>JZKD02S1622385.1:59454-86701 GCA_000966675.3 Picea glauca | reverse complement strand
TTAGTCTCCCACTGCCTTTCTGCGTTTAATCATGCGGGACCCCCCCCTTTTCTGTCGTGTCATCTATTGCACTATTTCCCGTCGTGTCGCCTCTCCCCTGCCACCTATTCTCCACTTCACCATATGACATAACTCATTCCCTTTAGTCCCTCCTCGTCCTCCGACAGTTGTCCATCTCCCCTCCTTCCATCTGTATGTTTCATTCCACACCTCATCATCCAATCACCACCCGCCACGTGTCCCGCTCCTTTCCACGTCAACCTCTCGCTAAAAGAAAGCCCATTGTATCTCACCTCTTTCCCCCTCCGCTCCTATCCTTTCGCCATGTGTCTTCCCCTGTAACCTCCCACACACCTCATCACTTCGCGCCTCGCCCCCCATAGTTTCGGTGTCACCACTCCTGTTATGCACCCCATCCTTCGCGTTGGCCTCCACGCCTATCCATCAGGCCATTTAGCTACTCCAGGTGGCAGCGCGAAGGGTCTTCCACGTCCCCAAAGTACCAGGTTGGCCGGATCGTCCTTAATCCCCATGAAGCAATTATTAAAGTGGTTGGTGGTGGTTAGACATCGCCTCCGCCGTAATGGGAAAGCCCAGCAACGAATTAAAGGCACGTCGATTCGCCCATGAAACTGTCAGGAGTGGGATTACGTCTGCCATAAGTTGCATGATCATTCAGAGACTGCAAGTGTTGACTGTCAGAAGCCATGCAGATGCAAAGCTTTTAATGCTACGTCTCAATCCTGTTGTTGTTTTTGTTTTGAGTATATGAAGGCATTTTCGCCATTTTTGTATCTATCGATGGTTGAGCAGAGCTCCCGGTTGTAAAGTTTTAATGAAGCACTGATACTCTAGTTATGTATAGACTTTTGAGACTTCTTGCCTTTTGAATGCTAGCTTCTTTTACATCTTTGTTACATTGTGTTAGAGCAACTCGGAATTGGAGGATCCAGTTGAGCTGCAGCTATTATAGGATGATGTTGTAATGGATCACTGTAATAGTTGCACTGTCTCTAATCAGTTCTTGTGATTTTCCCCAGCGCTGAGCGACTTGGAATCGGAGGATCCAGTCAAGTCCCCTTTCAGTTCCTTGAGACCCTAAACCAAGCAGATCTTGTTTTCAGAGTTTTTCTTCCACATGCTGTTGTAAGCCTGTTGCCCAAAGCAATCTGTCCACCCTCCTTACTAAGTCTTCCACATGCTCATATTTTAAATCAACCCACTGGTTGAAGTCAGGTCGAGACCTCCTTTGTTGCTTACGTACCAGATCCAGTCCCTGAGTTAGAATGATACTTCCTCGACTCTTCACCTCCATTTGATCAACCCTTTATAAACAATCATGACATTAATCTGATGGGGGTCGGGCTCTGCTCCTGCAAGAAATCCAGGAGTGACTTTCGACGCTAACAGTATGCACAAATCACTTACAATGTCTTTGATCACATAGATTGATCTCTAGCACTTAGCACAACTTACAAGCCTTTAATCACATAGATCGGACTCTAGCACTTAGCACAACTTTCAAGCCTTCAATCACATAGATTGAACTCTAGCACTTAGCACAACTTACACGCCTTCGATCACATAGATCTAACTACTTCCTGCATCGCCTAGCTTTCTATTTATACATTACAAATAGGGCCTAAACATGGGTAAACCCATGGGCCGACATTCACATACTCATTACATAATACCAAAACCCAAAAATACCTAAAAGAGGTTGAGATCCCATGATCTCTGCTTCGTCTTGCACTCTGCCTTCGACAACCTATCAAGGTCCCAAAAATAGGTCTAACATGACCAAGGATCCTCAAAACTTGGTCAAGGGCCAACAGACCCCCAACACTCACTTGTGACTCGTCCCGAGTCACTCTGATCTGGGTAGCTCTTCTTCAAAATCCTCAAGCTTGGATCGAGCTGCTTCGACTTGTTTATGTGCTATGGCCTCCTGTTCAATGAATTCTTGGATGACTACTTCGTTGACAGGTCCCTCTAAGCGTTGTTTAGCTGCAGTGACGACTTGTTCCAATTCTTCTCCTCGACCTTTGATCTCTGTGAACAGTTGGCGAGCCTCATCCTATATAGGTTGGAGCCTCTGAGTCACTTCCATGACTCTGCTCTGAATAGCATGGACTTGTTGTTGGGTAGTTCATTTCTCTTGGGATCGCTTCATCCTTTCAATAGCTGACAGGGGCTTCAATTGTGCATGTATTGTTTCTTCTTGCTGCTTCACCTCCTAGAGTTGTGACTCCAGTGCCTTCAGTTCTATATTCTTAGTGAGTCTCTCATATGTTTGGGCACTGTAATCACTTAGTTTCTCACATTCCATGAAAAGGGCCTTTATTCTCTCAACTGCACTCCGGGCAATTGCTTCTCTTTGATCCCTTACATCCTGCGGAGTGTCGGGCATCGTGCGGAGCTCTAAGTATGATATTCTTTGTTGTAGCTACTGGATATCTTCTGCAAGCTACTCTACCTAATGTGCGACTTGGTCTTTGGTCTTTGGCTCTAATCCTGTCACAGAGCGGAGTGTTCTGTTGACTGCTTATTTCACTTCGAGTTGCTCTGTGAGCAACTGTTATTTTTCTTGTTGAATCTGTGTTTTTTCCTCTTCAAATTTAGTCTGGAGAGAAACCTTCTCCTTCTCCGCAACTCAGCATTTTTCTACAAGTACTCCCTGTACTTGCTTTAAGGCCTGGGTGGCTTGTTCTGTTTCTTCCTATGCACGACGAAGGAGAGCTTTGATCGCATCAACTAGTCTGCAGAGTTGGGCGGGCTCATCTCCCAACTTTGGTTCTTCCGACGACAGGGGCGCAGTGGACACTGCACGACTAGACTGAAGGGCCTATTGTACCCCTCGGAGTTCAACCTCAATTCTATCGTACATCTCTTCCTACTTGGCTTCTTGTTTCTGCAATATTTCCTGTGAGGCGTCATTTATAGCTGCGATGATGAAATCAAAATCATCGACAGTGAGCATAGTCTGCATCTTGGTCAATGTGGCTCTGGATTTCTTCCGAGAAGAGGGTTTCGGGGGAGAAACCTTCATTTTCTTCAATGGATCAGTCTTGTCTTTAGGCGGTGTTACTTCGCCTTGCTTCTACTCATCTCCTTTTCCATTTATATCTTCTACTTCATCATCACCCCCTCCTTCAGGTGATACTAAAGAAGTCTTCTCTGATGCACTTTTTAAGTCTTGGACTTCTTTGGTCTTCTTCCTTCTGTTGGTGCCAGGTGTGTCATGTTCTTTGTGATCGGTCTCTGAGCTGTCAAGTTTGGGATCGAACATCTCTGTAGGGTCTGCGGGGATGAGGTGTTCTGCAGGCCAATCCTTAATGATCTCCTCGAGGTCCTCTTCTGTAATATTGTATTACAACTGAAGCTCCTCCTTATGCTCATCTTCTCACACAGTGATATAGATGAAGTGTTGATCTGTGCGAAACTTCATGAGGGGTCGGAACCAATGCAAGGTGTTTGGTGTCATGCAAGGTTAAGCTTCGATATCCCTCTTCAGCTGGAGATAATATGTGTGAAACACTGTGTTCGACTGCCACTGCATTCCCATGTCGCTTGAGTACCAAAGCGTGGTGAACTTCGTAGTGAGTGGCTTGAACGACTCAATATCTGGGAAGGTCACACCTTCCGACATCTCCCATGCAATAAACACGATGAGGATCAAGAGTCATCTAAATTGGAACTCGTAGCCCTGATCTTGAGCTTCGCGGTAGTCTAATTCCAACTGGTTAACTAGGTACTTCACCCAGTTCATATGTAGGCCTTCTACGCATTTCCCTGCGAGGTCAACGACAAATCCTGTGACCTATGTGGGTTTGTTATTCCTTACTATATTTCTTACAATTAATTAGCATGCTAGGCATACTGCGCCATTCTGGATGGAGGCTACCTTGTAGCCTCACGTCCCCTTCTCAACATCACCATAGGTATCCTTGATTCTCTGTGCCAATTCGCGATATGTGGCTTTCCCTAGATAGAATTCCTATGGGTCGGGTCCTTGCATACTCAATCCGGTGATCCTATGGATCAGCGTTGGATTGACTGTGATATGGTGGTCTAGCCATAAGTAGCCTCCATGGTAACATGAAAGTAGGAGCTTGACACAGGCGTTAACCTCCTGGTGCCTTCCAAAGTGTGGGATTTTCATTACATTCAACAGGGTGGACTGTGCGAGGTTCATCGTCCACGACTGGGGGATTATCTTTGAGTTCTTCCCCTTTGTCCTAGTCAATTATTTATATGGGGAAAGCATATTATGGTTCTTGCGATCTCCTAGGTTGAAATCGTTGAACTTCAACGTTGTGATCTTTTCCTACTGCGCTCTGACTGTACGTATCCCCTTCGGGAGGCAAGGATGATTTTAGGGGCTAAATTTCGCTCATGGGCTAATTTTCCATGGTTTTTCCAAAAAGGAGATTCGTTATTTTAAAAATGATTCGCCCAAATTCTATAAGATACAATTATTTTAACTTAAAAATCGCCAAAATTTTATAAAAACTGTAGAAAATCCTTAGAAATTTGAATATTTTTACAAAAATATCGCCAAATATTTATAGTTGGAATATGAAGAATTAGTAAGATTCACTAAGGTTTCTACATTTTAAAATAAATTTCCATCCTTAAATCATCCCTGTCAGGAGGTACGCAGTGACCATAGTGTAATCGAAATCTCTTGGCACACTATCAAGACTCACCACACCAGCCAAAGGCGAGATGTAGTCGGGTAAGATGGTTGGGATTAGCTTCACATTTTCTAGGTCATCTATGTGCTTGGTTCTCTTTTCCGTTGATGGTTAGGATGGTCCAGATCTGCGAGCAGTCGACGAAGAGGCTTGCACTCCTCTCATCGATGATGCTTGTACACCCACATACATTACCCTCTCAGACATTACTCTCTCAGTCATGAGGTCGATGAGTACCTCCTTCACAAACTCTTCGACTGTGCTAAGTTCTTCGGACATACATAGTCGAGGTTGAATATCTCAGGTTCGAAGAGTGACTACTCAATGCAATGGGATGGATGGTGATAGCACGATGATCATTGTGTGAAATCATCTAATCTGTAGGCTCAGATAATCACGATTGGAAAAAGTGTTCTTGGTGCAAGACTCAACAGAATAAGTAGATAACTAGGCAACAGATCTCTCCAACGGGCAAGAAGCCTTCATTAATTTAGTTCGGTCCATTACGGCACAGTCCCAACGTTCCAATGAAGAGATTCCTAACCATAAATGTCGTTCTAACCATTCAGGGCATCAATCTAATGGTTATATTGTTTCCAACGGCTATATTGCTTCGCCATGGCGAAGTACCATGTGGCGTTGTTATGATATCCCAACGAAGCTCCAGTTTTGCAAGTTTTCCTTCTGCGAAGTTCCCTCTGGAACCTTCTGTAACTTTTCGATCTTTGCTCTCTTCTTACTTAGTTTTCTATCCCTCTTTCCAGTGATCTTTGTCTTGGTATCCCTCTTTCCATTCTGATTCTTATCTTGTCTTGGCATAGTAACTTTGCACTGTTGAGATTCTTTCTTAGGATTCAAGGGTAATACTTTGTCTTTATCTAGGGTAGGTGCTTTAGTCTTCTGTGATTCTTCTTGTGTTCTTGTAATTTCGACATCCAAGTCTCGGGTTTTAAATATCTTTGATCTGTTCTCCTGTTCTTCAATCAAGTGTTAGATCCTCCTAGTCATGAAATCTTTCAACTCTTTCTTATTCTGCTCTAAGAATTCTTCTTCTTTCCTTCTGGCCTGATCCCCTTCAATCCAAGGTTTTTTTAGTAATATATCAAATGGGGCATTGTTCTCAATAAATTTAACAACCTAAAAATCTTCCTCTGTCAAATTTCCATGAGAATTCATAGATATTTGGGTGATCTTTCCACATAGGTTTATCATCTTTCCTCTAAATAAACATATTCCTCCCAATGAAGGAATCATAGCAGGCTTTCCTAAAGTCTCACATAGTATGCACGAAGCACTTTCAACATGTTTGATCACATAGATCGATCTCTAGCACTTAGCACAACTTACAAGCCTTCGATCACATAGATTCAGACTCTAGCACTTAGCACAACTTACAAGCCTTCGATCACATAGATCGAACTCTAGCACTTATCACAACTTACAAGCCTTCGATCACATAGATCGAACTACTTCTTGCATTACCTAGATTTATATTTATACATTACAAATAGGGCCTAAACATGGGTAAACCCATGGGCCGACATTCCCATACCTGTTACATAATCCCAAAACCCAAAAATACCTAAAAGGGGTTGAGATCCAATGATCTCTGCTTCGTCTTGTGCTCCACCTTCGAAAGCCTATCGAAGTCCCAAAAATAGGTCTAACATGACCAAGGATCCTCAAAACTTGGTCAAGGGCCAACAGGGGGAGAACTGATCCAGTTGGATATTGGTGGCCACCCACCTATTCAACTGGCTCCTCTTGACAGTTTTTAGTTCAAAACGTTCTTATGTAATTCTATGTAATTGTGGGTTCTACACTTATGGGGATGTCTGAATCCCTCACATATTCCAGGTGAATATTGGTGGCCTCCCACCTAATCCAACTGGCTTATTTTGGATTTTTTTATGTCAGTACATCTTTCTATACTTCTAGGGCCGTTTTGGGGTCCTAAACAATGTTTTTTTGGCTTTCCACAGTCAAATTATATATGGAGTCAAGTTTGACAGCATAATGTGTAGTTCTCGAAAATACCTTTCGAACAGGCTATCACGCGCCTAAAACGAAGTTCATATGCAAAAGTTACGACCCTGAGAAGTTGAATTACCAACTTACCCATCAGGGCCCACATAAATTTTGGCGTTTCATCTCCTAGGGTTAGGTTTTTGGATGTCTAGGTTTTTGGGATTCATGAGTAATGCTAAAAATGTCTTTGGAGCCTCATTGTAATAATTCTTCTCATATGGATGTGCGTAGCATCCACATCTCTTCTCATAGATAGCTACCACCATTCGAGCAAGTTGTTTTCAATTCTGCAGTTTTACAGTTTCAACCTATTTTATTTATTCAATAGAAGTTATTTTTCACTAGATATATGTTGTTGTTATTTATATCTCTATGATATTGTATTCAGTCTGTTATTCATTTCGTTCCACTCATAAATCTGGATCAACCCCCTTTCATAATTTGTTTTGTCTTATTTATTTACATTTTCATATATTCTTTTATTTATATACATGGAAGAGGGATGCAACAACTTGGACTCAAGTAGGATGACACTTAGAATAAAGGAACACATCATATATTTTGCATGTGGGTCCCATGACGAGAAGTCTTTTTGAAAGGAAAGAACATCGACATGCCAATCAACAGATGCATAAGGCGATGAAAAATCACCTATCAAAACCCAAAGAAATTATCACCATCGTGTAATACGTACCAACCAACAAGATGAGTTTTGCATCTTACATTGAAGGTATCAATTGGATTAAGGACGTTAGATTTATGATTCAAGGCTTGAATATAAAATATAAGGTTTAAGGTTTGAATACCAAAAATATGGTCGATGCACTCATCAAAAATATTAATGCCATCTTTTGGAATCTTCTCATCAGAAAAAGGGGCATGATAATGCAAAGAAGATTCATATAAAGGATTCAAAAACATAGGAATACCCTTGAACTCATCCTCGTCATTGAAAGAAAAGGTGAACATATCAAGAGGGATATCAACATCGAGATGATTGGCATCTCTCGATGATTGAAACAATGGATTTAAAAAAGCATTATGTATTTCAATATTTTGATTAACTTCATAAGGATCTTCAAAATAAAACTCATCTTGTGTATCAATAAAATCAAAAGAGTATTCATCATTACAAATGCATATTATCTTCATTACAAATGCATAGATGCTAAACTTTGAGTTATTTATTGACATATTCTTTTGGTCAAACAATATTTTTGGGTTGATCGGTGTTAAATAGATCTTCTACCATGTCTTCAAAATAAAAATCCGATAAAATTACATCATCCCCCGAATCTTCTTTCTCACTTTCTTCAGAATGATCATGAGGAAGAAAAATATGAGGGGCAATGTTATGTAAGTCAAGATTGCTTTCTCCACAGGGTTTATCCTCTAAGAGTGTTTTATTAGATAAAACATAATCTTGCTCATAATTATTTTCGAAAAGAGTATCATCAAAAGGAAAGGCATTAAATAAAGTTTCATGATCTGGATAACATGAGCATATTCATAAGAGCAAGACTCATTGTAAACCCCAAAATTTCTAGATAAAATATCATGAGATGTAAAATTGTCTTCTTGATCATTCAATAAGAGGTAAGGGTTTGCATGATAATCTTGCTTGGATTCTATGAAAAAAATACAAGTTGATTGCGCATGAGTACCACCGAAAAATCACATTAAGGAGGTGTAGGTGAAAAAGGAAAGTCGGAAATGAATTTTGTAAAAATCGTCTTTCGCACCAAATCAGGGTTAGACTTATGAACCTATACCAATATCATGCTTGGCCATGAAGAGTAAGAGGGAAAATGTCAAAAGCAACATAAAGATCTTGTATCCCAACATATTGAAAAAACTAATTGAACTTGTTGACATGATTCCGAGAGGACTCCCATGGGTAACCTTCAAAAAGAGAACACCCAACCATAGATAGACTGATAATCAAATCAAAATATAGCTTATTCATGATGAGGCAACGTGAGCAAATGCACTATTGCTTGAAGGAAAGATGAACATTAAATCAAAACTGGAGAAAAACCATTGAATAGTCGTCCCTAGTATGGTCTCCAAAATATATTGATGTCAAGAACTAGGGAGTTCCTAACAACAAAGTCTCAACCTCTTGGTCAGCTAAACCACGAAGAGGCGAGATTATCACCCTATTTTATAGCCCAAGATAAAACATTTAGACCCTAATAACCTAGAGTCTAAGGATGAATCATTTATTGATATTTTAAAATATTTTATTTTTTTTGTTATTTTGATACTTTGTACTTCTATATGAAATGTCAATTAAATAAAGTACAAAGATTAAAAAAGAAGTTAAAGTAACCTAACTTTAAGTTACAAAAATTTGAAACCTTGATTATGTGCTTTTTGGATTTATTATTTTTTATGATTTTTCTTTTAAAAAGAGTGAAATGTAGATTCAATTAAAGTTATTATGAATTAGTGATAATGTATGTGCAAAATATTAGGAAGAAAACTTAAACAACTAAACTAAATTAGTTAAAAAAATATTTAAAAAAACTCTAGAATTGAAACCCTAATCTTTTATTGACTTTATATCATTTTTATATTTTTGGTTTTGTGTAAAATATAATTGTTAATAATCAATTAAGATGAGAGCACTTAAAAAAATGATATAAGGAAAAGTATAAACTAATTTGTTTTTGTAAAAAACCTAAAAAGTGTTAAACATATTGTAATGAATCTTTTTCTATTTATTTTAATGTTAAAGTCAGCTAATTGGAATGTTATTTAAAAAATAAAATATTATTTAAAAAATAAAACAAATTAATATGATTGTGATATTTTATGTTTTTTTAAGTACTACTATTTGTTGAAAGAAAATGCAACTAATAAAAGAAAATAAATAGATAAAAGAAATTATATACATAAAATTACAAAATAGATGAATTCATATGATTTGTATCTTTTATATTTTTAAATGCGGGGTTAAGAGAAAAAGTAAAAAAAATGAGACTTTGAAAAGAAAAAAAAACATGTCAAAGCCTAAAGAATTTAATCTTTATTTTTAATGAAGCCCCATACATGTCTTTGGATTTGTTGAAGCTTTCAAACCTCTTTGTAGACTTAAACCAGAATTCTAGTGTTAAGATTTCCAAGATGGCATGTAACATCATGCATTGAACAACCGAGCACAAAAGAGGTTATGGCCTTAATTTTATGTTTGTTGCCAATATAATTTTATGGCCTTTGAGAGGTTATGGAATACACTACGTTGTTCCTCTCCCGACATGGAATCATACAAAGTTAACACCACTAAAACTCGACGACATAATGCAACTCTAAAACCAATGAGTATCGGCTATGTTAATGTTTAATTTTCATTTTTGAACTCTAGAATTATCCAAACACCTGTAAATCTTGTGAATTGCTCTTTACAACGTGTAGATAATTTAATATTTGTATACTTATTGCTGAGACAATCCAATATTCAACCGCATAATCTTAGATACATGGGGATTTGTCTCCAAACTATTCCTCGTGCTTATAATAAACATAATTATTTTCATGGCAACCATTTACATATTATTTCAATCAAACGCCAGTGTTTATATCCACTCTATAACATGCTCCTTCATCAAATCGTATAGCGTGTTCTTTTTTATATCGAACCTGACATTTGCATGGAATAACCTCAAGGTCTTTTGCATGTGAATAAATAATTATGACTTTCTTGTTGTGGTTGAAATTATAGAAATTTCTTTATCTGAAAAGGATCGCCAAAGGTGGTGACTAAGACCATAACTATTAGAATGCTCTTTAGTTTGGAAAATCAATCCCTATTTCTTTGATTTATTTTCAAAATTTTTGAGTGTAATAAATTGCTTCACTTACAATGGATGACTCGTCTAACTTAATGACATTATGAATTCCTGTTCATAATTACATGAGAAACTCGTTCATTCATGGAGGTATATGGAAACACTTAACACAATGATTAATCATCCCTCTTAACCATATGCTCGAAGACTACTCTACTATATCTCTTGAATACATAATAGTTGAAGCAATTACCTAGTAGAGTGAAATATATGAGTTTTCTTGTATTGGAGTCATTTCCACATAGAACAACTGTGTTTCCATTTTGAGAGGGGATATGATATTCTTTACAAAGTTCATTAATTCATCTCGGAAGTGTTAGTCTTTATAATGAACACTGTTGGAATACTGAGAGGGGGGTGAATAAGTATTATCCCTTTTGAACAATTAGCAGTTACTTTTTATATTTTATTGATTACCACAATAAATCAACAATGAATTGTATGCAAAATCAATTATATAAATATATTTAACATGAATTACAACGTTTTACAAAGAATAGTGAAGGACGCCAATCCTTTTTAGAGCACCAACTCTAGGAAACACAAACCCCCTTCTTCAGGGCACCAACCCTAGGAAGCACCAAATCCCTCATCTTTAGGGCACCAACCCTAGGAAGCACCAACTCCCTTGTATTTAGGGCACCAACCCTAGGAAGTACTAACTCCCTCAATTTTACAATTTGCTTAGTAAGGATATGAATCCTTCCATGTTCCTCCCTTCCACCCTCGCTTCATAAGAACCATATGTTCTTCTTCTTGGACTATGTTTATGTTTTGATCTTATGATCTTGACTTCAGAGACCCTTTCTTCTCACCACTCTTTCTCGTTTATATACTCTTCCAACTGGTGTGAGCTACGAAACATTGTATCCCTTTGTTTGGACCATCACACCTCTTCATTTTAACATTAACAATAATCACTATTATTATTCAAACATTATTTTTAATTCTTTTAACTTAGTGAGAGTGATTTTCGTAAATCGATTATAGGTATGGATCGATTTCTTTTTAACTCGATTCCATGTCTCTGCAAATATTGCAGAAATTGAATTTTGTAGAGGCACTTCCTTCAAACCATTTACATGTGACCATATGCGCAAAACCACGGGCTTATTAATTTAAGTGTTGCCTCTTCTTTTTCCCTTTTCTTTTTATCCCCCACATTTCCAGTGTTGGGACTGTGTTCTCTGGTACTTCGTCCTTCAAGAATTCAAGTCTTTGCAACCTTTCAAATCTCAAAGCAGATTTCCCCGAAGTGCGTATACAGATTTCACTAGTAGATCAGACATTCCATATTTAATCTTCCATGAATGGACGATCCTTACTTATCTAGAGGCTTCAATCACAATCGATGATTACGACTTAATCAAGAGTTGACATGAACAGTTCTCATTCACTCTAGAACTTCGGCTATTCATGGCTCCTGGACTCTGGAGTAGCAATTCCTTCAGAGTGATTACCTACCGAATAAGTCATAAAGTGGTGGTGACCGCTTGGTGTCGGTTAACACCTCCACTTACGCTATCCTTCCACTATGCTTGATTATCGGTTGAGAATGCTACCGAAGTAGATCAACGGTTAGCGTTACTTTGTGATTTACGTTACTCTATCTTTCCACTGTACTTGATCAACTGTTATGACTTAATCAAAGGTTGAGATGGGTGGCCACTATTTACTTCGGGACTCTGGGATTTCAGAGGTTTGGAGGTCCAGGTGATTGATGTTTCCATTTCCACTAGAGTTGATTGACTCCTTATCTAATGGTTGAGAATTCTCTCGAAGTTATCTTAGATCAACGATCAACGTTGACTTCGACCTTCGGCACTTTAGGTGATTTATCCTACACAGGCCTTCAATATTTCGGAGTTCATTTCACTGAAGTAGATCGGATGGTTGGATTTTACTTGCACGATGAATGATTCTCATTCATTTCAGAACTTCGGGACTTCGGGCATTTGTTGGTGGTGAAAATCCTGAAGTACATACTCCCGAAGTGATGTAGATGTTGACGTCACTTATTGACATGGCACTGACTGAGTGGCTACCACATGTCACTTAGATTTGTGACTTACCCATACTTGAAATGCCAACTGCACCTTGACATTTGTCATCATCTGATTGTGCCACGTGTCCTTGTTGATGTAGTCTTGCTAACGTGGATCTCCTCATGTGGCACATGTTATCCTCCTAGATCTAATGGTTGTCATAACTCCTGAAATGTATCTTAGATCGACGACTGAGAATGACTTCGTCCTTCGGCGCTTCAGGTGAATTTAAATGTTCTCAACCCTTTTTCTGTCAAAGTGGTCAACACCGAAGTTGACCACTGCTACCTTGGCATGCTCTGAATAGATCAACAGTCAAGGGGTTTTCCAGATCTGACGGTTGACGAGAGTTCGTGACTACGGGGCTTTGGCCTTGGTATTTTCTTATCCTATCCTTCCACTTTACTCGATCCAATGGTCGGTATATTACTCGAAGTGTTCCTTGGATCGGACGACTCATGTCCACTTCGGGACTTTAGCCTTCGGGTAATCTTACCCGTTCTAGGCTTCTTTTCTTCAGATTAGTCAGCATCAGAGTTGATTGTTGTTGATCTAACAGTTCCCCTTTTCTATTCCAAATCGACGACTAATACTTAACTCTAGATCAAATCTTGATATAATGGTTGGGAAACCTCTCGAAGCTCTTGCTTTATATATGTCTGTTGAGATCTAATTCCTCTGACTTTCCCTCAATCTGACAGTCCTGGACTATCTCGAAATGATAATGAACGGCTCCTATGTGTCATCTCTTATGAGCTTCTGACTTGTTTCATCATTAACTCTCCTTAGATTTTTAATAATTTTTTTCTGCATTTATTTATGCATTGATCTTCAGTCATTAACTATCTTGATATCTTAATTCCTTGTTCTTCGTTACTTCTTCTATACATGGACTTTATGCACGCTACCTCTCCTAAGTTATAGGTAGATTCTTCTTCACTTTGTTCATACCAACTCATCATTATAACGTAATGACATCAGTTGTTGACATCAATGACAATAAATCAATGACAATGTGTCCAACAATCTCCCCCTTTTTCATTGAGGGCAACAAACTAACTCCATACACAAACTCCCCCTATGATGATGCTTCTCTTCTTTGAAGTTACTCTCCCCCTTTGACATCAATGGCAAGGGGTCTGTCTATATGTTGCTGACCACAATCTAAGCTTGGGTAACTCCCCCTGCAATCATTGATTCAGGTGGATATCAATGGCCACCCACCTATTCCACAAGCTCGAAAAACATTTTTCCTCCTTGGTAGTTTTTCGGGTTCCAAACTTCCGGGGCCGTTTTGAGGCCCTAAACGACGGGTTTTTGGGATTTGGGGCCCAGGTGACTACGAAAGGTATTGACCTGGGCCAGTCGAAAATTGTTCTTCTTGATTAGACCTTTTCAATGAGCTATCGTATGCCTAAAGTGGAGATCGTATGCAAAAGTTACGACCCCAGAAAGTTGATGTACTAACTTACACAAACAAGGCCCACCTGACTTTTGGCAATTCATCTCCTAGGGTTAGGTTTTTGGATGTCTAGGGTTTTTGACATTCCTGTTTATTGTAAAAGGCCTTCAGAGCCTCATTGTAACCATTTTCTTGTGAATGAGCGCAGTCGTCACATCTCTTCTCAGAGATAAGCTACCACCATTCTAGCAAGCTTGTTTTCCGCTGCATTTTACAGTTTCGGCTTATTTCCTTATTGAATAGAAAACCAGTTTTACTATATCTCTGTTATTCTATGTTAAGAATCTGTTAATAATCTGTATTCATTTCATTCTTCTCATTAAATATGGATCAGTAGTATCATAGCGGTCTTTTCCTTGTCATCTTAATGCATGTCCCCAACGAGGTAAGAGTACAAAGAATTGGGTCTCGAGCTTATTTCTCTTGAGGACAAAATCTCACGCACGCCCAAGCGACCTTTCATGGTAGGAGAAAAGAAATATGAGGGGACAGGAGATCATTTCAAAATTTTTCTTGAGGAATCCATCGTGCAACAGAGGAATGAGATGATGGATAGTTTCACGCAAATCCTTCGGCAACTACCAACAGGCGACGCATCTTCTTCGAGCGGAGGCATTGTCCCCTTCAAGGTACAAATCAAATTTCATATTCCTGTATTTGAAGGTCAAATAGACGCAGATGTTGTAGACAAGTTGTTGAATCTACTAGAAGGGTATTTTTCTGTCCATAACTTTTCGAATAGAGAAAAGATTACTTTTGTGCTCCTCAAAGTCATTCCCCATGTCAAAGATAGGTGGGAAACTTTCTATGAGAAAAAGGAAATAGAGGAACCCTCATTATTTACAGTCAGGACCACCTGGGAATCCTTCAGGGATGCTATTAAGGAACAATACTACCTTGTCGTAATTTATTACGACTTGTATACCAAATGGACCACACTGTAGCAAGAAAGAGACCAAGCAGTGCCAGAGTTCACAAATATCTTCCATACCTTGTGCACCAAGCTGGGTATCAAAGATTCAGAGAGACATCTGGTGCTCAAGTATCACGGTGCTCAAGTATATACATCCAAACCGAAATGGAATTTCTAGACATCTCGTCCTTGGGCGTGGCTTATCGATATGTCGTCAAAATCAAACAGAATCTCAAACAAAAGACGCGGCAATTTAGGCTTGGGAACCCCTCACAAGAAAAAGCCAGGAAAGGGTGGCCCCAACCCACAGAACAAAGGATAGAGAAAATATGGACAGTATCAGGACAACCATTCCAAGCCACAAGCAAAGAAGGACACCGGAAAGACAAAGAAAGATATCGGGAAGTGGTGCGACTTCCATAAGAGCCCTTGGCATAATACTGTTGACTGTCGCTCAAAGCAGTCGTTGGTGGTCGAAGTGAAAGCCTCTGAATCAGATGTGGGTTCCAACTCTAAGTCAGAACCAAAAAGGGGAAGACAGATCATTGACGCGGAAACCAGTGCCACCGTTGCTACCACCAAGCTCCAACCTAGTGAACCAGATGACCCAGAAGAATGAGAGTGCCTCTTTCATTCACAGATGTGGGTAAAAGACACCCCACTGCACTTCATCATTGATAGTGGTAGACAAAAGAACCTCATCTCAGTAGAGGTCGTCAAGCGGTTGGCCCTACCGACAATGCCGCACCCACAACCCTACACCATTGGATGGCTCCGCCAAGGGAGCGATCTCTTATTCAGCCAACAGTGTCGACTGTCGTATGACATCAAGCCCTTCAAAGATGAGGTATTGTGTGATGTTTCTCCTCTCGAATTTTGTGATGTTATTTTGGGCCAACCTTATTTATGGAAACTTCATGTTGTATATGAGTCTAGGAATTGTAGTGTTATTATTACTTTGAACAGGAAATTGTACAGGATACCCGAGGCAGTCCCACCTAGTGCTATTTCATTGATCGTTGCCAAGCAATGCAGAAAGGTCATCTCTCAGATGGGGAAGTTTGTCTTCTTCATGATTTGCTCTCAGAATGAGCGAAAGATCACAACCACATCCAGGGTCTCTACGGCTGACCTATCCACACAGTAGAAGAAAGTAGATAAGGTCATGGAAGAATACTCAGATATATTATCCTCACCTACCGGGGTACTTCTGCACTGTCAGGTCAAGCACCCCATCAATTTGACCCATGGCGCACCGCTGCCCAATGGGCTAGTCTATCGCTGCTCTCTGTTAGATAATGAGGATATCAAGCGATAGATCCAAGAACTGCTCCACAAGGGGCACATATGTCCCAACTCATCACCTTACAGGAGACCAATTGTGCTAGTACAGAACAAAGATGGATCTTGGCGACTCTGCATTGATTACCGGGATCTGAATAAAATCACATTCAGAAATCGATACCTGATTCCCTGAATTGATGACCTCCTTGATCAACTCATAGGGACCAAATACTTCAGTAATATTGATCTGAAGTCTGTCTACCACCAAGTCCTAATAGAACAAAGAGATGTATGGAAGACCACCTTCAACTCAACGGAACGCCTTTTTGAATGGTTGGTCATGCCCTTTGGTTTGACCAATGCTCCAGCCACTTTCATGAAGATGATGGATGATATCCTACGACCATTCACCAATACTTTTGTAGTGGTGTATCTGGATGACATTCTCATTTACATCAAGACTTGGGCATAACACTTGCAGCATATTCAACAGGTTCTTCACACCCTGCGGTAGAACAAGCTATACGCCAACTTGGGAAAATGATCATTCGGCATGGACAGGGTCCATTACCTAGGATACATCATTGATCATCATGGCATGCATGTGGATCCATCCAAGATCCAAATCATCCATGACTAGACAGCCCCAACCACACTCACTAAGATTTGGAGCTTGTTGGGCCTAGCCAATTTCTACCGCAGGTTCGTGTTGAGATTCTCCCATATTGCATGGGCCCTCACCCAAATAACTAGGGGTGGTGGTAAGGTGAAATTTGTATGGGGCTAGTCCCAACAACAAGAGTTCGATGATTTGAATTAGTTCTTGTTCTCAGCCCCGGTACTTTCACTACCAGACCTGCAACAACCCTTTGAGATCGAGACAGATGCTTCAAACTATTTTGAGGGAGTCATTCTCACTCAGCACGACCACCCCATGGCCTATCATAGTGAGACACTATCAGATGTTGTCTATAAGTACCCTACGTATGAAAAATAAATGTACTCCATTGTGCAAGCCTACCACCAGTGGAGACATTCCATTCTTTGGAAGGAGACAGACATCCACACTGATCATAAGCCACTGCAGTTCATGCAAACACAAGGAAAATTTTAGAATGACCGCCATCAAAAGTGGTCCACATACTTGCAGCAATTCCACCTCAACATCAAGTATAAAAAAAGAAGCACCAACTACATCGTTGATTTCCTTAGAAGACCTCCAGTGGCGACACTCACCACGGTTCTAGAACCTTGCGACCATGAGACTTTCGGATGGCCCTAACTCTATGAGACAGACCCGGACTTCACCACCACCTACCAAATGTTGGGTGCAAACGCAGTTGTTGATAATTTACATATTTAGGATGGGTTGTTGTGTCGTCTAGGCCATATCTATGTTCCATCAAGCAAGCGAGTGAAGTTGATCTAGGAATCCCACTACAATCGGGTGCCAAGACACTTCGGCATTGAATAGATAGTGGCAATGCTACAAAAACATTTCTACTTTTTGAAACTTCGACAGGAGGTCAACATGTATATCAGGTCCTGCACTGCCTATGCTATTTCCAAACCGACCACTAAGAAACAGGGCCTATACACCCCTCTTCCTACTCCTGACAAGCCATGAGAATCCATCTCAATGGACTACATGTTGGGCTTTCCATCCACCAAGTGGGGAAATGACTGTGTTTTTGTGGTTGTTGATCGCATTTCGAAGATGGTGATTATGGTTGCCTGCAAGAAGAGCATCACAGCAGAGGCCACTGCCAAGCTCTTCTTTGAACGAGTCTGGGTACATTTTGGAATCCCACAAACCATTGTCTCAGATTGGGACATTGGGGTTCTCAGTACATTCTGGTCCATCCTTTGGTCACTGCTGGACACCAAGCTCACCAAATCCATGGCCTTCCACCCCCAGACAGATGGCCAAACCGAGGTCGTAAATCAAATGATTGTGCATATCATGCACATGTATAATTCCAAGCACCCTCACACATGGGATGAGAGTCTTCCCTATGTCCATCATAGCTACAACCGAGCCCTTCATAGCTCAACCGACCACATCCCCTTTCAGGTGGGCTTGGGATTCCAACCATTGGGTCCCATAGATGTTGCACTTCCCCTTGTGGTCACCTCAGTTGACTCATCTCTTACTCCAAATGAAGTTGACAAAGCCACCTAGTTCATTGAGAGGATCCATCACATCCGCCAACAAGTTCAGGATATCCTACATAATTCCAATGACAAGTACAAGCAGTGACATGATCAACATCAGGTGCCACATAAGTTTCAGGTGGGTGACAAAGTTTGGTTGCACTTGCATAAAGAACACCTTACAGGACCCCATCGAAATCTTCGCCCAATCCATTATGGGTCATACGCCATCACCAAGTTTGTGGGGGATAATTCTTTTGAGCTCAACATTCCTCCTTTCCTTGGCCTACACCCAGTGTTCAACGTGGATCTCCTTTGGCCTTATTTCCCACCATTATTGGACACCTTAGAAGTAGCAAAACATCTAACGCTAACAGAGCTCAACCTCGACTACATACAATAGGCATCCAGTGATCATATTGTGGACACACAAATCAAGGGCACTCGACAACAAAGGATCCAGCTTTATCAAGTCGTCAAAGAAGGGCAGTTCCTCCACCAAGGCAAGTGGCTCACTCGAGGCCAAATTCAGTAGAAATTTCCTCATCTGAAGGGATAACTCAATGCAATGGAGACCATTGCTTCCTAAGGAGGGAGGATTGATCCAGGTGGATATCAGTGGCCACCCACCTATTCCACTGGCTTGAAAAACAGTTTTCCACCTTGGCATTTTTTCGGGTTCCAAACTTTTGGGGTTGTTTTGAGGCCCTAAACGACATTTTTTTGGGATTTGGGGCCCAAGTGACTTCCAAAGGAACTTACCTGGGCCAGTTGAAAATTGTTCTTCTCGATTAGACCATTCCAATGGGATATCGTGCACCTAAAGTGGAGATAGTATGAAAACGTTATGACCTCGGGAAGTTGATGTACTAACTTACCCAAACGGGGCCCACCTGACTTTTGGCACTTCATATCCTAGGGTTAGGTTTTTGGATGTTTAGGGTTTTTGAAATTCCTGTTAATTGTAAAAGGCCTTCAGAGCCTCATTATAACCATATTATTTCAAATGAGCGCATCCGTCGCATCTCTTCTTAGAGATAAGCCACCACCATTCTAGAAATCTTGTTTTTCATTGCATTTTACAGTTTCAGCTTATTTCCTTATTGAATAGAAAACCAGTTTTACTGTATCTCTATTATTTTGTGTTAAGCATATGTTAATAATCTATAGTCATTTCGTTCTTCTCATTAAATCCAGATCAATCATGATTTGTTTGTTTTAACTAAATGAATCCCCCTTTCAATCTTGTCTCTATGCTTCTAACTTCTCTTCCCCTTTGTTTCTAAAAAGGGTAGTTCTTCCTGACAATATCTCTCCCCCTGTCATATCTACAGGATGCCATTTATACCACTATCTACATCCTATTGTTTCTGTTTTGGATATTGTTGTCCTACTAGAACACTATGCAAATGAAGCTTATACTTTTCAAACGACCTTTCGACCTATCCATTACTTCTCATCGATCTCTAACCAGATGTATCCATCTTTATTCAAGATGCTTCTTTACTGTACACTGCTTCTTAAAGTCATATGAGAGACTTTATACTTTGCTTGCCACATGACTTATCTTGCTAATATAATGTAATCTATTCAATTAGAATTGATCTAGTTATCCAACCAACTCAAGCACACATCGACCAACCAATAAATCTTTCAGATTTTCTCTGTCACAACCACTATCTCTGAAATTTCAGTTTCCAGTATTTTCATTTTTAGACTTGTATTCAGTCTATCTTTATCATCATCTCACGGATGCAGAACTACCATCACAGAAACCAAACCACGGAGATTTATTATACTTAGATATCTTCCATACCCATTCTCTCACAAATGACTCAAGCATAGTTGCATTTATACGTTTCCAGTCATTTCTCACATAGTAACTTTCATTTAGGGTTTTTCCACTTATAACCATTATGAGACCAATACATGACCGTTTCACATAACTTTACTGAGAAAATACATAACCTGCACTATTCCTGGGCAGATGAAGACCTGCAATAAACTATGTCATATCCTGCATAGAGTTATATCATCAAACCATGATGCTTTCGATGATCCTATTCATTTTAGTGTGCTTCAATGCTCATAGGAGCATCAACGGGAATGATTTTTAAGTCTTCCCTAATTTCTCCTTCCCTTCTTCGTTTCTAATTTTTCTTTGAGAAGGAGTTTCAGTGGATCATTAAAATATGATTGAAAAACTTTTGAGATAATCATCACTCAATTCTTCTGGTTGTTCTATTGTTGAAGATTCATCATCATCGTCACTATTATGTGCACCAGAAGCTTATTTATCCTTGTTTTGAGAATATTCCTTTATTAATTTCCGTTTGTTGGGTAATGGATAATCTTCTTGTATGACATTGTCAAGTTTTGGAATAGTGTCGGATTTTTCTTTAGGAGTTTTCATGTCTTGAGTTTGATCTACTTTATATGCATAGCTTTGATTATTATATTCCTTATTAGAAGTTGTACACACCAATCTCTTATTATTAACTTCATCAATTTTAGGAGCAATATTTTCATCATCTTTCTTGTTTGATACTTCAGATTTTCTTTTCCATGTATTCTTATTCTATTTGTTAGGGTTTCCTATTTTTAGGGATTGCATTGTTAATCTACCTTTTCTGGTTTTATGACCATAGTTGTTGCATTTTTTACATTCAATATTGAAGTTTTCCAAAGGAGAAAATGAGTTATAGATTTTATTCTTTGTATTGTACTTATTGTTCTTATATCTTTGGATATTTCTACAATTGTATTGTCCATAAGATTTGCAGTGTACTGCCTTATGTCCAAAATTATTGCAAGAGTAACAGTATCCAATAAATAGATGTTTAGGGGTATTCCTTCTAGTGATTGTTTTCTTCCTATCATTTTTACTTTAGTAGGGAATGCTGATTTTTGTTTATGTGGAACAGTGTTCAATGGTATCATATTTTCCTTATTATGTTCTCTTCTTAAGGATCCCTTTAGAGAATCTGCATAACTAATTGGTCTTTTGAAAGATCCTTGTGATGTAGAAGTTGAGTCTTGGGTGTATCCCAAACCAGTCTTGTTGTTTGGTGACCTTTGAATACTGAGAATTTCATCCAATATCTTTGAACTATTTACAAATTTTGATCCCTTCTTTTCTTTCTCAAGTTCACTTTTTAGCATCTTAATCACAGCTTCTAGTTTCTCACATGCTTGTTTTTTATCACTAAGTTGTTTTAAAATGACTTCTTCAATTTTATTATCTTCCAGAAGCTGGGATTTTAAATCATTGATGATCTTCTCTGATTCTTTGATAGTTCTTAATGCATCTATTTCTTTTGCTTGATGTGATTCTTCAAATTCTTGAAGTTGTGCCCTAAGTAGCTTATTCTTCCTTTTATACTTTCTTAGTTCCTCTAGAGAACTAATTAGTTATGCTTCTAGGTTCACGTCTCCTTCAAATTCAGAATTATCTTCATCATCTACATCATTATTTTGAGTGTTCATTCCCATAAATAGAAGCTCTGAATCTTCATCTTCACTTATGTATGAAGAGTTGATGTCTTCATTAGAGTAGATTTTTTTCTTTTTCTTATAAAATTTCTTCTTGTATTGGTTTTTTTGGTTGTGAACTTCTTCATCATTTTCCCCCTGATTGGGATAGGGACATTTGTTAGCAAAGTGTCCAATTCTACCACAGTTGAAACATTTGAAAGGTAACTTTCCTTTATATTTTCCAAATCCTTTCTGGAGTTTCTTTATAAAGATGACCTCTTCTACATTTGATATATCTGATAACTCATCATTGGTCTTTTTCTCCTGCCTCATCTTTGTTTTAGATGCTTTAAAGGTTGTTTCATATTTTTTTGATTTATCATTCCCTGTTCTCATTTCATACGCTGTAAAAATTCCATGAAGCTAATCAATTGTGAGTGTGTCTAGATTAGATCTATCTTCAATTGTAGAAATATTTGCATCATATCCCATAGGTAATGACCTTAGTATATTTTACACAATCGGTTTATCTGTAAGTTATTCTCTTGCTGCTCTGATTGAATTAACCACTTCATCTACCCTATGAAAGTATACAACAAAGTTCTCTTCTTATTTAATTTTCATATTTTCAAACTGAGTTCTATAGGTTTGTAGTTTGGCTTCCCTGACTTTTCTATCTCCTTCATATACAACCTCCAATTTGTCCCAAATTTATTTGGTCGATTTACAATGCATAACCTTTACACAGATATAATTTGTCAACCCTCCTAGAATTGCATTAACTGCTCTTAAGTTGTTATTGCATATTTTATTTCCTGCAGTATATTTGGGTGGAGTAGTTGGTGTAGTGTAACCATCTACAACAGATTTCCAGACATCAAAATAAAGAGCCAACAATAAGTTTTTCATTCTTATTTCCATAGAGAATAGCCTCCTTCATTGAACAATGGTGCTTTATTGTTAGACATTCCCTCTTGTCGATACATCTTCAAGATCTACCTTCCAGTTGTTAGACTGTGTTGAAGGCACCCACTCTGATACCAATTGTTGGAATACTGAGAGGGGGGGGGGGGGGGGGGAAATAATTATTACCCTTTTTAAAAATTTGGTAGTAACTTTTTATTTTTTATTGTTTACCAAAAAAAATAAAAAATAAATTGTATCAAAAAAAAATTATAAAAATTTATTTAACAGGAATTAAAAGGTTTTATAAAGAATAGTGAAGGACACCAATCCTTGTTAGAGCACCAAATCTAGGAGACAAAAATCCCCTTCTTCAGGGCACCAATCCTAGGAAGCATCAACTCCCTCATCTTTAGGGAACCAACCCTAGGAAGCACCAACTCCCTTGTATTCAAGGCACCAACCCTAGGAAGCACCAACTCCCTCAGTTTTACAATTTGCTTAGTAAAGATATGAATCCTTCCATGCTCCTCCCTTCCACCCTCACTTCATAAGAACCATCTGTTCTTCTTCTTGGACTCTGTTTCTATTTTGATATTCTTATCTTGACTTCGGATACCCTTTCTTCTCACCACTCTTTCTCATTTATATACTCTTCCAACTGGTGTGAGCTATGAAACATTGTGTCCCTATGTTTGGACCATCGCACTTCTTCATTTTAACATTAACGATAATCACTATTATTATTCAAACATTATTGTTAATTATTTTAACTTCGTGAGAGTGATTTTCATAAATCGATCACAGGTATGGATCGATTTCTTTTTAACTTGATTCCATGTCTCTGCAAATATTGCAGAAATCGAGTTATACGTAGGCGCTTCCTTCAAACCATTTACATGTGACCATATGTGCAAAACCACGGGATTATTAATTTAAGCATTGCCTCTTCTTTCTTCCTTTTATTTTTAGCCCCCATATGTCCAGTTTTGGGACTATGTTCTCTGGTACTTCGTCCTTCGGGACTTCAGGCCTTTGCAACCTTTCAAATCTCCTGAAGCAAATTTCGTTGAAGTGCATATATGGATTTCACTAGTAGATCGGGCATTCCATATTTAATCTTCTGTGAACAAACAATCCTTACTTATCTAGAGGCTTCAATCACAATCCACGATTATGAATTAATCAAGACTTGAAATGAACAGTTCTCATTCACTCCAGAACTTCGGTTATTCGTGGTTCATGGACTCTGGAGTAGAAATTCCTCTGGAGTGATTACCTACCGAATAAGTCATAAAGTGGCGGTGACCATTTTCTGTTGGTTAACACCTCCACTTATGTTATCCTTCCACTATCCTTGATCATCGGTTGAGAATGCTCCCAAAGTAGATCAACGGTTAGTGTTACTTCATGATTTACGCTTACTCTATATTTCCACTGTACTTGATCAATGACTATGACTTAATCAAAGGTTGAGATGGATGACCACTATTTACTTCAGGACTCTGGGATTTTGGAGGTTCGAAGGTCTGGGTGATTGATGTTTCCATTTCCACCGGAGTTGGTCAGCATCAGAGTTGATTATCTCTTGATATAACGGTTGAAAATGCTCTCGAATTTATCTTAGATCAACGATCAATATTGACTTCGGCCTTCGGCACTTCGGGTGATTTATCCTACACAGACCTTCAATCTTCTAGAGTTCATTTCTCTGAAGTAGATCGGATGGTTGGATTTTACTTTCACTATGAACGGTTCTCATTCATTTCAAAACTTCAGGACTCCGGGCATTTATTGGTGGTGAAACTCTCGAATTACATACTCTCAGAGTGACATAGTTGCTAGTGTCACTTGTTGACGTGGCACTAACTAAGTGGTTGCCGCGTGTCACTTAGATTCATGACTTACCCATACCTGAAATTCCAGCTGCACCTTGACACTTGTCATCATATGATTGTGCCACCTGTCCTTGCTGACATGGATCTCCTCATGTGGCACATGTTCTCCTCCTTGATCTATCGGTTCTCATAACTCCTTAAATGTATCTTAGATCGGCGACCGAGAATGACTTTGTCCTTTGACACTTCAGGTGAATTTACATGTTCTCAACCCTTTTCTTCCGAAGTGGTCAGCGTCGAAGTTGACCACTACTACCTTGGCGCGCTCTGAATTGATCAACGATTGAGGGGTTTTCCATATCCGATGGTTGACGGGAGTTCATGACTCCGAGGATTTGGCCTTGGTATTTGCTTATCCTATCCTTCTACTTTACTCGATCCAACGGTCGGTATATTACCCGAAGTGTTTCTTGGATCGGACGACTCATGTCCACTTTGGGACTTTGGCCTTCGGGTAATCTTACCCATTCTGGCTTCTTTTCTCTGGAGTAGTCAATGCCGGAGTTGACTGTTGTTGAGCTAACGATTCCCCTTTTTTATTCCAGATCGATGACTAATACTTAACTCTAGATCAAATCTTTATCTAACGAATGGGAAACCTCATGAAGCTCCTTCTTTTAATCTATCTCTTGAGATCTAATTCCTCTGACTTTCCCTTAATCTGACGGTCCTGGACTGTCTCAAAATGATAATGAACGGCTCCTATGCATCATCTCTTTTGAGCTTCATGTGCATCATCTCTTCTAAGCTTTTGATTTGTTTCATCACTATTTCTCCTGAGCTTTTTAATAATTGTTTTCTGTATTTATTTATGCACTGATATTCAATCTCTAACTCTCCTGAGATATTAATTCCTTGTGCTTCATTACTTCTTTTGTACATGGATTTTCTGCACGCTACCTCTCCTAAGATATAGGTAGATTTTTCTAAACTTTATTCATACCAACTCATCATTATAACACAATGACATTGGTTGTTGACATCAATGAAAATACATCAATGACAATATGCCCAACAAACACAACGTCCCATTCCAATCCTTTTGACAGATGCATTAGAGTTTCGACTATATTCTCTTTGACATTAAAGTTCTTCATTTCCCTTGTGGACAGGTTAGATGCACTGTCACATGTCCCCTTTTATCATCTTCTTTAATTTTGTCCATGAAATGTAGATTGAGCTTATGGAATAGTTGGTAAACAAAGCAATGGTTAAGGACTTGTATCGAAAAGAGAAAACGTTATAAAATCCTTGAGGTGAAGAAAAGTATTTCCTGGCATGAATATTTATCACTTATTTTCTTGGCAATATATATTTAAAGTTCCCTATTCTATGTTACAATCAGCTCTGTGAAATTCCTTGAAAACATTACTTATTATGTATATTTCCTGCTATTTTTGTTCATAGTGTAACCCCGAAGTCGGTTTCACGATCATTACACTCAATGGAGCTATGTCATTCGTCCTTGGAACTTGAGAAATAAGTGTTTTGAAGAAGATAGGAGGATTTATTTTTACCAGTTGTGATTCATGCATAATGAAGAGTCGTAACTTTGAGACTCAATAACAAGAATCGGTGGAACATTATTCATTAGAAGGGATCCATATTAATTGATATCATAATCCAAAACTTGGACTTTGTATATCGTTTATTTCCACAAAGAAAAATAATTATTGATGATTTGCGTATACTTATATCCATGATATAACCCAATATAGCGATATCATATTTAATTTTGATGTGGCATGGAGTAATGCCTGAAAAATAAATGTGATAAAGACTTTATAATAATATGGAGAGAGTTATGAGATATATTTTGAAAAGTGAGAACGTGAATATAATAATGATGACATGGCCATAATATATATATATACATATATATATATACTCCTTTTGTATGGCATGATAAAATTCCAAAGTTGTAAGCTCAAGACATGGTATAATATTTTGGGATAAAGTAATAATAAGAATGTTTTAAAGAGAGGAATACACCTACAACGTGCAATGTATAAGGGTTCAAGCATATTATGTCAATCTGCAAAATAGGATAGTGCGAGCAATGTGAGGAGTGAGAAAACAACTACGCTTATCAATAAGTTAAGTGTCATGATAATTTTTCCAAGAACATTGTGCCAACTTTAGTGAGGGTGGGAAAAACTTTGTGCAATCAGTTTGATTTAAGGGGGATCATGGAAATGCTTTGCCGATTAGAAATTGATGACCAAAATGGTCATCAACATATGCCACCTAACAGATGTCTGTCACTTACATTGGTGTGCAAGCTTGAGTTACTTAGGTTTCATAGTAAAACTAAAAAGTATGGAGATTAAGTATCAAATAGATTATCGTAATCATTATACAATAGGGGGAAGAAAAATTGAAATTTAAGTGATACCTGTAATGGGACTTCATGGAGAAATTTATGGAAAGTGGGATGTATGAGGGGGTTTGTTCAGTGTATAAACATGATACAATATGACTAAAGAAGAAGATAAATATACTAATACACTTGGGTGTGCATCATTATACAACAGGGGG
>JZKD02S1622374.1:90687-123117 GCA_000966675.3 Picea glauca | reverse complement strand
CCTCCATACCCGTCCTTCAAGCTATTCAGTTTTTCCAGGTGGCAGCACAAGGAGTCTTCCATCTCCCAAAATGCTGAGTTGGCCAGGTCATATTCAATCCCAAGAAGCAGTTATTGAAGTGGTTGGTGGTGGTTAGACATCGTCTCCGCCATAATGGGAAGTCCTGCATTGAATTAAAGGCACGTCGATTCGCCAAATAAACTGTCAGGAGATCGATCGTGTCTGCCATAAGTTGCACGACCATTCAAAGATTGCAGCTCTGTGTTGTCAGAAGCCATGCAGACGCAAAGCTTTCAAAGCTATGCCTCGATCTTGTTGCTGCTGTTAGTTTGAGTATATGAAGGCATTTTAGCCATTTTTTGTAGGAATCGATTGTAGAGCTAAGCTCCCGACCGTAAAGTTTCAACAGATTTTCTAGTTTCCTGGTTATGCCTCTATGTTTGAGACTTCTTGGTTTATGACAAACAGTTCTTCTCTTTCCATCTTAGTTTCATCTTATCCCAGAGAGTTCATAGTTGAATGATTCACGTGGATTGTTACAGTTATGTTATGATAAAGGATTTGTCGTGGCATTTTTTTATTCTCTGGTTTTCTGTGTTTGAATATAAAGAGACTTTGTGTTCGAATGCTTTCTCCTCTAGCCTGTTGCGAACTTGATGTCTGTGATAGACCTATGCACTCTTCTTACGTAAGTCTTCCACCTACTCACCCTTTTACAACAACTCACTGTTTGAAGTTTATCAAGACCTCACTCGTTCATGCATGCCTGGCCTAGTTTCCGAGTTGAGACCACTATTCCGAGTTTGCTTCCATCTGATCACCCCTTTCAAACAAATCGTGACATTAAACTGATGGGCGTCGGGCTCTGCTCTTGCAAGCAATCCAGGAGTGACTTCCGGCTCCAACATCTGGGAATCCATTTAACCATGTATTGTAAGTGGTATCTAAGTAGAAAGTTGAATTAGGTTTTGTATCATCCTCATATTCTTTATCTTCTGGCTCTTTTATCTTGGGTTGATTTTCCTTATTAGCCATAATTCCTGCATATGCCACAGTTACAGAATAAGTCACAAAACTTTAAAATAATCTCAAAAGAGACATTTATTTCCAAATACATTCATATATTAGGGCTTTAACTGGTTACAATAGCGTATATGTGATTTGGAGTTAAAAATTTGATTTTCCAAGATTGATGTGAGAATATCCAAGGTGTGTAGAGGGTTAATACTTTATTTCAAGAAAAAAATGAGTAAAGAAAAAAATAATTCTTCAAACAATCGAAGTGAGTGGCATATATTTCATTTGATGCGAGGTAGTTTGATCTTGATAAAACGATTTAATGTGAGATCGCGAGAAAAACAATAAAAGCATGGAAATTTTAAACTTTTGTTAACATACTAAAATTCGACCAATGGAGAGTTTCAAATATCTAGGATCCAGGATAGAGGGATATTGAAAAATGATCAATCAACTGAAATCCTAGATATGGAAATAAGCATAGGTTGTAAAGCGATAAATCAATGTTATCCATCAATCAAATGAAATAAACATATGTTGATCATTGATTTATTTTCGGTTAATCCTATGTTATCGCTTTGTAGTTTAAAATGTTTATGCCACATGCACTATGGGAATTCATTGTAAATGGTTTATATATCTCAAGCCTCCCATGTAACTTGAGTGTGAATCCACGAGAAGTATGGACTCCAGAACACACAATAAACTTTTAGGCGTTGACACGTAGCACATCTGAGATCCATGTCTTGCAGCTTCTGCAATTTTGGGGCATAAATGAGTAAGGTGATCATCTGTACAAATATTACAGGGAAAATTCACCTTACACCTTTCTTTCTTTCCCTCTCCAACATTATTATTCGTCTTCTCATTATTACCATTGTCCTTGGGTTTATTATTATTTTTCCCACCCTTATGATTATTATTACGACCTTTCTTCTTATTCCCACTTGGTTTTTGGTTACCATGCGGGTCGGTCGACGATTGCACGGAATGTACATCCATCGATTGAGTATGATTGGAAGACATGGATGAAGTTGTCCCTTCTGCAAACTGGTTTAGAGACAACTCTTTCAAATGGATTGTCATCGAGTCTGTGGATTTTACATTGGCAGAGCCTACAATACCATCGGCATGAGGTCTGGGATTTTGTATAGGGTCATAGGTTGACCACGGTGCATCCAGAAGAATGTGGTATCACATCCCAGACTGAGCATATATATGATATAACTTCTAGTCTTTGAAGATCGCTTCTTCCTCAGTGGTGACCCTGGACGTAGAAACATCCTTCGAGATAGGAGGCTGCAAATACTTAAGGAACCATTCTAAAATAAAGTTCGAGGGTATGGAGGTATTAATCAACCTCTTCCATCTACGCCACTCCTGGATATGATCCGAGATATGAGTGGTTGTGTCCTAGCGTAAAGTCGACAGAATTTCTAGGCCATCATCGTAACGAATCGACAATTGGAAGTGGTTAAGGAAGACCAACACATTTTACTAAAGGTCCCATATTCCACTCTAGGTAGCTAGATATACCGTTTCAAAGGGACCCCAATGAGGGTGTGTTTAAATAATCTTAACTGAATAGAATCGTCATTAAGGGAATTCGAGGAGCACCATAGGTGAAACGTAGTAACGTGATCATCGGTATCCTCTCCATTCTTACCTTCGAACTTTTCAATGTCTGAAGGAAACTTGGTTGGGGTGGGGGGCCATGTCGAATCATGACACACAGGGTCATTCATCAACTTAGATAAGTATGGAAGATTAAGCATGGTCGGAAAAGGGAGACGGGGTTGCAACATCTAGCCCCAAGCTCCCTGGAAAGATTGTTCTTGAGTAACTGCAGCCCATCCTGTGTTCTGGTAAGCACCATGGCCATGTTCGGGATTGTAAGACCCTCCTCCAGGATGATTCATAAGAGGTTGGTTTGGAATCATTCCAATTGGAATGTTCTAATGGGGGTTATAAAAATTTCCCCCAACTGGATTGGATCCAGGTTGGGGGTTTCCCAAGGCATGAAACTAACCTTCTTTGGGTGTGAATCCAAAGGACAGAGGTGGATTATTCATACCAAACATGTTGGTTGGAATCGGAACTAAATGGGTGAGGGTATAGGATGGAAATTGAGCAGAAGCTTGTATGTTAGGTTGGTTTCTCCACCCAAAAGCAAGAGGGTTAGACCTGGGGTTAAAATAAGGAATGCCTCCCATATTAGGAGTCGTTTGAGGGATTTGAGAACCACCAAACAAAAATGGAGTATAAGGAGGTGTAGTGCCCCCCAATCCAATGCTAGCATTAGGGCCAGCATCTGGGATGGAGTTTGAAAACTATGAAGTTAAATTTGGCATACCATAGGAAAAAGGACCAGAGGCCATAGGGATGGACTGAACATTATAGCCTGGTGAGTGACCAAGAGACCCAAATGGGTTCGAGGCAAGATATTGAGCATTCACTATAGGATGGGCAATAGTAATGATAGGTGCCTCTGATACTACAACCATTGTGGTTGCAGGAGTCAAAGGGGTGTCATTAACTATATTAGGTGTGGGATTCAAAGGGTTCCCTGTGTTTTGAAGACTCGGTTCAATACTCATCCTTGTAGAATCACAATTCTGACTAGTGGAGGTGTGTGTACCACGTCTAATAAATCTACGCATTTTAGAAGGAAAAGACTCGAAATCCGGTGGTAACTGTAACAAGTGACAGGACCGGTGGGGACATTGGTATGACTCCACAATGACTTAAGACTCAAGATACAAAAAATAAATCCTAGGGCCAACTAGTAATAAAAGAGAACACCAAAAATCAAACGGCCAATATGCACACAAACGGGGTAAAGTGGATTAAAGGGGCCTCCCTCCTAAAGAAGGTATGTCTCGCCCAAGAGGGGCCTGAGACTCCCTGCTAAAGATCGAAGGTAACAAAATTAGTTATAAGGGCCCTCGTGGGATTAACAACTAGTCAGTCAGATCCCCCCAGAGAGGTAATCCTCCATAAAGGTTGTGTGATGTCTAACCCTTATCTGACCCAAGGTACCTAGAGAATAACCCCTGCAAGTAACCTATGTGGCACCTAAGTCAAGCAACTAAGAAACCAATGTATAACCGATGCACATGTGAGAATTTGTAAGTTAGGTCCACCATATGGGCAGGGTAGCAAAGCCCGAAACCTTGAAAGTACCGCCTCTCATGGAGGTAAAGGAATTAGAAATATCCCCAGATACGAATAGATCCCTAGAAATATCTTTGACGCTAAGAAGGTATCGGGGGGATATCCCTTCAACCAACCTCGCACGACCTCATAATTAACTCTGGTGTGAGCAGAGCCTCTTGATATTACCAATCATACAATGGATTTCTCCACTCCCTTTATCAGACACATATGTTGATTTAATATCCTTGGAGAAGTTTACTCACAAAATCCTATTCCAAGGCACTAAATCCTAAGCTAGTTTGTGCACCCTATAAAATAAAATCGTGACTAATCAATTTTAAATTATAGTGTTAATTTTAATAGGCATGCTTACTCAAAAATGTATGGTAGTGAAACTCGCGATGTTATGACTCAACAAGTAAAGTAAATATGAATACAATTCAAAGTCCTAACTTCGATTTTCAATGAATGGTATGTTTCTTAAAACAAATGCAATTTTCAATTTCAACTCTGCAATTCTGAAGTAAAAAAATACAATCTTTATTTACATACACTAAGATAATGACAAAGACTCAAAAGATCAAAATTTCAAGCAATGAAAAATGCCTAATAATTTTGTATTTTCAATATAAGGAAAATGAAAATGCATGAACTGAACAACAACTTGGTATATAAAAACTCTATTGTGTGTAGAAAAAAACAACTCAAGTAGGATACCAAGAAAAAATACACCCAGCCCAATGTGTAAGGACAATCAAAATGAAAAGATGATGAGAAAGACTCCACCCAAAAATTCAACCAAAGACAAGTCTCTTGTCATCCCACAGACACTTAATAGTCACTACAGAGACCCAAGAAGACTCAACAATCCACAAAACCTACCTAGAAAACAAGCAAAGAAGGATGATGTACATGACTTTTCGGGGAAACAACGCATATGTACACATCTTGCAGAAGGAAAACACACGTATATACACAACAGTCAACCAAAAAACCGTGTATATGTTTCAAAAACAAAGCTAGGCAAGGGAGAAGGCTAAAAAACTCAGACCCAAAGTGAACAGAGGTTGTCAAGCAATGATACAACAAGAAATGCAATAGGAACAAGAGAAATCTAAGGAGAAACACACTCCAAACCCCAAGAAAGAAGATTCAATCCCCATTATGGTCACCAATTTTGTTACGAGGAAAATCTCTCTATGGCTACGGGAAAACCACAACAGACAAAAATGATTGCAGAAATAAACTATATTCTCAAGTATTCTATATAAACAAAAATTCTAGCAAGACAATATAAAAGGCCTGCCTCATCCAGATGATCGATGAAGTCCACCGTTGAGTACTTGACCCAAAGCAACATACCTGCAACTAGTCCTCAACAACCAAGCAAATCAAGCATATGGTGATAATATATGATGTTATCACATTCAATAACATAATCCATTAATAAACATGACAAATACGCCCATGGAATAATAATTCAAATATTTGCAAGATATCAATTGGACGGGAAAATAGTATTTCTATTAATATATGATCAGCATAAGTGAAAATGTTATAGACTTCTGTGTCGGCACGGTTCAAAACCGAGAAATTAAGTTCCTTCCATCTGGGCCTCCACCAAAGGCAACCTCATAGAAGAGAGACAATGAAGTTCTCAATCAATAAGGGAAGAGCTTGGGGGCTAAACATTGTGTTCAGAATCAAAGGACAAAGGGATGCAAACTCAATATGAAGTAAATAATTTCTCGAGAGTAACTTTTCTCTCAAAGTTGAATTCTTTCTCCTCTTTTCCATAGCTCATAATTGGCCCATTTATAGCCTTCAAATGGAACTGAAGGGCCAAGTCAGAACATTTCCAATATATAGAAGGCCAAGGATCATAGATATCCTATTTTGACATGGAAACTCGACACCATTTTTCATTTTGGGGCAAAAATCACGATGTACGCAGGTTGTAGTGGTGCATCCTACATATATGCATGATGTATAGTAGGCAAGGTGTGTACATGTGGAAAACATGTATTTTTTATTTCTGGGATTTGCAAAAAGGGATGAAAAGTCTGCATAGGGAAATAGAAAAAGGCCCTCTATGCAAGATTGCATAGGGTGAGGAAAATCTTTCTATAACAATAATCTTAGAAGAAGTCGCCCCCCTTGACTCCATTACCCTTGAAGGCACTAGTCCTCTTCTCTTACTTATTGAAAAGACTCAACTCAAACTCTTTCACACTTTCACTAAATACTCTACGAATTTGCTAACCTAGTCTAGAAATACTAACAACTAATTTGTTGTTGTCATAATCATTGCTAAATCTATCATTTTGCAACTTATATTATCCTACTAACCATCTAAGTCATCCCATAATTTGTATAAGGCAAGGTACTATCAATAAGTGTTAAAGTGTATGATTAATTGCCCATCTAGAGTGCAAATTCTGAATTTGTTACCGATATCCTAGTTGTTGTTACAACCACCGTTGTAGCTCTTAACAACCCTAAAATCATCCATAAAGCGATTGGGAATTTGTACTAAGAAAACTACAATCATTGGATATTGAAGTAGTGCTTTATTTCTTTATTATAGTACTTTTTTGAAGTGGTTTCCATTGTTGTCATCATTGTCAATTAATGATGTTATAAATGTTTATCCATTTAAGTCATTCATTGACTTGTATTTATCTTGAAAAGTGTGAGTGACAAATCATTATCAAATTTTCAAGACTATTGTGTTTCTTCCTTGTCATCATAACTTGCACCTTTCAAGATACATTGCTGCTATTGTAATCTGAATTTCATTGTATAGTAATTTTTTCAGGCAGCACATAATTCGTTTAATAAGTCATTGATTATAACTATTGCTACTAACACTTGATGTTTCATTCATAAAGGTAAGGTACAAACCCATTCTCATTTCCCCTTGTCCTTTTAAACTTCAACAAAGTGACTTCTTCTGCTGAGTGACCTAGAGAGAGGAGTGGATTTTCACCGTATATTTTTTCCCTTCATCAACCAGCTAGGTCATGGGACATCTCCCGTAGAGTGAGTCTTTCCTCCTCCTAAAGAGAAATATGTACCCTATTGGGGTGACAATGATAGGGTTACCTATGTGTTACGTCAATCTAGGCCTACTTTCCTTTAGGCTTTGGGAAAGTATAGATTGTGCGATAAAAAGTACAACACAGTCTAAGATGGTATGCTTCAGGTTTCAAGAGTAAAGGTATGTCATTTATGTATTTTATTGAGGCTTGTATTTTGGATGGTATGGCACATGCTTAAGGCATGTCTTGGAAGTCCTTGATGATACAAGGTTAAGGTGATATTGTTACATGCTTGAGACATACCCTTGGTATGTGGTATATTGTTGTTATGGTTCATTGTTAGAGACACATCTTTGTGATATTGGAATACACATGAGGCTTATCTTATGGTACATGGCATGATTGAGAGTAATATGTTATATGATTGACACACTTGTTATGGTGCATGGTTTTTACATGGTATGGTACAAGATTGGTACATGGTATGGTGTTGATGTACATGGTTGATGTGCATGGTTGGGATATCGTATGATACATGGTTGATACATGGTATGGTACATAATTGGTACTTGGTATGGTGTTGATATACATGGTTGATGGTTGAGGCATATGGTACAAGTTATGGTGCATGATTGATGCACGGTTTAGTACAGGTGTTGGTGCATGGTTGATGCACGGTTTAGTACAGGTGTTGGTGCATGGTTGATGCACTTGGTGTGGTACATGTTGTGGTAAATGATTGATTTTGGTATGGTACAGGTTGATGGTTTGGTACATGCTTTGGTACATAGTTCAAACACATATCTCGTAATGGTATGTTGGTGATCCTGGTACATGCTTGATAGAGGCATGTGTTGGTGATGTTGGACATCTAGTTGAGAGGTGTCCTTTGTATATGATCCATGTCAGAGGATCCGGTTGAGTATCGGTGATAGTGACAACTTGGATACAGTGACGGGTTGCAGGTTGATGTGACAGAGGCAGTGACAATTGGTCTACACTTATATTTCATGGCAACAGGATGGGGCAAGGAAAGGGGGTTGTAGTCTCCTTTCAGTTGGAGTTGTAGAATCAGGGAGTTGGAGCTTCCTTCAGGTTGGAGCCTGAGAACTAGGTGGTTCTAGCCACCTTCCAGTTGGATCTAGAGAATCTAGGGGGTTGTAGCCTCCTTCTAGTTGGAGCCAGAGAATTCAGGGAGTTGTAGCTTCCTTCGGGTTGGAGCCTGAGAATAGGGGGTTGTAGTCTCCTTCCAGTTGCAACTGGAGAATTTAGAAGTTGGTGTTTCCTATGAATGAATTCTTGATATATATAAGAACGCATTTTGTGGTTTTCTCCCATTTGGGTTTCCAAATAAATACTGGTGTGTTGTGCATTTTATGTGATGATGTTGATGTGATTTTGTTTATGATTATATGCTCCTGATACATTGAATGAAATCATATAAGATACATTGATGATATATTGTTGACCATTGTTGTTAATTAAAAGAATATATATTGTGGTTAAAAGTGGTATAAAGTGTTCATACTGATTCAACCCCCCCCCAACTCTTAGTATTCCAACAATATTTGTAGCATTGATTTGTGAACCTTTATATACTTTGGTTTGACTTGGGTTCCATCTATCAAAGTTACAAATTTTTATACTAGAATTTGTTGTTTTGTGCTCTTGTCTTTTGTCGAGGACTTAGTTTTTTGTTCATTACCTTGTTTGTATTTTTGTATATCTTCAGCTAACTCATCCTTTTTCTATGTTTCATTTTTCTTTTCCTGTGTTAATTTCTTTGTTTTCTATTCAATATTCTATCTATATTGGGTAGATTTATCTTTAGCTTGATCCTTAGTTTTTGTTTCTTGAGATGATTTTCCTTTGGCTATCTTCAATACCCATAATGATTTTCTTTTCTTCATAAAATTTATTCGACCTTTCATTCTTCTAGGCCAGTACTTGTTCCTTTTTCTTAATGTCTTTAATTCCTTCAATTATGAAAATAATATCTTCCACGTTTTCAACACCCTGAAATATGATATCAAGAGGGAATTATTCATGTTGATATGATTTTGAATACATAACCATTTTATAGTGATTTTTAACCACTTATTTTGCATCATGTCTTTTGAAATTGGTAAAATGTAGCCATATATATTCCATTTTTTTAGCCTCTTTCCTTGCATGTTTAGCATTTAAAAAAAATATTTTCCAATAATTATAGGGAAATAACGCCAAAGTTTCTTTGAATTCACTATTAGAGAATGATTTATTATTGTAGATACAATTTGAAAAGATATTTCTCTTAATACTATCCTGTCAGGAATATACTTTGGAAGCAAATGTGGAGTTGTTGCACAACCATAAACTCTGATATAAGACAAATTTTCATCTAAAAACCAGACTCCAATCTCCCTAAGTTGTTTTTTGGTCTCCTAGGTGAATCTATCAACTAGATTATTAAAAAACAAAGCATACAAAATTTATTTATGGCCCATTGAATATTAGCACACAAAATTTGAGCCCAATTAAAGATGGAACCCTCCTCAATTATCTTATGCGAGAGTGGAAGCCATTCTAAATTGAAATGTTGGGCATCCTTTTCACCATATAGTCTGTAGAGGATGGTATTTGATGACATATAAGGTTCTTTGAGATGTTGAACAGAATAAAGCTTATTTGACATGGTTTTAAATGATACATGATCATACCACCAATCTCTAATTAAGCCAGACATTTCCACATCTTGCTCCTTTAATAATTAGATTTCAAAATATCCTAGAAATGGTTTATCTAAGCTGACTTCAAGTGGGTTTTATTTATACATATCATTCAAATCATCCAATCTGAAAGACCCTACTACTTGGCGAGATGCATCAACAACTATGCAATTTTTGAGATCAATATGTGAAATAATTCAATGTACCATATCATAGTATGGAAGAATTGTAGGCCTTGCAACTATTCGGTGAATATTTGATCTTTTGATATCCTGATATGTGTTTGTCTCCTCCTCGACTACATTAGGAATTATTCCACTTTCATACATTTAATAAATCTAGTTGTACTCTGGGCATCCATTTAACCATGTATTGTAAGTGGTATCTGAGAAAAAAGTTGAATTAGGTTTTTTATCATCCTCATATTCTTTATCTTCTGTCTCTTTTATCTTGGGTTGATTTTCCTTATTATCCATAATTCCTGCATATGCCACAGTTACAGAATAAGTCACAAAATTTTAAAATAATCTCAAAAGAGGCATTTATTTCCAAATACATTCATATATTAGGGCTTTAACTGGTTACAATAACTTATATGTGATTTGGAGTTAAAAATTTGATTTTCCAAGATTGATGTGAGAATATCCAAGGTGTGTAGAGGGTTAACACTTTATTTCAAGAAAAAATTGAGTAAAGAAAAAAAATAATTCTTCAAACAATCGAACTGAGTGCCATAAATTTCATTCAATGCGAGGTAGTTTGATCTTGATAAAACAATTTAATGTGAGATCGCGAGAAAAACAGTAAAAACGTGGAAATTTTAAATTTTTGTTAACGTACTAAAATTCGACCAAAGGAGAGTTTCAAATATCTAGGATCCAAGATAGAGGGATATTGAAAAATGATCAATCAACTGAAATCCTAGATTTAGAAATAAGCATAGGTTGTAAAGGGAGAAATCAATGCTAGTCATCGATCGGATGAAATAAACATGTGTTGATCATCGATTTATTTTTGGGTAATCCCGTGTTATCTCTTTGTAGTTTAAAATGTTTATGCCACATGCACTATGGGAATTCATTGTAAAGGGTTTATATATCTCAAGCCTCCCATGTAACTTGAGTGCAAATCCGTGAGAAGTATGGACTCTAGAACACACAATAAAATTTTAGGTGTTGAAACGTAGCACATATGAGATCCATAGTTTTTGGCAAGGAGAAGATTTGAGTGAAAAGTAAAAACCCAAATATAGATGCCAGGTAAGATATAACACGTCACTCAAATGTATATTCCAAGTAGGAAAACACTCGAACCATGTGAGAAACTAGATCCCATGTGGAGGTAATCTAGTGCATGATGTGGACATCCGGGATCCAGAATTCTAAAAATTCATGGTTGAATAAAATATAGATTCGAGATTTACAAATTCTATGAAAAATCTAAATGAAACAATTTATGAGGATCGATTTCTAAAAATGTGATTATTGTGACTAGCACTACAACACCTCCATTTTACCTCCTATTTGGATTCTTTCCTTAAATGGAGCCTCCTTATTTTTTAATCCAAAATAAAAATCTCATAAGGCCATTTGGTAAATCAAATGCTTCTCCTGGTAACTCGTGGTTCACTTGAAAAAATGAGAAATTATTCAAAGTTCAAGTTTTTAAATTTTTTTTGGCAAAGTTAATTTCAACTCTTTCGAGCTGCTCGGAAGCATTGCCTTCAACTCTTCCAAGTTGCTTGGAGGAGTTACCTTCAAATCTTTCCAGATTCTTGGAGGAGTTACTTTCAACTCTTTCGAGCTGCTAGGAGGAGTTACTTTTAACTCTTCTGAGCTGCTCGAAAGAGTTACTTTCAACTCTTTTGAGCTGCTCAGAGGAGTTAATTCAACTCTTTTGAGCTTCTTAGAGGAGTTACCTTCAACTCTTCCAAGATAGTCGGAGGATTTAACTTCAACTCTTTCTGTTGAAACAAACACTGACACTGAGAGGGGGGGATGGGTGAATCAGTGTATATAACTTTTGACTTATTTTCACACTTTCATAGATTAAATGAATTAACTGAATAAGATATATGAAACTCAATTAATTATTCATAAAAATGTATAACACAAACTGTATGAAGAAGATAAAATATATTTCTTTTCTTTATTTAACTTGAATGAATACAAATAAAATCAATCCTTTAATATCTTCAACTTCAACTGAATATGAGAGATCCAACTCTCTAATACAAGACCCAACTTATAGTTCTCAAATCCAACTGAGAAATGAGGAATCCAAGACCCATATTGTTGATCTCAGATCCAACTGAGATGTAAGGAATCCAACCCTCATAACAAGACTCAACTTATAAACATGCACCAACTTGATAGAATGAACTTTCATTCAATCCATTATATATATAGTATTTCAATAGTGTTGACGGGTGAAAATGAATGCTCGCCAACTGGAAGAATGGATCCGGTCCGGGGTTGTCTAAATAACCCAAGCCGTTTGGGATGACCCACCCTGACGGGTTTAGCGGCTCTATTAGCCGATCTAAGTCCTAGGAAAACAAATGAAAACTACACTAAGGAACTAATCTAAACGAAAACAATAAAAAAAAAACAAATTAATAAACAAATCTAAACTACATATATACAATCTATTACCTAAATCATACAACTATAATTCTATAAAATTAAATGTTCAATTACCAACAAAATCAGATCCAATTACAAATATACAATATTTGCAAATTACAGATTTAAATGAAAACCTGCAAAAATCATTTGTAAATTGTCCTAAGACAGCAAAACTATTGTTTTTTTTTTTTATAATTTTATGAGAAAGAAATAAACTAAAAAACTATCTAAGTTAAGAAACTAAAATAATAATTCTAACTAAGAATCTAAACTATATATATATATATATCTATCTAAACTACTTAAATAACACTAATAAATTAACTATTAAATAACATATAGAAAACTGACCTGAAGTAACGCTTCAGGTTTGTCCTGTGTACAATAGTTGATTCAGCTATTCGGTGGGAGGAAACCCGCACCAGATTATCCACGAGATTCTCGTAAACAAGAAGCAGTTGTGCTCTTCAAATATAAACGACAGAACAAACAAGACATAAAAAATAATAGCAATTTTATGATTTACAAACCATCACAATTAGATAAATCTGTGTGCAACGATTTGTGCAAAACAATTCAATTAATGAAAAAGATAAACCTGTATTCATTAAATTGAAATAGAGTGAGTGTTGTATTTTTAAATAAGAGAGATCAGATATGGACAACATATAAATCAAATCGCATCAACATGCAATGAACCATGATAGCTAAAGTAGTCGATAATTAATTGCAAATTGATGTGCAGAAAACTTGAAACAAAATTTTGATATATTGAAAGCGAAAGTTATTACAAGACATCAACTTTCATCCCAGTCTGTATCATAAATCCATAGTCTAGTTCTCCCAACAGTGATGATGATGGGTCACAAAAAATAACAAGTATTTAAAGACCTCCCACAGGGTAAAACATCCCTGTGGGAATTAACAAAATAGTTTACAAAAAATCTGGGGATAATCTCCCAAGTCTGACTAAAGCTAACAACCTATAACAAAACTGTATCACAAAAACATCTCTCAAACTACCACAGCATGCCAACTGGTCATTGAAATTCGTATGCACCTAAAAGTGGACAAGAATAGACAAGTTTAGGTGATATTTTATTGGTAAAATTAACAAAAACCAAAATTCTAAGACTAGCTACAGAATCTTGCGATTTTGTAGCTGGTCTAATTTGAGCACAGAATCATCTTAAAATCAATCCAAAACTTAAAGAATTATATTCAAACAATTAAACAAATATTTAATTTCTAATTGGAAACCAAACGAATCATTCAAATCAAAACTTCTATGCTAATTTGAGAGCAAACGAAATCATGTTTGAATCTATTTTAACCAAAACAGGTTGTAACCGATCAAGCATATTTTTCATGCAATAGTTTATATCAACTCAGAACTTAACAAAATTGTTGTCGAATCAAAACAGAATTAACAAGATCGTTTGAATCCAAACTAACTTTGAATCCATCGTATTATACAAGCGATTGTGCTAATCGAGGCACGTAGCATTGTTTGTGAATCAAATCAAACAGGAACGAATTGAATCGATTCAAGATCAACACAATCGTTATGCAAAATCAAAACATAACCGCGTCTGAATTTAGCAAACAAATCTTGTGTGCAGGAGGAATACAATCATAATCCAAAGCAAAATCATTCCTGGTAAATCGAAGTCAACAGGATTGTTTAGAGACAAATAGAACTTAACCGAAATCAAACCTTAATCGACTATCCATACAGAATTGATTCAAAAAGAAATCCAAACAAAATAAAAAACAAATCAATCATTTATACTAAACTGAGAATAATAAAATATTATTAACTAAATCATAGTTGTGTCTGAATTTAGCAAACAAATTTCCCACTCATGATTCATAACGAAATTGTTTTGGTAAAATGAGAGCAACAGAATCATTTTGAATCAAAACGAATAGAACTATTGAAAGAAAATCCAATCGGTTATATTAATCCAAACGTACAGAACTGTTTCAAAGCAAACCAAACAGAATCACAAACAACCCAATCGCTTATACTAATCTGAGCACAATAAAATCACATAACCAAATCATATCTACATTTAATTTTAGCAAAACGAATCTACTGTACATAATTCACACGAAATCATTTTTAGTGATCCAAGTATAACAAAACCATTTTGAATCTATTAAAACGAACCGAGCTAATTGAAAACAACTCCAATCAGTTAAATTAATTCAAGCAAACTTACAAAGAAAAATTGATGTCAAAACACATACCTCGGCAACTCGGTCATGATAATTTTGAATTGACAAAGGTCGTTGTTGCTTCAACATTCCTGAAAACAATTGAACCAGTGGTTTTTTGTTTCTTCTCGTTGGCTTGAAGCCTGTCTCTTTCTTTTGACAGCACTGTAACTTTCTCCTCTAACGACTTGATCTTCAATTGCAACAAGGGAACGTCGGTGTAATAACACTCTAGCCAAGAATTACATTGGATGCATGATGTTTTCTCGGGCTTTGGCATCACAGGCGAGGGTTTGTTCAAGTTACCAGGGGTTTCCTTGTGCAGCTTGATTCCTGGGTAGTTTGGGTCAATTTTTAGGCAGGGGGGTAAGTTAGAGACATAGTCATAGGGTTTCTTAGAGCATAGGCCATTGGAATAGGGGTACTCCTCAGCTAGGAAACCCCCAATATCGGAGTCTGAGTCCTCTCTCAGCACTGTTGGCTTTTGGTCAACGTTTGGCTTGGGTTTGTTCCTAGTGTATCTTGATATCAATCGGGCATTTTTCTTCCCTTTACTGTTGACAGCATTGTCACCTCTGCCTTTCTTACTCATAGGATTCTTGACGGCCTCAGTCTTGTCTTTGGTAGATGGTTTAACTATGGCATTGGGTAGATCTGTGTTAGGGAAATCCGAGGGTTTGATAGGGGGTAGAAGGATATGAAATGGCACAGCTGGCCCAACCAAAGTTTCCGTAACCACAACCTTGTCGATTTGAGCAGACTCGGGATTGGCAAAGTCGTTCCTTGTCAGAAAGGCTTTCCATTTATCACCACTAAGGCTCAAATGGTGGATGATAATGAGTCTAATCAAGCCGTGATGAAAAAGGCTGCTATTAGCCTTCTCACGCTTGAATCTCTTAGACATCTTGTTAAGACTATGCAGGAGATAATGCAGCATATTCAAAGGGTAGCCTATAAAATTCATCAATAACCGGAGGTGATACAGAAATACCAAGCCATACCGACCTTCACAGGTCACAAACTGTTTAAGAATTACCAAAAGATCGTGCCACCAGGGTTTGAGGGTAGTTATGGGCATACCTTTATCACAGGAAACAATCTTTCTTGATGTGAATAGTAACGGCCATGGCACCTCATCAACTTTGGGATTTTTAAACCATCTTTGGCATGTAGTTGCTAGTCCTGTATCAGAGCTTATGAATTCTTCATTCAGCTCGAGCTGTATGTCACTGACCTTAGCCCTACAACCATCAAAGGTGAGGGCGAATTGTTGGGCAACCAAAAGGTTGAAACCCTTGAACCTTTGTATAAACACCAGCCAACCACCATTTTCTAAATCCTTTCGGGCATTATCGAATAGCAATAGAGTTTGGCTACCATTTGGCTCTATGCGCACCACCGGTGCCATAGACAGGAGCACACGGTGAGTAGGGTGCACGGGTAAGGGTTTGGATAGAGTATCCGCAGGGTCGATAACTCACAGGCTTGCCCGAAAACAACAGAATTAACCTGGGAAAGGGGAAAGGCATTAATGACAAAATGTGCGAAGGTGGTGGAGCTAGCTCAGCCCATGCAAAACAGTCATTTCCCAATGTACAACCGACGACGCATATAGCGAATCAAAATCACTATTGCATATGTTAAAAACCATGACATTCAAACAATCAATGAAATCTATGGTAAGTCGACCAAACATTTGCGCGAGTAATAGTTTTAGCATAGTTTTAAAACCAAAACAATGATTCGAAATCAACACCAAGGGTTCGATCATATCAAATATGTGTTGTATGAAATGATCACACCAAGGGTATAACCACAACGTCAATGTGTTTTCATGAAACCAATGTGTCAAAGAAATTGATGAAAGACCATAGAACATTAAAACACCAATGTATCAAAAATTTGATCATAAGTATGGCATCACAGTCTTGTAAAAACGAAGTCATATTAACAATTAAAGAATGCCAAATGTGTAAAGATCTTGGAGCCTTGTCAACTATGCGACTATAATTAAATAGGAAATGCAATGAACACATAGACAAGAGTAACCAAAATAATCCAGTAACGATTTTAATGTGACTTCGAAAACAAAGTTTTCACGCTTGCAGTCGTGAAAACAAAGTGCGCAAAATAATAGTGTTGTTTTATTCCAAAGATCGAGATGAAAATCAAGGGTTGCAAAACACTGGTGTAGGCAACTTATAAGGAAAGTATAAAAATGTGAATTGGCTGCCAACAATGGCGACAAACTGGTATAAGCAGTTATCTCTGCCAAAAGAAAAAATTTAGATTAAGATAACAAGCATAATTCCACAGAAATAACCAGAAAATTGTTTAAACATCATCAATGATCAAGTATTCCAGCATTGTTTAAAGTATGAAAACTGATAACAGTCTTAAGACAAGCAAGCCACGATATTAAAGATAAAATCTCCAATACTATTGACAGAGCCACTGCTACCAGCAGGCGTCCATAGCCTCGACAGGGTTTCCATTTAACCCACTCTGATATCTGTATCCTGCCAAGAAGTTCCATATCAGAATAAAGGACATTTTTAGGTCAAATGTTTCATATTTGCAAATTTTCATATACCCGACATTGCTTCGCTACTAGCGTTCAGTACCCTGACGAAGTTGTCTTGGCGGCGTGCATGCATTTACCCACTTCCAGTAGACCTGTTCAACATCTCGGCGGGTTTACAAACACTTCCCACAACTCTTTTAATGATTTATTTTGTTTTTTAATGATATATAGTCGAGCAGGGTGATGCTGAAAATTATGATATTTAAGCATATTTTTTTTCTTTTACAGACCTCAATAGAATTTTTTATAACTGTCCTTCATTAAGATCCAGAGATGGTTTGTTTACAGAACCAACTTTCTAAGGCAGGGAGACATCTTTTGAGTCATTCCCTTAAGGAATAGGGACAATGTAAAAATATAATGGATGATCGTGACAAGCTTTACTCACAGATCGAAATCAGTTAACTTCTTTCAAACAACAGTCTTTTCTCAACACAAATGTAAATTTCAGAAGTATATAATTGATGTTTATACAATTTTTTAGCAGTCATTTCAGTGAGGGAATTTTATGTTTTCTTTGTCCGAATAGCTCAGCATGCAGGTATGTGTATTTCAAAAAAACCGATAAGCGCAAAGGAGAAATCAAAACCAAAACATCAAAGAAAAAGGAAACAAAAGAAAAATATATACATAGTATACAAAGAGTTGTCATCAAGCAAAATATCTTTTCAGAGCTTGGCCATTCACCGGATAGGTGCCAGGCTGCCCTTCTAGATTATGCAATCGAAAAGAGCTAGGACCCAACTTCTCAGCAATTACAAACGGTCCAAGCCATAAGTTTTGAAATTTCGTGTGCTCTCCCTTTCCCTCATGCGGTTTGTCCCATTTCAAGACAAGATCACCTACTTCGAAGTTCCTATCAGAGGCAGAGTTAGAATCAAACCAGATTTTGACCACTAGTTGATGCTGATCTAACTTATGTTTAGCTTGGGCTCTTACCTCTTCAAGCTTCATCAAAGCATTAATTTGGTTTTCCAAAGGGGGGCAGTCTTCTTCTTGTATTTTCTGCACTAACTGTAGTGAAGGAAGAAGAATGTGCGGTGGAAAAATTGCTTCTCTACCATAAACGAGAAAGAAGGGAGAGTTACCTACAACAGTTTTTGGTGTTACCCTATCAGCCCAAATTGTGTTTAACAGTGCATTGTGCCAGTTTTTGTGATTTTCAGCCACCGTTCTCTTGATGATTTTAATCAGATTTTTATTTGTTGACTCTTCCAATCCATTTCCCTGGGGGTAATAGCTAGCAGAATACTTCAATTTAATTCCTTCTTCTAAAGTGAACTTTCTCATCTCAAGAGACGAAAAATAATAAGTGTTATCGAACACTAAACAGTCAGGGATACCAAAATGAGTGATAATATTCGAATTCAGAAAGGCGATTACCTGACTAGTATTTACAGTTCTTAATGCGGCAACTTCAGACCATATGGTGAAATAATATGTGGCTATTATGATAAACTTATGTTGTTGTGAGGATGGCGGGTTGATTGGACCTATGATATCAAGGCCCCATTGCTGAAAAGGAGAGTCTACTGAAACGAGCTGCAAAGGAAAGGTTGGTTTCTGTAACCGCCCTGATGCTTTTTGACAAATAATACACTTACGGCACAAGGCATGGGCGTCTCTAAAAAGCGTGGGCCAGTAATAACTGGCTCTCAAAACTTTATGGGCAGTGGTTTCACCACCAAAATGACCACCATCTTCTCCTGCGTGCAACTCTAGTAAGACTTTTTCTGCTTCGTCTTTCTCAAGACAGTGCATTAATACGCCATCAAAATTTTGACGAAACAGAATACCATTAACCAAATGAAAGGAGGAAAACTTTAATATCAATGCTCTTCTTTTAGTGGGATCCAAGTGACGGGGGGCTGACCCATGTTCAAGACAGAATCTTATATCATCATACCACAGACTGACAAAGTTTTGTGCACAGTAGATTGCATTTTGATTGTGTTGTCCTAGGTTTGACCTAACGTTCTCTTCTTGTTGTCCTGCAGCTGAATCAACAACTAACTTGCATAACCCTTGGCCTCTCACTATATGTGCTGGGGTAATTTCTATGTCATACTCCTGCAAGGAGGTAACCCAGTTGGCCCTCTTTTCACCTAGCTCTTTCTGCACTAACAGATTCCTGACAGTTGGATAAGGGACAATAACTTTCGTCCTCGATTTCAAAAGATAAGACCGGAAGTGCTTGACTGCTTTGAAAACAGCGTAGGCTTGTTGATCTACCATTGGTTAATTAAGTTCAGTGCCTTTGAAAGTAGATCTCATAAAGGCAATGGGTACTTCATTGTTTTCAGCGTTCTTTTGAGTTAGGACGACAGCATAGGAATGGTCAAAAGAAAAAGTGTAGAGCCTGAAGTCTTGGGAAAAGTCAAGTCTCATGAGAGAAGGAGCATCTATTATGGCCTTTTTTATTGCATTAAAAGCCTAATTTTCTAAGGGTCCCCAGTGATATTGTGCGCCTTTATTTATTAGGTTCTGCAAAGGTCTGACCATTTCGGAGAAGCTGGGGACGAATCTCCTTACAAAGTTTATCTAGCCTAAGAAAGACTGCATAGACTTTTTGGATGTAGGAGGGGGGAGTTTCGAGATGACTTGAGTCCTTTCGGGGTCGATAATCATCCCTGTGCTTGACACAATAAACCCTAAGAGTTTACCTTGTTCTACTGCAAAGATGGTTTTTTTAGGATTTAAGGAAATGTCGTAATTATGACATCGGTGTAGAACGACTCTTAAATGAGCTAGATGATCGGTTTTGTTTTTGGAAAATACAGTAACATCATCTAATTAAACTACGATGGAATGATTGATTAAGCCTCGGAAAGAGATGTCCATCGCTCTCTGGAAAGTGACACTGCCATTAATCAATCCAAAGGGCATTTTTCGATAAGCGTAGGTGCCCCCTGGAGTGCGGAAGGTAGTTTTGAGTTGGTCTGGAGGAGACATCAGGACTTGGTTGTACCCCGAGAAACCATCCAATAAGGATAGCCTCTCATAACCAGATACCTGTTGAAGGATCTGTTCCATGGGTGGGATAGGATAATTGTCTTTATCGGACGCTCTATTAAGGTTTCAGAAATCGACGCAAAGTCGGATTTCTCCACTTTTCTTCCGGACAGGGACAAGGCTAGAAACCCATTGAGTGTGCCTAACAGGGAAAATTGTCTTAGCATTCAGGAGTTTATTCAATTCTTTTTTAACGGTCGGTTCGAGCTTAGGGTGCATTTTTCTTAATTTTTGTTGAAAGGGCAAGGTTTGGGGTTTCATAGGAATGATGTATTGTATGATGTTAGGGTCTAAAGTTTTAAGGTCATCATACATCCATCCAAAGACATATTTAAATTCTTTGAACAATTTAATAAATGCAGCTTTTTTCTTGTTGAGAACACCCAACCCCTAGATTAATGCACTGCAGATTGTCATTAGTTCCTAAGTTTACTTTTTCGTATGATAACGATGAACTTCTGGTTTTACAGTTGACCGATTTTTTGAATTTATCTTGAAGATCGTAAAATTTCTCTAATCTAACTACAGATTTAGGGATCGAATTTACCATACCCGATGAAGATTTAGGAGTTCTCGGATCTGGTATTACCGTGAAATCGCGCAAATTGTCGTCGTGAGTGCATTCGTCTATCACCACGCCTTGAAAAGTTTCCTCCATATGCAGGAAGCTAATAATCTGTTGATCGTCGTCGAAGACTCTCCAGTTTGTGATGGTATCGGGAACGGATGGTCTGAACAATAGTTTGACGGAGAATGCGTCTGGGGACAAGCCTTCTGCAGGAAAGAGTTTAGAAGCTACGTTAGCTAATAGATCAGCTTTAGAGTTATTCAATCTAGGAATAGAATTTATATTGAAAGCAGAAAACTTATTCATTAAATTCCATACCTCGGATTGGTAGCTTTTAAGATGCAGAGACAAACAGTGGATAGAATCTCTTACCTGTCTAACCACGATTTCAGAATCGCCAAAGACAGCCAAATTTTGAATGTTCATATCTAAAGCTTTTCTGATGCCCTGCAGTAAAGCCTCATATTCTGTTGTATTATTAGTACATTCAAATTCCAACCTACATGCAGTCAGAGTTTTGTTACCTGCCGGATCGATAATAATGCAGCCTGCACCAACTCCTTCTTTGGACTTTGACCCGTCAAAATAAAGAGACCAAATTTGATTTTTATCGGGTGCATGAGACCGTTGTGTAGAAGTTGTTGGTTGCACATATGCTACAATCTCGAACTTTTGTTCTGGATTGGTGATAGCTGAAGTCTCGGCCATGAAATTACCAAAAAAGGTATCCATCCCTTGTATTTCGGGTGAATCGGCAGAAGGTGTAAATGGCTCATTTGGATCATTCAGATCTGTGACTGTGAACTTAAGGTAGCGTTCACGATTTACCTTTATTTTGTTGGGCTTGTCGTTCTCTAGAAGCCATAGGTGAGACCAATCTGTCATGAAATAGCTGTGTAGTTGCTCCGACCAGTCCCTGCTTAAAAACAGACAATACACTTCTGGAATATCCACAACAATAATATCAATAACTTGATGAACTTTGGGGTTAGACGATAATCTTATAAGCACATTTCTTAATTCGCCTACAACTTTAACATTGGTTCGATCAAGTTGGATGATTTTTAAGGTGGATGGTTCGACTTCAGCATTAATCTTCTAACACATAGACCAAGGCATCACATTGGATGACGCTCCTGAGTCTACCATACAATTGTGCACGTTTCTATTAAAGATTTTGAAAGTTAACAAAAATGGAGGTACATTTCTGCAAGTGCTAAGGGTGGTAGTTTGTGGCTTTTTACTCGCAGTTTCTAAAGCTAGCTTATCTACATTATTCACATTATTTACATTATTTACAGGAAGGCTTCCTTTATCGTGAGGATCAGGATTTTTCTTAGTAGAAGTCTTCGGAGGAACTTTGTTCTGAACAACCTTGTTATTGCTTGAATTACCATTTTTGCCATTCTCTGTGATATTCTGTAACATTTTTTGTAGGAGAAATGGAAATTTCAATAACTCATAAACATAAATGTTAGCCCTTAACCTTTTAAGATATTCAACTAAATTATAATCTAAGTTGGGGTTTACATGACTCTATTTAGTCTCAGCTGGTTTAGATTGCTTCGGAGGCAAAGTCGTAGTGTTTTCGGAAGAAGGTTTGTTTGTTGTCTTACTCCTAGTATTATAGGGTTGTACTGTATTAAATTTAGCTTGAAAGATGCTATCAGAGAAGTGTCCAAAAATGTTTGGAGAAGACTCTTCTTCTTGAACTATCTCTTGTTCAACAACCTCCTCAGGAATCTCAGGAGGCATCAGTTATCCTGGGCTTCTAGAATTGTTTGAAGGGCGTATTGCAGACTTTCTAGATTAAGGCCTTTAGTATTCAGATTAGGTCAGTTGGTTGGGAAAGGCTTCCTGAATGGGGGCTTGTAAGGCCCTTTTCTCAAAGAATCTTCTTCGGCCATCCTTTTCAAATCTATAACTTGATTTGATAGTTTTTGAACGACTTTAGTTAAGTTTTCTAAATCAGAGCTTTCAAGTTGTGCCTTATTTTAAGCAGGTCTAGGGAGTATTTCGATCTTCTTTTTGGAAGATGAACTAGTGTCTGTTTCGTTGCTAGTAGTGTCTTTTAGACCGAGTATGTCTTTTTCAATCTGGCTAGCCTCTTCGAAGGCTTCTAACAATGTGTATTTTTTAGATCGTTTAACCCAAATAGTTATACTTTGAGGCAAGGCTTTAGTATAGTATGCTATTATAAGATTCTCGGCAAGCATGGAATCCGTAGGGATTCGGTTTTTAAGTGTTAAGAATCTTTGATTAAAGTCCTTAATTTTCTCTTTTGGGTTCATTCTTAAGCTAGAAAGTTCCATAACTAGAACTTTCGGTGACTTATCGTCTCCAAACTTTTCCAAAAAGCATGACTCGAACTTTTCCCAAGACACGATGGTATGGGGTTGCTGGGCAAAGTACCATGTAGATGCATTTCCCTCGAAAGTGTAGGGGAACAACCTATAGACTATGTCTTCGTGCTCAACATTGCGGAGTCTAATGGCTAACATAAACTTTTTAATGTGATCTTTTGCGATCTGTTTAGATTCAGGGTCAAACTTGGGAAGCCACTTCTCCGGATGTTTGGGTAAGGGATGTTGAGATCCAAGTACAGCTACTGCATCCTGATCGAGCCAAGGTCTAGCAGGATTTTTCTGGTTGGCCATTGGTGTAGGCGGTGTGGAAGGTTGTGAAGGGGAACTTCCTTCGTCAGAAGAGTCTTCTCCCAAAGAAGAAGGAGATGATGGAGGTGGTGAGGGAGGTATTCCATATCCCCCTGCAGCAGGAGTGAGGATTGGATCTGTAGGGTTCACAGTGAGGTTAGTACCTTTGAGTTGTTCTCTGATATCAAAAAATCTAAAGGTTGGTCCAAAGGTCTATTTGGTTGCCTCAAACGGGCTAAGGCACTATGTGTTCTTATGAGAGATTGGCGGACAATCTCTTGTATGTCACCACCTGTAGGATTTGGGGTTGTTGGCTCAACTATGATCGATGGATCGTCGTTTGATGTGGTTGTTGTTTGAGGTGGAATGTTATCATTCGAATGACTTCTTGTCACTATAGGTGAGCGGTTAGGTGGTGGAGGAGTCTTACGACTGCCTCGTGCCATTAATAAATTTCAGGCCCTCCTTCTAACACCATTGGTTGACGGGCGAAAATGAATGCTCGCCAACTGGAAGAATGGATCTGATCCGGGGTTGTCTAAATAACCCAAGCCATTTGGGATGACCCACCCTGACGGGTTTAGCAGCTCCGTTAGCCGATCTAAGTCCTAGGAAAACAAATGAAAACTACACTAAGGAACTAATCTAAATGAAAACAATAAAAAAAAACAAATTAATAAACAAATCTAAACTACATATATACAATCTATTACCTAAATAATACAACTATAATTCTATAAAATTAAATGTTCAATTACCAACAAAATCAGATCCAATTACAAATATACAATATTTACAAATTACAGATTTAAATGAAAACCTGCAAAAATCATTTGTAAATTGTCCTAAGACAGCAAAACTATTGTTTTTTTTTTTTTTTTTATAATTTTATGAGAAAGAAATAAACTGAAAAACTATCTAATCTAAGCAACTAAAATAATAATTCTAAATAAGAATCTAAACTATATATATATATATCTAAACTACTTAAATAACACTAATAAATTAACTATTAAATAACATATAGCAAACTGACCTGAAGTAACGCTTCAGGTTTGTCCTGTGTATAATAGTTGATTCAACTGTTGGGTGGGAGGAAACCCACACCAGATTATCCACGAGCTTCTCGTAAACAAGAAGCAGCTGTGCTCTTCAAATATAAACGACAGAACAAACAAGACATAAAAAATAACAACAATTTTATGATTTACAAACCATCACAATTAGATAAATTTGTGTGCAACGATTTGTGCAAAACAATTCAATTAATGAAAAAGATAAACGTGTATTCATTAAATTGAAATAGAGTGATTGTTGTATTTTTAAATAAGAGAGATCAGATATGGACAACATATAAATCAAATCACATCAACATGCAATGAATCATGATAGCTAAAGTAGTCGATAATTAATTGCAAACTGATGTGCAGAAAACTTGAAACAAAAGTTTGATATATTGAAAGCGAAAGTTGTTCCAAGACATCAACTTTCATCCCAGTATGTATCATAAATCCTTAGTCTGGTTCTCCCAATAGTGATGATGATGGGTCACAAAAAAATAACAAGTATTTAAAGACCTCCCACAGGGTAAAACATCCCTGTGGGAATTAACAAAATAGTTTACAAAAAATCTGGAGATAATCTCCCAAGTCTGACTAAAGCTAACAACCTATAACAAAAATGTATCACAAAAACATCTCTCAAACTGCCACAACATGCCAATTGGTCATTGAAATTCGTATGCACCTAAAAGTGGACAAGAATAGACAAGTTTAGGTGATATTTTATTGGTAAAATTAACAAAAACCAAAATTCTAAGACTAGTTACAGAATCTTGCGATTCTGTAGCTGGTCTAATTTGAGCACAAAATCATTTTAAAATCAATCCAAAACTTAAAGAATTATATTCAAACTATTAAAAAAATATTTAATTGCTAATTGGAAACCAAACAAATCATTCAAATCAAAACTTCTATGCTAATTTGAGAGCAAACGAAATCATGTTTGAATCTATTTTAACCAAAACAGGTTGTAACCGATCAAGCATATTTTTCATGCAATAGTTTATATCAACTCAGAACTTAACAAAAATTTTGTGTAATCAAAATGGAATTAACAAGATCGTTTGAATCCAAACTAACTTTGAATCCATAGTATTATACAAGCGACTTTGATAATCGAGGCACGTAGCATTGTTTGCGAATCAAATCAAACAGGAACGAATTGAACCGATTCAAGATCGACACAATTGTTATGCAAAATCAAAACATAACCGCATCCGAATTTAGCAAACAAATCTTGTGTGCAGGTGGAATACAATCATAATCCAAAACGAAAATATTGATTCAATCCAAAACAAAATCGTTCCTGGTAAATCGAAGTCAACATGATTGTTTAGAGACAAACAAAACTTAACCGAAATCAAACCTTAATCGACTATCCATACAGAATTGATTCAAAAATCAATCCAAACAAAATAAAAAACAAATCAATCATTTATACTAAACTAAGAATAATAAAATCTTATTAACTAAATCATAGCTGTGTCCGAATTTAGCAAAAAAAATTCCCACTCATGATTCATAACGAAATTGTTTTGGTAAAATGAGAGCAACAGAATCATTTTGAATCAAAACGAACAGAGCTATTGAAAGGAAATCCAATCGGTTATATTAATCCAAACGTACAGATTTGTTTCAAAGCAAACCAAACAGAATCACAAACAACCCTATCGCTTATACTAATCTGAGAACAATAAAATCGCATAACCAAATCATATCTACATTTAATTTTAGCAAAACGAATCTACTGTACATAATTCACACGAAATCGTTTTTAGTGATCCGAGTATAACAGAACCATTTTGAATCTATTAAAAGGAACCGAGCTAATTGAAAACAACTCCAATCAGTTAAATTAATTCAAGCAAACTTACAAAGAAAAATTGATGTCAAAACACATACCTGGGCAACTCGATCATGATAATTTTGAATTGATAAAGGTCGGTGCTGCTTCGACATTCCTAAAAACAATTGAACCGGTGTTTTTTTGTTTCTTTTCGTTGGCTTGAAGCCTGTCTCTTTCTTTTGACAGCACTATAACTTGCTCCTCTAACGACTTGATCTTCAATTGCAACAAGGGAACGTCGGTGTAATAACGCTCTAGCCAAGCATTACATTGTATGCATGATGTTTTCTCGGGCTTTGGCATCACATGTGAGGGTTTGTTCAAGTTACCAGGGGTTTCTTTGTGCAGCTTGATTCCCAGGTAGTTTGGGTCGTTTTTGAGGCAGGGGGGTAAGTTAGAGACATAGCCATAGGGTTTCTTAGAGCATAGGCCATGGGAATAGGGGTACTCCTCAGCTACGAAACACTCAATATCAGAGTCTGAGTCCTCGCTCAGCACTATTGGATTTTGGTCAATGTTTGGCATGGGTTTGTTCCTAGCGTATCTCGATATCAATCGGGCATTTTTCTTCCCTTTACTGTCGACAGCATTGTCACCTATGCCTTTCTTACTCACAGGCTTCTTGATGGCCTCAGTATTGTCTTTGGTAGATGGGTTGACTATGGCATCGGGTATATCTATGTCAGGGCAATCCGAGGGTTTGACAGGGGGTAGAAGGATATGAAACGGCACGACTGGCCCAACCAAAGTTTCCGTAACCACAACCTTGTCAAATTGAGAAGACTCGGGATTGGCAAAGTCGTTCCTTGTCAGGAAGGCTTGCCATTTATCACCACTGAGGCTCAAATGATGGACGATAATGAGTCTAATCAATCCATGATGAAAAAGGCTGCTATCATCCTTCACACGCTTTAATCTCTTAGACATCTTGTAAAGACTACGCAGGAGATAATGCAGCATATTAAAACGGTAGCCTATAAAATTCATCAATAACCGGAGCTGATACAGAAATACCAAGCCATACCGACCTTCACAGGTCACAAACTGTTTAATAATTACCAAAATATCATGCCACCGGGGTTTGAGGGTAGTTATGGGCATACCTTTATCACAGGAAACAATATTTCTTGATGTGAATAGTAACGGCCACGGCACCTCGTCGACTTTGGAGTTTTTAAACCATCTTTGGCCTGTAGCTACTAGTCTTGTATCAAAGCTTATGAATTCTTCATTCAGCTCGAGCTGTATGTCACCGACCTTAGCCCTGCAACCGTCAAAGGTGAGGGCGAATTGTTGGGCAACTGAAAGGTTGAAACCCTTGAACCTTTGTATAAACACCAGCTAACCACCATTTTCTAAATCCTTTCGGGCATTATCGAATAGCAACAGATTTTGGCTACCATTTGGCTCTATGCGCACCACTGGTGCCATAGACAGGAGCACACGGTGAGCAGGGTGCATGGGTAAGGGTTTGGAAAGAGTATCCGCAGGGTCGATAACTCACAGGCTCGCCCGAAAACAACAGAATTAACCCGAGATAGGGGAAAGGCATTAATGACAGAATGTGCGAAGGTGGTGGAGCTAGCTCAGCCCATGCAAAATAGTCATTTCCCAATGTACAACCGACGGTGCATATAGCGATTCAAAATCACTATTGCATATGTTAAAAACCATGCCATTCAAACAATCAATGAAATCTATGGTAAGTCGACCAAACATTTGCACGAGCAATAGTTTTATCATAGTTTTAAAACCAAAACAATGATTCGAAATCAACACCAAGGGTTCAATCATATCAAATATGTGTTGTATGAAATGATCACACCAAGGGTATAACCACAACGTCAATTTGTTTTCATGAAACCAATGTGTCAAAGAAATCGATGAAAGACCATAGAACATTAAAACACCAATGTATCAAAAATTCGATCATAAGGATATCATCACAGTCTTGTAAAAACGAAGTCATATTAACAATTAAAGAATGCCAAATGAGTAAAGATCTTGGAGCCTTGTCAACTGTGCGACTATAATTACATAGGAAATGCAATGAACACATAGAAAAGAGTAACCAAAATAATCCAGTAACGATTTTAATGTGACTTCGAAAACAAAGTTTTCACGCTTGCAGTCATGAAAAAAAAGTGCGCAAAATAATAGTGTTGTTTTATTCCAAAGATCGAGATGAAAATCAAGGGTTGCAAAACACTGGTGTAGGCAGCTTATAAGGACAGTATAAAAATGTGAATTGGCTTCCAACAAATAGGTACAGGATTGAACCATTGTGCCTTTTTTCATGAACCATTACACCTCTTCATTTAATTTTAACATAAAATATCTTCTCCTTTTAGTCATTAATTGTTCGTGTAAGTTTCTTAATTAGAAGACTAATCTTGATTTGAATATCATACTTAGGAGTTGATCAAAGGTATGGATTGACTCCTTATATTTTTCACATGCTTATGTTGCATCCCTAATTCTCCAACAAATCATATTCGAGCTTTTTACCATCTCTTTGTACTGTTATGGTGTTAATCTTGTCAAATTACTTCATAGGCATTTAACTATTTACATAAATCGTATTATGCAAAGTCACTTTCTTCAACCCAATGTTCAAATGACCGTGAGCTCAAACCCATGGGATTATCCATTTAAGGGATGCTCCTAGAACCTCTTTAGTATCTTCTTTTCCTTTATCACATGACCAGTGCTAGAACCAAGTCCTCCAGTACTTCGGCCTTTGGGATTCCGACCATTACAATCCTTCTATTCTTCTAGATTTTTGACCTACTAAAGTGGTCATCAAGAGTGGGAATTTTTTTTTTTCAAATGTTAGTACTCCTTACACTATCCTTCCAATGTACTAGATCGAACGATTGAGAAAGATTCCTGAGGATCTTATATCAACAACCAGCTTTATTTTGTGACTTCGGCCTTCAGCACTTCGGGCATTTTTATTGGTAGGAGAATATGGATATCCCTGAAGGCTGTAATCCTAGAGTGAAGTGGCATGCCGAGATCACCTAGGTTGACGTGGACCCACAGTTTGTGTGCCATGTGTCACCCTGATTCGTGAATTTCATAAACCTTATGTGCCAAATGGACCTTGACACTTGTCACCAGTTTATTGGGCCACGTGTCATCTTTGTCTTATGCCACATTTCCCCTTCCTAGATCATGGATCTAGGCTACTTTATCTATTGGCTTGTATTTATTACAAATTTATTCCCTTGATTTGACAATTGGTTGGATTTCGGGATTTTGACACTCTAGGAATCTGGGATATTACGACTCCAAGGTTGTTCAACTCCCCCGGAGTTATACCTACCAAATAAGTCATAAAAATGACGGTGACCACTTGCTATCGGTTAACACCTCATGCTAGCTAATCCAATGGCTAGCATTACTCCTGAATTTATCATATCGACGGTCTGGTCTAATCCCTTTGCAATTTGCAATGTGATGAGATCTTATCTATTGATCTCTTCCTCCTCCTTTGATCCAACGACCTTGTCTTAATGACACTTTTATCTTATCAACTATAGATCCGATGGTTCCAAATTAATTTTGCATTGAGATAAATGATATGTGAAAACCCAACCAGGTGGGTTTTTAACACTTTACCACTGCGTGCATGGTTTAGATGTTTTCCACATAGCTAAACTGTCCAACGGTCCAAATCGAAATCATGTTGTCTCTTCCTCGCTAAGGTTTGCGCAACTTAATCTATGATTCTAACCTTTCATCATTGATCTTACCTTTTGATGGATGGTCAGATCTATGCCACCACATTTTCATTGAACTTTGTCTTTTAGATGATCAACGACTCTGAATTAATATTTAGTTGAGGTGGATGGTTTTCATCTACTCCGGGACTTCAAATATTTTTGGATAATTATTCCTCTTCCTAATCATGTTGGATTACTGAGAGGGGGGGTGAATTAGTAATAGAGAAATCTAATCTTTTTTAACCATATAATGCAAGTTTTATATCAATGTAGCATTATCATCCAATATTTGCAAAGTAAATAAACAATGAACAAATGAACAATCATACACATACACAATACACTAGTGTTTTTACGTGGAAACCCAAAGAGGGAGAAAATCACATAATGATTTTTCTTGTATGTCTTGAATAATTACATTCATTAGAAGCACCAAATTCCTTTGTTTTCTAGTTGCAACTAGAAGGAGGCTCCAACCCCCTAGTTTCTCAGGATACAACCTGAGGGAAGCTCCAACTCCTCAATTCTCTGGCTACAACCAGAAGGAGGCTACAACCCATTATGTTCTTCAGCTACAACTACTTGTCCTTTCCCCATACAATCTCCCTGACATATAAGTAGAATGATGGAACAACTTTCACACTATCACTATGAGATATACTACCTGTACCAATCAACCCACACCAAACAACCTGTACCAATAACAGGAACCATGCATCAACCTGTACGTCAACCTGTAATCAGCATGGACCATAAGCAAGTGCATCAACTAGAAACCAACTTGTACCAAACAACCTGTAATCAACATGTACCATAAACATGTGCATCAACCATGCACCAATCTATACCTCAACCTGTACCTTGAATAAGTGCATCAACCATGCACCAAACCTGTACGAATAACTTGTCACAACAACCTGTACAAAAAATTTATCACAATCTGTCTCATCAATCTTATCAACCAAATCATATCTACTCACCAAGACAACTCTCAAAGATGTGCATCAAATGAGCATTACACAACAACTCATAATCATCACCAAGATCAATATGTGCTTTGAATAATATACCAATACAATTATGCTACATCATCCATAAACCATATGTCAACAATACTACTAACAAGTGCCTCCAACCATGTACCAAGTATGTGCCAATCATTTATCAACTACTCATCAACTATGACTCATCAAGATGTACCAACATCATCAACTATACACCTCATGTATGTGCCAACTCATCAACTACGTGTCTCAACCATGTACCCAACATGCACCTCAACCAAAATCCCTCATCAATTTCATCATCCAAATCTGATTTGTAACTTTGTAATAGACCTAGTATATAGGATCACATACCTGCAAACCTTCCTTGACTTTAACAACAAGAGACTAGCATTTTCATCAAATTTTTCTTTAGTCTCACGTGACTAGTTTTGGATTAGTCAACAACCCTAACTTGAAATAATCATAACTATGTACCTGTAATGAAAAAATATCTGAAAAATAGTAGACAATGTTGTTCAGTGTGTTTTATGCAATTCCTTCAGGTTTCACTACTTGGAACCTCTCAGAAAAGGATTTATATTAAAAATGGCATACCTTGTTCAATTTTGGCTTATTCTAGAGAGTGAACTTGTAGAGAGGGCCCCGCATGGAATATTTGTTGTATGGATCTGAAAATGTTACATAGAATACTAAATAATGTATTCTAACCAACACATTTGGTATTACTTAATTTGGATATGTTATGAATAAGTTATGACATTTTTACCCGAAACACCTGTTTTAGACTAGTTTGAGGACTAGCCACAAACCCTATTTTCCACGAAGTGTAACTCCAAAAATACAACGACCCACAAGCTAAAATTCGTACCACAACTACTTGGATATTTGTTTTCAATGGATTATCAATTTCACTGTCTGAAGCATTCTAGAAAAAAAATGATTTCAAAAATGGTGAGATGACCTGTAAATAACATACCTTAGAAAGCATCATCAAAAGAATTTATTCTCCCTTGAATTCCGGCCTTCTTTACTTCACCTTCTCTCTAAAATTAATCTTAGATATACTTCATTTACCTCAGTCACCTTTAGATATTCAATATTCTCAAGTGTGATATAAAATGAGAGAGCCTTGCCTCTTATTTATACTTTCATGTAGCTTCCTCAAGGGGTTACCTTTTAACCATCTTAACCCACTTTCCTT
>JZKD02S1622374.1:50483-83635 GCA_000966675.3 Picea glauca | reverse complement strand
CCACCTTTTCCAACTGGCTCAAAACAATTTTCTGGCAATTTTGGCAATTTACTATTTTTAGCAGTTTTAACTTTCGGGGCCATTTTGAGGGCCTAAATGAAGGTTTTTCAGGATAGAGATTCTAAATGATATATGAAGGCATGATTGATCCCCCAAAATGAATATCCTCAATGATACATGTTGGCAGCATGCCGAAGTGGGAAAGAAAGCATGCACAAAGAAGAATGATAGCTGGAAGAGCAATCATGGGAAAGAAAACGTGGAGGAGGAAAGTGACAATTGGCAAGAAGCACAGAACGCGTGCATGCAAGAAGGAGGCGAAAAATGGAAGGAAGCAATGAATGCATGCGGAGAAGCAAGACCTAACGACGGTAGGGTTAGGGTTTTTGTAAGGTTTTTGTGTAAATGGTTGAAAAGCCCGATAGATATAAATATAGATACGAAGGTATCATAGAAGAGTTCGGAGAGGTTCACTAAGGTTGAGATTTACTATTGTTGTAGAGTTGAGATCATTTCTATGTAATGTTTTTGATTAGATGTACTATTTTTGTAAAGAAAGTGAGCTAAGCGGAAGAGAAAAGGTAGATCTCCAAGATTAGATCACAGGTTGAGGATCCTGGTGCGATCTAGTTCGCCTCATAGATATCTTACCCATATAAGGAGAGTTGTAAGCGCGAGGCAAGAGAATTGTAGAACCGCCATAATAAGAGAGCCAAGAGAAAAATCTTTGTGAATGTATCCCAGGAGGGGGTGAACCATGGTAATACCTGTGTAACATAATGAATGTATGCATATCTTTGTCATATTTTTAGTAGTTAAATGTTGTATGCAATGAATGAATGAGTTATTATATTGTTTGGTTAATTTTTGTGGGAATATAACGAAAAGATACCACAAAGGTTAGAATATAAAAGAGGATAATAGTAGTTCATAGTACAAATCATAATTAATGGTTTAGAATACAGATCCCCTATCTCATGCTCAATCCTAGGCTGTAAACAACTTAGTCTTATAGCCACCCATTAAATATATCTCGGGTGAGACTGCGCAGTGCGCTCTATGTACTGTGTTGCCTTCTGGTTTACCAGAAGGACCGATAGTTTTTAGGCTTTGTTGGTACCCTTAAAAGATATGAACCCTGGGTCTATGGCATGGTAGGAGAGAGACGCCATACAACTTGAACCAAAAAATGGTTTTGTTACCACAGGAGCAACAACTGGAGGAGCCAGATCAGGTAGTACTAATCAAGTATCTACACCATGCGATGGAGGTAGCAATTCATTATTTAGAATGGAAAGACATGACCCCATGATCAGATTACCATAATTTCAAGGAGAAGCAACAAAAGACCCTAAGAAGCACTTGTTTATTTGTGTAAAGATTTGGGAGGCAAAACAAATCATTGATGAAGATACCAAACTTGCGCAGCTAGCGATCACACTGAGAGATCGCGCACTAGATTGGTACATGAGTCTAGACACGAATAGTGCCCCTGGGACAATGAGGACACTAGAAGAAATTAAGAAGATATTGATTAATGAGTTCTAGAAGTCAAAATCAGAGGACCAATACATGAATGAAATGATCGAGATCAGACAGAAACTAGGAGAGAGTGTATGGGATATTGACTAGAGATTCAAGCAACTGAAGGGGAAGTTAAAATACCTTATGACCGAGATGCAGCACCAGCACCTGTTTTTCAACTCACTACTCCCACACCTAAAATATCCCCTATGACAACAGAAGTTTCAGATGTAGGCCGAGGCTCTATAGGAATCCTTGCAGCTGGAAGAGAACCAGTACCAGAAGACGGACACAACTATTGAAGAATTGAAGGAGGATTTGAAGAACCTAAAATTTCAGTTGAATCAGAACAAGAAAAATCACAAACGAGAAGCCATTTGGTGCACCACATGTAGGACGGAAGAACACCACAAGAACGAATGTCCAACATTTGTGCAATATATGGAAACATGCATGCCAAACCTGCTACCACAGGGAGGATTATGGTGAGAAATATGCAAGAAAACCGGGTCACAACCCTTATCACTACACGATGATGCAGAAGTACCAGACAGACTCAAATAATTATTATTACATCTTTTGTAAGTCAGTACGCCACGACGAAAAATATTGCAGAACTATGGAGCCGATGCAGGAAAGAACATCAGACGCATACAAATACAGGATGAAATGATGACTGGGCAAGAAACACCACAGTTCAATCAAGCCCCAACTCCATACAATATTGCACAGTAGCAGTACAACATTGTGCAGCAACCATACAACAATGCACAACCACAATACAACTCAGCGCAACCCCAGTATAATACTGCATAGTATAATCAGGCACCACCATATAACACATCGAGAGGGGATTGAGCAAGCTATCGAGGAGGAGGATGAACCAGAGGAGGCTTCGGACATGGTAGAGGACCAGTCACATATCACAACTATTAGCAACCAGGACATTATGCATGGGAATGCCCACTACTGCCAGCAACATGTATGTATTTTCGCGCATCGGATCATGAGACAGAAGAATGTCTGACACTATTAGTAAAGATCCAAGAAAAAAGGAACCAGAACAACCAGAATGTTCAATGGATTTCATCCGAAGCAAGGGAGGATAGATGGAACATCAACATAGTCACCCATGGAGGAACAAAGACAGGAAACAACACAGTCCGACAAGAACCCACACAGAACCAATGGGTAAAGAAGAACATCAAACCAAGGAAGTTGTTTGACGCACCCAAAGAAAAGGATACTTTTAAGGAAGCCAGTCAAGAATTTTAGAAGAGGGACATAGCATCGACTTCCACTATGCAACCAGCCCATGAAGCCCCAGAATACAAAATGTCGCCATCATTGGATCATACCAAAGGAATGTCACTCGAGGGAAAAGTAATTACTATCAAATAATTCTTGCAGTCATGCATCAAAATGTTAAGTGATCCTTCATCTGTGAAAATATTGCAAAACATCCTAGAGAAATGTAGCAACGAGATGGAACAAAAGCTAGAACCGAAAACTTCCAATCATCTACACACAAGAAGAAGAACAAGTAGGGAATTTAGATTGAATGATAACATTGGGGATTTCAATATGGGAGATATCATACTTGACCTAGGATCCGAAGTGAATGTGATACCCAAGAAAACCTGGCAATGCATGGGAGAGCCAACATTGGGATATTCAAATGTCCAACTAAAACTAGAAAACCAACATAGGGTCCTACCAATAGGGAGACTGAAAGGAGTAACAGTAGATATTGATGGTATGCACACTAAATAAGATTTTTAAGTCATCGAAATAGTAGATGCAACAACACCATACCCGACACTTCTCGGTCTAGATTGGGTGTTTGACAACCAAACCATAATTAATTTGAAGACAAGGAAAATGACATTTGAATCCAAATATTACAAGGTCATAGCACCACTAGATCCATCAGAAGGAGAGAGTTTTGTAGAACCCACTTCCCTGGACTTAGAGGAAATCGTCCAGTTGTATATAACAACTGCTTACGAGGAGGACTATGTAAACCCAACTGCAGATGGGGTAATCAGTTGGTACAGTATTACTTCATGTGCAACAGATTTAGACACTGGGTTAGAAAACTGACAGTAGAGACTACATGAAGTATCCACGAGAAGATGTGCAAAAACAGACTTCGCAGTATGGTGGATAGGCATAGAAATCAAAGAACCACCCAATTTCCATGGACTAAATGATTTGGAAAAATTCTTGACACTATATGAAGACAAAGTACTAGAGAACCAGAGGCTACTAGCACTGGAGTTAGCACTCAAGGCCACACCCGCGAGATGGTGGGGCGCACACAAGGAGACTATCAAAAATTGGTACCAATGTAAGCGGTTACTACACATAAGGTTTGGTGCAGAATAGAAAAACAACAAACAACAGAGATATGAAGGACTAGAGACACTGGCGACACACTTGAAGGAGTGCGAAACGCTATGGAAATTGACACTACCAGAGGAATGGCCTTACCACTTTATTCACACTTTAGAAGGCATACCAGCGAACTGGTATACAAATCAAGAACTGCGCAAAGGAACTACAACATGGGAGACATTGCAATAGAACTTTACCATCACTTTCTCATTCGAGCATGAGAACCCAAACATAGATGCAGCCCTGAAACGAATCAGAGGAGTCATCTTCATTGAAGAACCGGAAATAGAACTTATTACCGAAGAGAAGCAGTGAAATAAGTAGACAGTCAATGAACTACTGTCATGTTACCATGTACAGGAGGAAGCGCCAGACGAAGATGATTCGCGTGACATTCAGATTGAAGAAGTGGAAGGTGAAAGAGATGTGAAGGGACCACCCATAGAATCCAAATTTATTTCCGCACCAATCAAGGTAAATAAAGTTAACATCGGAACAACAGAACATCCCAAAATGGCCATCATTGGAGACTACTAGGATGAGCCAATAGTAGAAATCATTATCGAATTGTTGCATGAATACAATAAGTTATTTCCTACAACATTTATAGATATGAAGGGTATAGCAGGAAAACTAGGAGAGATGAAAATACCTCTCATACCCGAAGCAGGACCGATTAGATAGCGACCATATAGACTGAACCCCATATATAAGCAAAACGTTAAAGAGGAGATCGATCGAATGTTTGAATTTGGCATAATCGAACCAGTCGAGGAATCAGAATGGATAATCTCGATGGTTGTACAAGACAAAAAACAAGGAAGATGGATAAGGATATGCTTCGACTTGAGGAAATTGAATGATGCATGCCTACACGACCCATTCCCTACACCGTTCACGGATGAAGTGTTAGAGAATGTGGGGGGACATGAAGCTTACTCATTCACTAATGGATTCTTAGGCTACCATCAGATTAAGATAGCACAGGAGGGCAGATACAAGACCACATTCGCGACGGAATGGGGATCTTACCAATATACAGTCATGCCATTTGGACTAAAGAATGCACCAACAATATTATCTAGAGTGGTTATCACATCATTTAAAGAATTCATCCATCAGTTTCTCGAAGTATACCTAGACGACTGGACAGTCTATAGTCTATTAAAAAAACCATGTGGAAGTTTTACACTTGATGCTAAAACGATGCAGACAATGTCAGATATCACTAAACATAAAGAAATGTATATTTGGAACACCGTTTGGGATACTATTGGTTCATATAGTATGCAAACAAGGGCTATTGGTCGATCTGAAAAATATCGTTGTCATCGTTAATTTACCAGCGCCAAAAACAGTTCGTCATCTACGAGCGACGTTGGGACACACAGGATACTATCAGAAATTCATCAAAGGATATGCGTAGATCACAGCACCAATGGGAAAAATTCTAAGGAAGGATACAAAGTACCAATGGAATGACGTGTGTCAACATGGTCTAGATACCCTAAAGGAAAAGATGGTCACTGCACCGATATTAGTATTTCTAGACTAGGGAAAGACGTTCCATGTGCATGTAGATGCATCAACAATAGCACTTGGAGTTATCTTAGTGCAACTAGGAGGAGGAGACTTGGATCACCCAATAGCATTCTTTTGGCAGCCACACGTGTTTTGATTTTTACAAAATGTTTGAAAGGCATTTCATTCATCAGTGGTTGCCATCACCCTGTCTATAAACACGTTTACAAGTTTATTATGACTATTTGGGCTAAATCCTTATTCATTATTTTCTACCTTCTGATTTTCGATTCTTCTATGTTTAATTCATGACTGCAAGCATGAATTAAACTTAGAATTTGGATTGTCATTTTCATGATCTTTGCCTTAGAAACATCTTTCTACAAATCATTCATATGTAATTAAAATGTAAACCCTTTTAAATGGTTGTTGGATCCATTTATTTGTGTTAATACAATTATTATTGTTCTAATGGCTTGATGGTTCAGTTTTGAATTGCTTGGGCACATTATAAAATTTGGTTAATTATCAAATAAGAAGCCCAAGAGTAATGGTCTAGTGGTGGCAAGTAATGATTTGAGCTCATGAATATAAAAGGTCAAAGAAAGAATTTTCGGCCACTAAGTGCCAAATTTTTATGGGTTGTAAGTCGCCGAAAGTTTCCAGCTCCGGCCACTAAAATGGCAGGCGAAGGTGTTGTTAGCCACCGAAAATGCATAATTTTTTCCAATGGCTAGCCGATCCCGTTAAGCTCTCAACCGCCTAAGTACACGCGTCATGATGTCTTCTAATACTATTAAAAACAATTATGAGGATATCATGCCATGATCTGGGCAATCCATTTGGCTTTGCATTTATTATTGAATGAATTTTCTTTTCAATAACCCTAATCTATCAGATCTTAAAATATTGTTGTCTATTCATAACTCTACCATCTAAACTCACAGTTGTTTTGAGTCCCTCTTGTTACAGTCTGTTCAATCCCGTAATTTCATTCCAGAGACATGATTTTGTGGGAGATATTCTGAGAAAACCACTAAGAATTAGACAAAACCCTTTAAAACCCAGAAACAAAATAATCTGTTTTACCTTCACTTCAGACAGATTCTTCAAAAATGATACAGTTTCAGAGGTCTGCTTCGTTTTTTGGACAGCATTTTCTCAGAAAATCTGTTGCGTTTGGGTTTTCTTTGTTTTTCATTTCCTCTATGTGGACTTGAAGATCTATAGAAAAATGGTTGAGTTTTATCATGGACAGAGGCTAAACCTTTCTATCAAATACTGGTGTGTTGATCCACAAAAGATCAAGCTATAACAGATTTACTCTCTGCTGCAATTTGAAATCCCTGGGCAAAAAGGGCACGACCTGTTTTCATGCATTGGAGGAGGATATAGCAGAGGGCCTAAAGGAGAAACACTGAAGATCAGAAAGCAGAGAGAAAATACATTTTACAATTATGAAAGCTAGTTTTAAAACATAAATTTCAGTGGCTTACGCGATCTTTCATAGCTATTCTTAACCACCGAAAGTAGAGCTTTTTGTGGCTTACAAGTTAGAAATCTGGCTCTTTAGCCACCGAAAACGCAGGGAAGGGCAGAGAGGCATTATTTTTGCACAGATCCAAGTTTTATCATTCTAAATTGCACGAGGATGGTTTATGAATGAAAGTTATAATTAAGAGCATTGGATTTAGTGTTTTGTTCCAGTTTTTAAGGTACCAGCAAGGTTGAAATGATAAATATTCTTGTCTATTTTTGGCAAAAGATGACTTATCTGCCAAGGTGGAATTTTTGATCTTATCCATCAGCCTTTGAAGACTTGTTGCATCTATCAAAGACCATGAATACTATCAAAATAGAGGATTAAGCAGGATGGATAATACGATCATTAAAAAACTCAACCAAATTCCATTATAAATTCGGATTTATTAGATGTATTTTTGGCAAATGGTTGAAGTAGCAGATAGTTGTTATGCTTTTTGATTTGCTTCTGTTTTGAAAATAAAAAAGATTAGATTTTATTTCTTTTTAATTTTCATTTTTATTATTTTAACTAGCTACAGAAACCTGTAGCTTATCTTTGTTTTAAAAAATTAGTTTAAATTCAAGACATTTTTAAATAAAAATTAGTAATTAGTTATTAATAATTATCTAGCATTGCTCTCATTTCGTTTTTCAGGGCAGAATGTATCTAATGTTGAGATAATGGGATGGAGCATGCTAGACTTAGTTGATTTGTTATCTCTTTATGCTTATTTTGTATTTGGATAAAAACTTTCATAGATTTTGGAAGATATAGTAGATTATGAGAGTTTTCAGGCCTCCTATATTTGTAAAGTTTCAGATATTTTTGAGATCTACTCCTATCTTAGAAGATAGGATTTTTAGTTTACAAAACTCTTTAAATACTACAGGTTTTTATAATCAAATCATCTTGGCCTGAGGCTAAAGTATGGACAATTACGCACAGACTTGAATAGAACAGAAATACATAATACAGCTTTAGCTTCTTGTGTATGATGTCTTAGTTTAAGTTATGTTTATCTCGACGTGATAATAGGTGGTGATAGATTTTGTCTTCATGATTTATTATGAGTTGAGATAATTCATTTTTAAATGTTGTCCATATGTAATGTTTCGGATACAATATAGAGTGATCATCGATTCAACTCAAATGATGAGATTTATCTTTAATTTTCTGTTGAATGTTTAAATACAAAGTTCTTACAATAAGATTTGTCTCACTGTAATTACTTGTAAATCATAAGATCACTGTGACTATCTTTATTATACGTTATGTTATTAAAAATCAGTTTCTAGCATATTGTTTCGCATTTATTCGGAACAATCTTAAGGTTCGTTGCAGGTTTATTCCTCGGACAAGGTGGCTGGATATCTCTATTATACAAACGTTGGATGTATTAATAGGTTAGTTCTTTTCTTATATTGTTAATTTGTTTTCGAAACTCTAATATATGGTCTAGCGTTGACCGACCACATACTCCTGTTTCATTGTATCTTTTCCAGTTTAAACTTAGATTAATAAAGACAAAACAAAAAAGAGTAGTTTATGTGCTTTCTTTATCTCCTTTTGCTATAAGAGTCATATTTTCATTTGATTTTCATGAGTTCAGATCAAAACTTATAAATTGTATATCTTGCACATAAATTAGACAAACACCATCTATTTTGTAAATATTATTTTGAAGTATTTATATAGATACATATGTACATATATACACTAAGTAGTTATTTGTTATTTTGCTCTTTTTCTTTATTTTGTTTCTTTTAGGACTGTTAGATTGGCCAATAGATCCATTAAACCCATCAGAGCGAGTCATAAAAAATGGCTTGGGTTATTTAGACAACCCCAGACTGGACTTGTTCTTCCAATTGACAGATGGCCATGTTTGCCCGTCAACACATTCACAAGAAGAAAACTATCTGATTCAGAACAGAGCTATAACATAACAGAAAGAGAAGGCCTAGTTATGGTTTACGCACTTCAGAAGTTCAGACACTACCTATTGGGAAAACATTTTAAGATGTTTATAGATCACTCATCCCTAAAATGCCTAGTCAACAAGCCAGTGTTGGGGGGGAGAATCTGTCAATGGTTACTGTTATTTCAGGAATTTGACTTCGAAGTAATCATCAAGATCAAAGGTGTAAAAATTGATCTTTTTTGGAGACTTTGATATTTGTATGTTGAGATGGTTGATCAAGTACTGTATATGTGGATGCAGGTGATTATTTGGATGATGTTGATTCACTGGAGAGAGAGATTGGTCCCATTTGCGGCAGGCCATGACGGATGGGGAGACGAGGGTCCGTGACACTTTGGCAGCATGTGGGTTGTTGAAGTTCTTTGAGTGTCCTCTGATACGGGCCCAAGAGTTCCTCCTGTAGTTCTTGATTCAGATGTGGATTCTAGATTTGCATTGTTTTATGGTGTGGGGTGAGCAGTTGACCTTCACTGAGGTGGAGGATATATATTTCTTGACGGGGCTCCCTTTTCGGGGAACTCCCTTACTAGCGGAGCCCGTAGTACTTGCAGATGGGAAGTTGGTTGTCCTAGGTTGGAGGTACAGTACAAGTGAGAACTTTATGTCGGGCTCCGTGGTCAGTATTGGGGCAATGGATGCTCTGGTTCATCACTGTGTGGAAGCGATGGTTGTGAGGGTGTATGGGTCCCTCGTGACTCAGCAGATCAGTGGTGGTCAGATGAGGATTATGGAGAGGGTGCTGGCAGGAGAGCATTTTTCCTGGGGCTTAATGCTGAATTCCAATATGGTAGGGCATCTAGACAGGTGTCGAGTTGCAGACTCAGGGGAGTTTGCCTTTGGGTCGGTCTTGGTGGCATGGTTTCTGGAGAGGGTGCCTATGTTGCACCCGAGAGTATTATTGGGTGCACCTAGTGTGTGCGAGTCGTGACTGCAGTGGTGGTTGACAATTTTGACTCACCGCGGTGGTGGGGAGGGTGGCCACTATTTCATGGTCAAGGTTGCACAAGTGTGGCATCAGATGCCACAGATTATACTACAGTACCCATACTTTAGGGTGGACTTCCGGGATGACCCGGAGATGGTGTTACCTCCATGGGAGGTGTTCGATCACAGAGGTGTGGTGTGATATTGTTATTTTGTAGATAGTATAGCATGTATATTATTATGTATGGGTGGATGTTGATGTTATCATTTGTTTTTTGTATGTCCAGATGTGGGGCCTCATGGACGTGAGGTGGATTTGGTTAAAGCGTTGGTTTGCCAGGGGCTGGTGAGACCTCTATGGGGAGATTTGTGGGTAGGAGAGAGACAACGCTGGGATGATGTTGGGGCGAAGCCCATTGACGATGAGAAAGTGGCTAGGAGACATCGTTTTGACGACCCTGGTGTAGGGCCATCACATGCTCCTTTGGTCAAGGTCGGGAGAGAGTTTGAGGATATTTTCCACCGCTTGGAGGCGGTGCTATAGGGAGTGCCCGAGGGCATGTGATCACGCATCCAGGATGAGGGAATCCTAGAGAAATGTGTGGGGGCTTCGTTGGTATGGAAGACCATGGTCCGGAGAGCAGTAGTAGCAGGTGTTGCCATGATAGGGCGGCTACCTCCAGGTCTGGAGGGACCAATAGTGGGTGGGGCACCACCTCCTGAGGAAGGGCCAAGTGGTGGTGCTCTAGAGGCACCATGTGTGTCTCTGTATGTATTTAGATGTTTTGTTGTATTTATATAGGACTCCGAGCCTACTTGGTGTAGTGGCACTAGTTTTGTATCTATAGGGGCGAGGTGGTTCACTGTCCTACGAATGTTGTATATGTATGATATATATATTTTTTGTAAACATTTGGATAGTACTTTTGACTGATATATATATAGATGGATATACATTTTGGGATCTTGGTGATGTTTACATGTGTTTTGTGTTTTTTTTTATGATGTCTAATTTATGTGTTGTGGCAGATTATTGATGTTTGATGGATGTGTACTAGTAACCTGATGTGATAAATGCCAATCCAATACTAGGCTAGCCATGTTATCTGCCATTTGATTAAATTGTCTTGGAATGTGTGTAAATGTAATGGAATCAAAATGTCGAGATAAAAGTATAACTTGCAGGTATTTGCGTAAGAGGAAAGGATCGCGAACACGGTAAACATTATTGAGCTAGAGGACGACCAATTGGGAATCAAGTAAAATGCTAAGGTGACGAATATGGAAATGGCTGGCTCAGTGAGCAGACCAATGACAGAAGTGTATTCTGCTTGATTATTGGTGGTTGAGCCTAAACATATGTCGTTGGAGTGGAGCAGTTCATGTGAAGGTGAATAGAGGGCCCAAGTAGCTGAAGTGAGATCTTGTGTCCAACGGCTAACTCCGTCGGCATAACCGATGTGGTAGGCCGATGGGGGTGGCATCTGTCGATAACACGAGTGATAGATTAGACATGAGGTATGGATGAAAGAAGATTAAAAACTCTAAAACAAATGTACAAAAATAAAAAGACTAGTGTAGAATGGCTACGCTTAGGCATAAAATTTATTTAAGTACAACCCATTGCCGGGTTCTTTGAGAGGGTTCCCTTCAGGGGAGGCTAGAACGTACGCACCTTTAGTGAGGCAATGTTGGATGATATAAGGTCCATGCCATAGTGACTCAAATTTTCCATGGCTGAGGATATTATGAGCGACATCGTAAGCGAGGAAGAGGTCACCGTCATTGAATGAGCGAAGGTTGACATGGCGATCAAAGGTGGCCTCTGATCATTTTTTGGCTGCCTCATTGTGCTGTAATGAAGATCGATGATCCTCATCCAGGGACTCTAATCTCAGCAAACGCTACTCCATTGGAGTAGTGTCGGGTAGTATCTCAATAGCGGTGCGTAAGTTGGGAATTTCACACTCAATGGGAAGAGTGGCTTCCACCTTGTGGACTAGATGAAAAGGTGTGAAACCAGTGGCAGTTTAAACTGCTATGCAATAAGCCCATAGCACTGAAAATAACATATGATGCCAATTGGTCCTATGTTTTTCAATTGTGCATTGCAACATGGTTTTGAGGACCTTGTTGACTGCTTCGACCTGGCCGTTTGAATAAGGGTAGTAAGGGGAGGCAAACTCGTTTGAGAAACCTAACCTGGATGAGAGTTCGACAAAAATATCATTCTCGAAATGTTTCCCATGATCAAAGACTAGTTGTAGTGGTATTCCAAAGCGGGAAATGACGTGGTTAAAGAAAAAACAGGTCACGGTCTCAACGGTGTTGTTGAAGGTAGCCATGGCTTCTGCCCACTTGGTGAAGTAATCGACTTCCATGACGATGTATTTGTGTCCATTGTTGGATTGAGGGTTGCAAGTCATGAAGTCTATGCCCCATTTGTAGAAGGGGCTAGCGGTGATGCCTGGGTGTAGAAGAGCAGGTGGTGTCGATGCTTTGTTGGTGAAAAGATGACATTTTTCACATCGTTTCACAACATGGATACAATCATGAAAAAAGGTAGGCCAAAAGTAACCAGCGGGAATGATTTTCTGGGCGGTGGACATCCTTGAGAGGTGGCCCCCAAAAGCGCCACTGTGGTAGTCGTTCAAGACTCAATATGCTTCGTCGATGGTCAAGCATCGACAGAGTACAGTATTGACTCCTCGTCGATATAAAACATCCCCGATGAGTAGGTAACGTGGGGCTTGGTGATGAAGTCGTCGATGATTGTCTCTGGAGAGGTGGTTTCTGAATTTTTGGGTTTGGAGGTAGATGAGAAGATCATCGTACCAAGGATCATCAGAGGGGATGAAAAAAAGATGATCGTCGGGGAAGTTTTTATTGATGGGGGAACTGGTAGTATATGAGGGAAATGTCGTGATGAGTTCGGTGAGGATGAGAGATTTCTCGCTCTTGGGTGTTGAAAATTCGAGGTCTTACTCTTGAAGGATGATGATCCATCGAGCAAATTTACCGTTAATTTGTCGACGATTGAGAAAATATTGCATGGGGTTGGAATCTGCTATGACTTTGGTAGTTCGAAGCAGAATGTAATGGCGCAGCTTCTGGATTGTGAGGACAACTGCAAGGGATAGATTCTCTTCGTGATTTTATTTCAAGGGTGGCCCTGAAAGGTTTTTACTAATGTAGTAAATGACATGCTCATGATCACCATCCCCTATTTGGATGAGAACTCCTGCTATTGAGATGGATAAGGCCGATATGTAGAGGATGTAGTCGCGGTTATAGTCTAGTGGACTAATCAATGAGGCATTGGAGACGGTCACTTTAATATCATCAAAAGAAGTTTGTTCATGTTCATCCCATTGGAATGGGATGTCATGAAGGAGTAATAGAAGGAAGTTGTGTGCACGAGAAACATAATCTAGGACAAAGCACCATAAATAGTTATCTTTGCCTTGTAGGCTCTGTAGTTGGCGTAAATTCCATGGTGGGGGAATTTCTATGATGGCTTGGAATTTGAGGGGATCGATGGTAATGCCACATTGGGACATGATAAACCCAAGGAGGAACCCAGCAGTGACGTAGAATACAAATTTGAGGGGATTCAAGCGGATGTTGTACTGACGACACCTTTGGAAGATGATTTGTAAATCATCGATATGCTGAGTGTGTTTCTTGGATCGAGTTGCGAGGTCGTCCAAGTATGTGAGAATGATATGAGCTATATTATGAAAGATGTAGGTCATGGCCCGTTGAAAAGTGGCGCCAGCATTCTCTAGGCCAAATGGCATGACACGATACGCAAAGGTGCCCCAAGGGGTAGTGAATGTGGTTTTGTACTGATCGGCTGGATGAATTTGGATTTGGTTGTAGCCATAGAAACCATCCATGAAGGACAAAGCCTCATGACCCATGCAATCATCGATAATTTGGTCATGAAGGGCGCTAGAAAAATGTCTTTTGGACAAGCGTGATTGAGGTCGTAAAAGTTCATACAAACATGGATAGTTCCCTATTTTTTGTTAATAGGGATGGGTTGGAGACCCATGATGTATAGGCGATGGGGTAGATGAACCCTGCAGTGCGTAATTTGTCAATCTCGACTTTGATGGCTACTGCTTTGGATGGGTGTAGCGGTCATTGTTTTTTACGGACAGGTGTGATATCAGGCTAGACGTTTATGCGATGCTCGACAATAGAGGGATCAAGGCTAGGCATATTTGTGTATGACTAAGAAAAAATGTCTCGGTATTCCTGGAAGAGGGATTTGTAGGCGGTGATTTCTTCAGGAGAGCATGCAGTGCCAATGGTGATTTCCTCGATAATTCCATATTTGATGGAAATATCTATTTTGATGGTTGGGGAAATATTGGCCATATTTCCTTCTTTGAAAGCATCAGGGGTAGGGATAGGGTTATTGAACCAATCTATATTCCCTGATGGGAGAAACTATTTGGTTTCGACTGTGTATATGGGGTGTTGGTTAGGAGGCGTGAAGGCTTCCTGTGAAAGAAAGAGCACTTTGTGGTGGAGCGCGTACCATGGGCAATCGGGGGTAGTAAACTCCTTGAGGATATCTTCATCATAGTAAAACTGACGTGAATATAGAGGATCGAGAGGAGTGACCTTAGTGACTATCATTGTGTCATTGTATTCTACTGAAATAGGAGTAGGGGGGTTTGATGCAAGGGGATTGTGATGGCTCGCTCGACATAAACCAAATATCGAGATAATGTGAGTTAAAAATGGTAGTCAGGCATAGAATTTCCATGGGGAAACAAATTGGAGAATTGGGGGGATTTGGGGGTAATTCCTCATATAAATAATCAAGGAACCATGGGGGAGTGGGGAGTGCCTTAGGTTCTGGTGAAAATATACAAACCATATCAAGTGATGGGGTAAGGGTACTTACGGGCTCTGCTGGAGGAGGGAGGGTACGACTTTGAATAAGGGCCAGTTGGCGATGCCTGTATTCAATGATCATAGGACATTGATATGTGAAATGATCAAGTGATTCACATAGAGAGAAAGGACATCTCATACGTTCATTCACTAAAGTCGTGACATAATGGATGTTCGTGACATTGGTTGAGTATGATGCAGATGGATTGGGTTCTTGCTGAAATCTTTGGCGTACTATTGTTAGCGTCTGCTAGAACTGAGGTAACGTTGGACAATGGTGTGTGTAATGGAAATATTTTGAACAGATGGTGCATGTGAATTTATTTCGCGGGCCTTTCTACTTGTGTTCGAGGAGGTGGCGGAAGTACTTGATGAAGCGATGAGCAATGGTGGTGCTCAAGGGAGTTGAATAAGATTACGTAACTTTGGGAGAAATGGGCACTTGTTGGTTGAGTGTCCATCTTTTTCGCATAGTGCGCAAGGAGGTTGGACACGTGGGGGAAGTGGAGCAGTGGGCTCCTTCTTTTTTCGTCTGCCCCCAATTGTAGCAAGGGTGCTAACGAGTGGGGGTGTGGGTGAGACGGTGGGGTTAAGTATGGGAATCTGCATCAGGGTTCCTTCTATTTGGGAAGGGAGGGATGGTTGAGGGACTATCTCAGGTGGATGTAGATACCAAACTGGTATTTCCAGCACCATATTAGGAAGGGTAAGCGTTGCAGCTACGTGGAAATCTTGTACACCTGGTGGGGGGTAAAAGAAAGGGATTTGGGTAATGGCTTGGGGGACTGTTTCCCAAATTGGGATATGGCCCTGGGGGAGATCAGGAACGGTTCGAGTTGAATAAGTTCCAAGAGATTCCTGAGGGAGGTATTCTGCGACTAATGGGACGTTAAGGGAAAAAGAGGCCTCGGTGGGAGGGATAATATATGCAGATTCGTTGGATGAGACAACACATACTTGATTGGGAGGATTAGTGAGTGGTGGTTCATCTTGGTATGTCCCAAGCAAGGATGGGTCTTTGAAAATTCTGGGGGCCATCTCGATGAGTGGGTATGTATCGAGATTAGTGTGGACGAATGGGAGGATATTATCGATGTTGGCAGAAGGGTTGGGTTCATAATGTGAAACCTGATCGATGGTAATGATGTTCCCATTATAGGGGAACATCATGTTTCGAAATACAGAAGAAGCAATTGCCTTCATAGCATACATGTATCTATGATCAAACAAGATATTATAATTGAGTGGGGCATCAATAACCTTAATATCAATGAGAATGGTTTTTCCCCCGAGCTCTACAGGGACATTTTGGAAGAGCCCTTCGGGAGAAGATGGTCATCCATCATAAGATCTTAAGGTAATGGCAGATGGTATGAGTCGGGGGAACCAAGTTTCTGCCATACGAATTTGGACATGATACATGTGGATGCACCTTCATCAATGATGCAGCGATGAATTGTAATGTTATGTATTTTCACGGGGATTTGAAAAGCGATAAGAGTGTTGAGGCGAGGTTCTCCACTGTCAAGATCAAATGTGATGATGTGGGTATCAGCAGGGTCGACTGCCCCCAGGGCGGAAATTAATGACTTCCACTGAGTGGGACAATTTTTAAGGACTTCTAAGACTGACATGGCAGCCAGAGATTGTGCTAAGTCATCGACCAAACTGTAATTATGAGCTGCCCTAGCCTGAGGATTGTGGGCATTCCCACATAATGGGATGTGAGGAATACAAATGGGTATTTTAGTATTAGGGAAAGGAATCATTAAAGGGGGAGAATTTGTGACTAGGGTTGCTTCCGAGGTAGTGGGAGCAGACTTAGGGGGTTTTCTATATTGATGACTGCATGTTTTCAGAAGGACTTCTTCCTCACTGGTGAGGAGGATAGTGCGATCGGCCGGATTGCTCGGATTGGGATACTGTCCCAACTGTGATTGGGTAGGTTTCATGTCTTGTTGGGTATTCATCAACCCTTGGTGTGGTATGGGGTTTTGCAACATGGTCGGGGGTGGGTGTTGCACATATTGTTGTGGGGCCTGTTGGGGGGCAGGCGGTGCTGGCGGATGTAGGCCATTATCGAATTCTTTCATCCATTTAAAGTCAACAATTTGGGGGAAATGGTGAGTATAGTGACAAAAATCACCGCAAAGGGCATAAGGGAAGTTGGTTCGAATGTTTTTTTTCTTCCCCTATTGTTTGTTGATGTTTCCCCCTTGGGGGTTTTGATTCCTCTGGTTTCCCCTGGTAGACTGGTTCTGTTGGGGTTGGTTCTGGTTTCCTCCTGGTCTAGGATTATTATTGTTACGATTTTTTCCTTTCTTTCTGGAATTTTTTGACTGATGGGATGGATTTTCCATATTCAGTTGTTCAAAATTTTGATATTGTTGAATGGAAGAGGGTTGAACAAAATTAACCCCAGTGTGTGGTTGTCCTTGTGGTGGAGCCATATGCTGTGGGGGGGCAGGAAATGGAAAGTACAGATTATGTTCTGGCGATGATCCATAAGGTACATAGGAAAGCATGGCTCTTTCACTATTGCTTAGGGTATAGGTTGAGGTAGAGGGAGTACCAGCACTTGGTTGGACAAGTATTGTGGGTGTTGGCGGGGGTCCACTTATGGGTGGAGTCAGGGAAATAGGGTATGGTTGTTGATAAGGGGGAGGAGGATAATAAGGTATTCCTCCATATGTCAGTGGATACTGAGGGGTTCCATACATTAGTGGTTGTTGGGGATGTGAATTGTGGTGTGTAGTGGTACCAATCAATCCATCCGCAGAGTGAGACATCCCAGGTTTGTCCTAGCCAAATGGCATGGGTCTCGGGGAATCGGGGAGTACTGTATACAAGTATTTGGACTGGGAATAGATGAGTTTGAACTGTTGGGCCTTGCTAAGGGCTTATTCTTCAGAATAGGGGAAGGTGGCAGTCACATCTTTGGCAAGGTGGGAAACAAGTGATTTGAGGAACCAATTGAGACATTGTTGTGGAGTATCTTCAACTTTACAAAGACTACTTTGTCATTTCCATTCATGAATATGGTCAGTGATGTTCATGGTGGAGGTTTTTTTAAACTCGGACAGTAGTTCGAGGCCATTGTCATGATGAATTGGTAATTGAAAGAAGGTCAATAATGCTTTGGCCATGGATTCAAAGGTCACATGGGACCCCGATTTTTCTTCTACATACCACTTAGTTGATGGGCCAGTGAGTGTGCATTGAAATAACCTCAATCGGATGGAATCGTCTGTGATGCTATTTGAAGAGAACCATAAATGAAAGGTCATGATATGGTTGGCGGGGTCGTCTCCCGGTTTTCCTTCAAATTTGGGGATGTTTGAAGGGAGTTTGGTAAGCATTATTGGCCATGGGGGGTTGTGAAATATAGGATCATTGGTGAGTTTAGTCAGATCCGGTATGTTGAGGGAAGCCAAGTAAGGCATCTGAGGTGGTGGTGGAGGATTAGTTCCAGCCATAGTGTGAGTGTTTGGCGTACCTGACCCTTGAGGGGGACTAGGTGGGTTTGTACTTCCCCCATGAGAAGAAGTTGGTCCCCTGCATCCGTGTAAAGGCAAGGGGGGGGATGTTTGACCTTTGGAAGTGGACCCAAGTAAGGTGGAACCAAGAAATGTTGATCCTAAGACAATGGAACTCACAGGGGTGTGAGAATGTGGAGTCGATGAGTTGGAAAGACTAGGAACTCCCCCTAGAATAAGAGGGAGATTTAGCAAGCGTCTGGAACGATGGGGATTTTTTGGGTCCCCTATGATGTCCGACTGGCTAAGTGGATGTGTGTGAATGGTGGTGAGAGAAACAAATAAACAAGATCCTTTGCTGCAATTTTTTGAACCTTCACAATATATATCCTAATCAGATGTAATCAGAAGGGCCTCATACATAAAGTGATTTGATAAAGAAGCACATATGTGGATAGGTGGAGTTTGTCTGCGTGGGAGAACAAAGAAAACAAATGATCATGTCCTAAAAGATGTAACATCCTTCCTCTCAAAATAGCACTGGACCTTCCAATGGCACTCGACAGTGGGGTCTGAAGCCACCGGAAGAGAAACTAGTGAAGGATGAAGTAATCATTTATAATGAGGGGTAGAGGGGGCATATCCCAAAAGAACTAGTGATATTTTCCAATAGCCACACAAAATCCGATCAAGGTGCAATTGCAGCCCACAATTTCCACCTGGGTAGATGTCCTAAAATTTGGTCACTAGGTACCTCGGTCAAAGTGCAGCATTTATATTTTCGGCCTAAGAAATGGGTCACAGGCTGGATCCCATCCAAGAGGTGGGTGCCTCAATGGGGGATGCACAGAACAACTGGACCTCGGCCTTCAACCCTTCATGGTTATCTCCCTGCCTTATGGTGTTAGGAACACTTAACTTGGAGGATTTAAACTTCCCTATTTGACAACTTCTATTGTTTTAAAAATGTGAGAACTAGATAACGGGGAGTTATTTGGATGCCTATCCCCAAAATCCTACCTAGACTAAAAAAATTATTTTGGTACCTCCTGTGGAGGAAAAATTACTGAGTTTTTAGAAAAAAATTAGATGTGGTTGTTTGAGAGATTGGGGGTGTGAGTCAATCTCGTTGAAATTAAGTGGGAGTGGATAGTTTCGTCAAGAAAAGGTTGGGGTGTTTCAGAATCCATTTAGAGGAAACTTACTTCAACCTCCACATTTCGAGATGAAAACTATGTGAGTGAGAAGTGAATTTTGTGTGTGAATGAGTGAAAGTGTGCCAATATTTTTAATAAATTAGGTGTCACCTTGCTGCATGTGGACTTTGCTTGGTCCTTACAAGTTTTTGATTACCTAATTAACTAAATTTCATTAGTACAACCTTGCAGAATTTTAAAGTCCCTAGGAAACTAGCATGTGGACATGTGGGTCCTTACTATTCCTTTAACTCCCTATTTGTGATTTAATCTAAGAAAGCTTTGAAACTATCCTAGCTTGTGGACATGTGGGCATGTATGGGCCCGTTACAAAAAATTTAAACTTCCCTAGTGATTTGATCTAAGAAAGTAAATTTCAACACTATCCTCTCTTTGTAGCATGTGGGCATGTATGGGCCCTTACAATTTTATGATGTGATTGAAAAATAAACTAAGAGGAGTCCCGAGGGGCATTGTTGTCCTCTCCTAAAAGTTTTGTCCTTTTAAGCGAGATGAAATTGTCCCTCAACCTCTTTTTGATTCTCAATATCACTTTGGAGCGTGAGAGAAGAGCATACTCGACGATTGAAATCCAATTTCTAGTCCCAATGCAAGTTTTAAATGTGATGTAGAATGATTTCAACTTATTTTTTAGTCAAAGCAATCCATCTATGTGGCGAAATAAAAACAAAGAAGAGGAAAAATAACGATTTTTAACCCCTAAGTGCCTATGTTTTGACTAATCCCTTTATTTGGAGAGGGAATATAAGTGTGGTGCAGTTTACAATATGCACGGAATCAATTTTAAGAAGGCTATGGGCCCTCCACAAATCAAAAAAATCTTACAATGTGTATTTTTCTGCACAGGTGCACCAGTCTCAGAATAGACAGAGGTGCTCTGAGCACCAATGCGCGAACTAAAAAGGACTTTTGGGCGCAGGTGCACATAAGGCGCTGAGTAATACAATGGTTTTGGTGCACGTGTGCACGATGCACGACTGTGGGCCACTAAACCCATGCACAACTGTCACATGGCCGTGAAGAAAATTTCAAATGGAATTCTCTCAACTCAGGTTTGAATTTGACGTTTTTCAAGTCGGATTGGGCTGGTTATGGTACCTGCAGGTTAAATAAACAAAAACAAGAGCTAAAATAACCCAAATGGGGTAGGAAATTGATACCTTTCCCCAGTGGAGTCGCCAATCTATTGCGCCTCTTTTGTCACCTGAATGAGAAAAACAGAGGTGCTTACAAGCCTATTTGGGTTAGGTAGGCAAGAAAGCAGTAAAGGAAAGGTTAGAAGAATAAAGCATAAAAAACTAAGCTAAGAATTAAACTAAGAATGATAAAAACAATTAAGCTAGAGTGCATAAGGACATAAGAACAAGAAACAAACAAGACTCATGTCACCAATGGAAAGGATTGTATTAGTGAAAAGAAAGCACCAAAGAGAAAGGGAGACTTTGGGTCCCTTCTTCCTCCAAGGGAGGGCTCTTGGACCCCCAAATTTTGAGCTCTTCTTACAAAATTAGGAACTAGAATGAAATGGTGAAGAGAATCCAAACACATTCACTCAAGAGGTGATATGAATGGCTAAGTGAAATGGTGCTAGCATACTCTTGATGAGGAAAGAGGATCCTCCAAGAGAATATTAGCAGCATAACAATACAAATGAATTCCTTGAAAATGTAGTGCACCCATGGCTTCCTTTTATAGCATAACTTTGAGTCATTATTCAACCAGTTTTTAGTGTGAACAAGGGGCCATTTAGGGAACCTTTAGGTCTTTGACCAACCACCCAGCTAGATTCAACCAAGATTTGGATGTCAAATTGAATTGGAAGTTGAACCAGAAGTGGGTAGGAGGTCGACCAACATCACAAATGCTTCATTCTGAGTTGTGCGCGGATTTTTGCATCCACAGTCGTGCATCGGGCGCATGTGAACTTTTCCGACGTTTTATACTGGCGCATGTGCACGCGCTGCCTGTATATCCTTAGTGAATGTTGATTTTATAATTGGTTGTATATTTTTTAACCTTTTGGAAATTCTTTTTTGGCCATTTTTGGTCCATGGGTGAACTAATAGTTGTTTGAAGATGCTCGATTCCTGTAACCATTTGCGGACGAAATTTCAGTGATAGCAGTTATATTCGTACTACATCAGGATCGGTAAGAAGACCCTGGGTTGAGTTATCCCTCTTATATATACTTTGCATGGGTTGCAAAGGGGTTCTTTTGAACTATGACACATATATTGTTACATAGATCCACTTTGTATTGGTCATGGCTATGTCTTGTCGTCTCGTAGATCCACTGTGTATTCTTCATGGCTACGATCAGTTCAGGTCATGGGAGTATAGATCCACATTGTATCTTCAGTGGATATACCATTTTGTCAATATAATTATGGATCTACAATGTATTTTATGGTGGCCATACCTAAAAAAGTCTTTATCACTCAAGCATAGGTATGCTTGCCTTGGGTTTGAAACATGTCATAATATTTGTTTGATGGTTGTGTGCATCTTTTTCTAGCCTCTCTGCGCCCATACCCTTGCTCGAAAAAGTATACAAAGTACCTCATTCATCATCGTCTTCTGACTTCGCACTTTGGGGCACAATCTGTTACACATCAAAATTACTCACTTCAATAGTGTCGCAAGTGTCGTCATTACAAGTGTTGTAAGTGTCGCATCTTGTCCCCAAGTGTCGCATCTTGACCATAAGTGTCGCAAGTGTCAAAAAAATAATACTTCCATATTGTCTATGTCGTGCCTCTAACGACATCACAAGGACACTTAAGACACCTCAAAGACTAGTTTTGAAGAAGATAAATCAATTGACAAGGAGTACAAGCCTTTTGCCACTGGAAAAACCACTCAAAATGGATTTTGGAGGGCAGCACTCCCCTACCCACTATTAGGGAGTGCCAGTGCTCCCTGGGCCTCTTTGGGGGAGATCTCAAATGCTATGTGTACCCTTTTGGGGGAGAACTACCTTTTAGGAGTGGATTTTTGGTTTGTTGAGCTAAAACAGGGAAGAATCCCCTCAATTTCTGAAGGTGGTTGGATTCGAATAGAAGGTCAAGGCATGATCTTAGGGAAGATCCAAAACTGAAAGAGAAGAATCCTCAACTTATCCCAAATATCTCTCAAGTGGTTGGGCCTCTCCAAGGTTATATAAGGAGGCCTCCTCATGGTGAAATGGAAGGTAGAGACTAGAGATTGATACCAAACTTATGATCCTATTAGTGGTATTAACAGAAAAGGTGTGGAGATTGAGAATTACACCAAAATTATGATCCCATAGGTGAGATGTTATCAAAGAAATCAGTGTAGATTACTTGAGCAAAGGGGTTGGACAAGGATAACTGGAAGAAGTTGTTGCACCTTCATCAAAGGATTGTAATTACTTTTACTTATTCTTATTAATAAAATGTTGCAAAGACGAAGTACCAACAAGAGTCATTGTAGTTGCAGCTCAGTTCGTAGAAGGCACCTTCGTGAGCTGGGTGCCTTATCTATTAAACTTATTCCAAGTGGACTACAAGGATGCATAGGAACTCGACACAAAATTCCATTACTCATGGCTTCTCACCCTCATAGCCTTCATGGAATGGAGAGAACCAGAGTATGTAGTTTTTTCTACTAGACCATGGCCAGTGGGAGTGAGATACCTAGTACTGAGATCTGGGCCACAGGCCAGAGAGAAGAGGGAAAATGGAATCATCTTTGAATCATACCTATGGGACATGCATGAAGCTATTAGTCAGTCATGGAGAATAACACTAGAAATTTTCACGCGATATGAGGGCATCGCTAACTTCTGGGCTACATGTCAAGCCATGTGGATACAACCAAGGCAGGATCGAGATAAACAGTGGCTAACAATGCGCTACTACATCATAGAATGTGATATAGACATGGTCATCAGAGAATGGCCTGATGAATGGAGGATCCCATCCATTCCCTGGGAAGTACCAGAAGGACCCACAGAAGGAGAAGCAGCGCAGGCAGAAATACAACCTCCACAAATCCTAGTTCCCAAGAAACCAAGGATGGGCCAAAATAAACCGACTCAGAAAAACGAAGGGTCAAAGTAGACAGGAACCCAGAAGGGGAAAAATGATACCAACGAACAGCCAAAAAAATCTAAGGGAGCGCAGGAGATAGCCCCAAACCCCATCACACGGGAGCAAGGGGGAACTAAGAGCCCGATTGTACAGGACATAGGTGCATGCAAGAAATCAAAGGTGCAACACATGTCACTAGACTACATGATCATGGAGGATGATGGATAAATGATCGCCATAATGGTCTAGGATTATCTAGCAGAAGACTTCGACCACACAGCACATCACAGAGATAATCTACAAAAAGAGCTGGCAGAAATATGACAGCTCCTCAGGACACTCAGAGAGGCCCAGAGAGAAAGTAGAAATAGAGGCATATATTTTGCGACAACACAAACCAATGAAAGAGTGGAGGTCGAAGAAAGAGAACCAACCCTCCCAATGCCACACGTAAACGCAATGATCCACATAAAACCGAGCATTCTAAGAATGAATGAAATAGTGGGACAGACACCACTAAAGGATTTGGACCACATCCAATTGGTCCTCAAAAGGATGCCATCAAGGGCACTGCACAAATTGCATGTTAGCATCGACCATGAAATGTAGTCTCGGGCACATAAAAACTTAGTCGAGCTACAAAAAGAAACAAAGTAGCAAGAAGAGATAGAAAAAGAGTATGAGTAGGAAAAATCTGAAACTTGGAAGGAGACAGAACACAGGAATGAATTGGAATGCAAAGTGGGAGAAATTTTTGGGAAACTTCTAAACACTACGCAAGGAAACAAACTACTAGCCACAGAAAAGATCGACCAGATTGCGCAGGCAATTGCTCAATTTCACAAGGATATCGGGGATCTTTAAGAACAGCTAACACCAACAACTCCACTGGTAGTAAAGGAGAAAAGGAGGCAAGCAACAACAATGCAAATACAAGAGATGGATAAGCAGGTTAGCACAGCAGCTGACTTGCTCGACAATGCAGTGCAACTTTGGACAAGATTGGAGGAGGATCCATAGGTTCAACATTGGGACAAGGAACAGGAAATGATCAATGCAGCGATCCAAGAACTCAAATAGAGGAAAAATACTATACCAATCCCAGAACGCATCAAGGGGATGCACGAGTTGAAGAATATGTAGGCAGAACTTATCACCGCATAGACACGGAAATAGGAACGCAGGCTCAAATAGAACCACTATAGGAACGGGTAGCAGAAGTACTCGCACAGGTGGAAGCAGATAGAACACAGATGGCACAGACACATGTAGAATGCGTAGGACTACTGAGCGATGAAGTGGCATTTCAGGTAATGGATACCATTAAGGATAAGACCGTGTGGGCATTGACAAAAGTAACAGAGCTAAGGGAAAAATTCCAGATGATCACCCTAGAGATCGAGGCAGCTCAGAAAGATTAGGTGACTCAGGACGAGTCACATTTCAATGTTGGGGGCATGTTGGCAACAGGCCGAAGTGGGAAAGAAAGCATGCACAAAGAATAATGACACCTGGAAGAGAAATCATGGGAAAGAAAGCGTACATGAGGAAAGCGACAACTGGCAAGAAGCACAACATGCGCGCATACAAGAAGGAGGCGATAGATGGAAGGAAGCAACGAATGCATGCGGATAAGGAAGACATAACAACAGTAGTCTTAGGGTTTTTGTAAGGTTTTTGTGTAAATGGATGAAGAGCCCGATAGATATAAATATAGATATGAAGGTATCATAGAAGATTTCGGACAGGTTCGCTAAAGTTGAGCTTTACTATTGTTGTAGAGTTGAGATCGTTTCTATGTAATGTTTTTTATTATATGTACTATTTTTGTAAAGCAAGTGAGCTAAGCAGAAGAGAAAAGGTATATCTTGAGGATTAGATCACAGGATGAGGAGCCCAGTGTGATCTATTTCGCCTCACAAAGATCTTACCCATCTGAGGAGAGTTGTAAGCGTGAGGCGCAATAATTGCAGAACCGCCATAATAAGAGAGCCAAGAGCCAAATATTTGTGGACGTAGCCCAAGAGGGGGTGAACCATGGTAATTGTTAGGGTCCTAACCTACACATAGGTAGAAAAATATATTTGGATTAAATAAAGGTCAATATTAATAAGGCCTTTCAATAAAATAGAATAAGGCGGAAGTAACAAGATCTAATAGAAGCTTCCGCTTCTAGAAGGATCTTCTTTTAGATGCTTCTTTTTAGTATAAATAGGAGTCGAGGGTATGAGAACCCTAGCTTGGATATTATTGTAATAGAGCTATGCTCATCTAGAGGTTTCCCCCTCGAGGAGGCCCGTGAACATTTCTTTCAGATTCAAAGTGTTATTTTTGTTGATATTCTTATATCATTTCAGTGTTATTGTGGTGAATGTTCTGGTTATATTGTTCATATTCTGCCATTACTGGTATTGTTGATATATCTGGTATATTTCAAATGGTATCAGATCACTTTCCTCAACAGAAAGTGTGGGTTAAATTTTTTTCAAGGTGGAGACATATTCCGGCATCTTTAAGCCACAGAGATCTGTTGTTATGCGCATAAACCCGTGGTTGAGGGAGTCATACACACAGGAAATACAAGTGGTACTTAAGCACACATCTGTTGTCCACCCTTGTAACCCTTGTTGGTACCCCTTCGAGTGGTAGTGCATCAAACAACACATATGTACGGATCGGCCTAGATTACCTGAAGCCCTCTTTAGATAAACCGATCGGTCGCCTGACTGCTATAGTGTCACCGAGAATAGCACTTAGGAAGATACTCTCTAGTACCTGGGTAGTCGGGTAGTATGGATAAGGGCATGGTCTATCCTCCTTAGTTAGTGCCCTGAGATATTGGGTCGAGTACTACTGTTGGACCCCGCACGTATATCAGAGAGCTATAGCACATGGAAAACCCTTGTCTGTAGAACCCTTGAATACCTAACCCTTGGGGATAGAAACATAAACAAATTAAAATAGACAAGATGTATTGTCGTGCAACTGTGTTCGGGTTGCCAAGTAAATACACATTTATTTATGGTTAATCATTTGGGCATTTCCTCTCTGTAGTATTTCATCCCTATTCCATTGGATTCATCTCTTCTCCCTTATCACATTCATCCATATCATTTTTTCGGCAAAAAGTTTTTACCCCGCCCACCCCTTTTTAGTTCCCCCATCCTCATGGCCCATACTCGTAGCCAAGAATTGGAAGCTCGCTTCAAAACCTTGTAGTTTGGTCTCATTAATACCCAAAAAGAAGTGAAACAACTCAGTGCCAATGTCGCCCCCATCAATACAACCATGCATTCCTCAATGGGTGAAATCAAACAAGACCTCACCACACAGCTTGAATCAGTCTTTTCAACACTCTGCACTAAACTGCATATCCCTACAGATAACCCTTCCTCTTACTCACCCCCACATACTGAAGGTGACCATTCCTCTCATTCCCATACCTTGCAAAACCATCACTTTCAATGTGACCTATGCCTTCCACGGGTGGATGTGACCAAATTTGATGGCTCGTACCCCATTGGTTGGGTAACTCAAATGGAACATTACTTCTCTTTATACAGCATTACAGATGACTTGGAAAAACTCCAGTATGGTTTTCTCCATCTAGATCAAGAACGTTGGCAATGGTGGCAATGGAGAAAAACTTCTCGTCAAGGGTATACTGGTTGGACACAATTTTTGGCAGATCTTTATGAATGCTTTGACACTGACACCAGCCATTTGGGCCGTTTGACAAAGATGAAACAAGTAGGAACAGTGGAAGACTTTATAGTTGCCTTTGAGCGCTTGCCTTTTAGAACAGAGGGCATGTCTGATGCCTTTTTACAAGAGTGTTTTATCAGCGACCTCAAGGATGAAATTTAGGCCCATGTCCTCATGGCTCAGCCTGAGAGTTGGGTGGAGGCTACCAAAAGAGATAAAGAAGCACAACAGGTTGTATCTTCTCAAAACCAAAAACCCTCCTTCATCCCTCGCCCTAAACCAATAAATCCTACTACTCCCTCTGCTCCACTAAAGATCCAAAAATTGACCCAGGCTGAAATGGCTGAATGCCAACTCAAAGGCCTTTGTTATAACTATGATGACAAATATTTCCCAGGCCACAAGTGTAAAGAACAAAATCTTTTTATGGCCATCTCCGAGGAGATTTCGGAAGAAGATGAAGAAACTCCCTCTATGTCTGAATCAGTTGAATCCACTAACATAACCCCTCCCTCAGATCCTCCCAAAGTAGAACCAGTCATTTCCCTCAATGCTCTCACTGGATTCTCTGCTCCCCAAACCCTCAAGATAATCGGTTACATCAAGCATCGGAAGGTCATCATTCTGGTTGATAGTGGCAGCACCCATAATTTTATTCATCGATGCATTGCCCAAGAAACTCATTGCTACATCCATGCCATCAATAACTTCCAAAACATGATTTCCAATGGTGGTTCCATGAAATGTGGAGGGCGTTGTGAAAATGTGTGTCTCCAAATTGGTGACTACCTCCTAAAATCCCATATGTTTGCTATCGACATGGGAGGTTGTGACATTGTTCTAGGTGCAAACTGGCTAAGGACTTTGGGTCCCATTCTCATGGATTTTAAAGACTTAACCATGCAATTTGACCAAGAGGGCCACCAATATAAGTTCCAAGGTATCACCACAGGTTCACCTGAGATCATTAGTTCCCATCACATGGAAAACCTGCTCAAAAAGGGTCATTCTAGTGTTATCTCCCAACTCCATGCCATACAAGCAATAGAGACACCTTCCATACTGCAAGACCTCCAAGCCATACTTTCTAAACATCAATTGGTATTTTCCACTCCCCAAGGCCTCCCTCCTTCCCATGGTGTTCATGATCATTCCATTCCCCTTCTACTAGGAAGCCTTCCTCCCAATATCCGTCTGTATCGTCACCCCTTTTCCCAAAAAAATGAAATTGAGAAAATGGTCCAGGAACTCCTTAATGCAGGCCTTATCCGCCCTAGTATGAGCCCCTATTCATCTCCTGTGGTCATGGTCTTGAAGAAAGAAGGTTCTTGGTGAATGTGTCCTGACTTTCGTGCCCTCAACAAACTTACCATCAAAGACAAATTCCCCATTCCTGTCATTGATGACCTCCTAGATGAATTGAGTGGCGCCCAATTCTTCACTAAACTAGATCTTCGTTCAGGCTACCACCAGATACGCATGAAAGAGGAAAATATTCCCAAGACTGCCTTTAGAACTAATGAGGGCCACTATGAGTTTTTGGTCATGCCCTTTGGCTTGTGTAATGACCCCTTCCACCTTCCAAAGCCTCATGAATCATGTCTTCCGTCCTTTTCTCCTCCATTTTGTCTTAGTTTTCTTTCATGATATCCTCATCTATAGAAAAACCTGGATAGACCATCTTGCTCATGTGGATCAAGTTCTCCATCTACTCTCTCAGCACCAACTTTTCCTGAAACAATCTAAATGTGCTTTTGGCACCTCAGAAGTATAATACTTGGGTCATCTGGTTGGAAAATATGGTGTAAGGGTGGATCCTAAAAAGATTGAAGATATGCAAGACTATCCTCACCCAAAGACTCTTAAGAGATTCCATGGATTTCTAGGATTAACAGGGTATTATCACATGTTTGTTAAGAATTATGGGAAGATTGCAACACCTCTCACTGCTCTCCTCAAAAAGAACTCTTTCACTTGGACTCCATCCGCTGCTCAAGCTTTTCAAACGTTGAAGATGGCCATGTGCACCACTCCAGTCCTTTCCCTTCCAGATTTCACAAAGACCTTTGTGTTGGAATGTGATGCCTCAGGGAAAGGAATTGGTGTTGTCCTTATGCAAGAGGGTCGACTTTTGGCCTTTACCAACAAGCAACTATCTGAAACAAATCTAGGAAAATCCATCTATGAAAAGGAAATGTCGGCTATTCTACATGCCGTGGATCTGTGGCATCCTTATCTATTGGGGAAATGGTTCCAAATTAAGACAGACCATCAAAGCCTTAAGTATTTTTTGGAACAATGCATTTCCTCCCCAGAACAACAAAAATGGGTGACTAAACTCTTTGGATATGATTATGAGATCATTTATAAGAAAGGCAAAGACAATGTGGTTGCAGATGCACTTTCCTGAAAATATGAAGATGAAGGATCCCTTTTTTTCTCTTTCATTCATTGTACTAGATTGGCTCCAAGCCATTCTCCGGGAATGGATACAAGACCCCAAAAGTTCACAGTTGATCTAGAAATTACAGTCCAATGCTCTATCTTCCCCAGGGTACTCTTGGCTCCATGATGAACTTCGATACAAAGGTCGTTTGTATTTAAGTAAACAATCAAATCTTAAATCCACGGTACTTTCTGAGATTCATGCTACACCCACAACAGGGCACTCTGGGTTCACCAAAACCTATGACAGGGTCAAATGTTCATTTTTCTGGGATGGTATGAAACAGGACATTCATAATTTCGTAGTTGAATGTGACATGTGTCAATGCAACAAGGGAGAAACAGTCAAATCACCAGGCACACTACAACCGTTGTCGATTCCACCTGCTATTTGGAAGGATATCTCTATGGATTTTATTAGTGGCTTACCCAAATCAGGAAATAAATCCATCATCATGGTGGTGGTTGATCGCCTTTCCCAGTATGCTCATTTCTGTGACCTTCAACACCCATTTACAACATCCACGGTGGCTCAAATATTCATGGATCAGGTCTTCAAGCTTCATGGCATGCTGCACTCTATTGTTTATGATCGCGACCCAACTTTCACAAGCAATTTTTGGCACGAACTGTTCAAGATACAAGGCACAGAATTGCATCCAGCAAAGCTTATCATCCCCAGACTGATGGTCAAATGGAATTTGTCAACAAGTGTTTGGAAACATATTTGAGGTGTTTTTCCTCGGAAAAGAAAAATCAGTGGGCTCAATGGTTACCCCTAGCTGAATGGTGGTACAACACTTCATACCATACAGCTACATGCATGACTCCTTTTGAAGCGGTATATGGACAGAAGCCACCTTTAGTTCTCTCATACTTACTGGGTGCCTCGAAGGTCCAGGCGGTTGACCTAACACTTACAGCTCGAGAGGCCATTCTCCATACCCTCAAAGAGAAATTGGTCATGCCACAGAATCGCATGAAGTCACAAGCAGATCAAGGTCACTCTGAATGTCAATTTGCAGAAGGGGATCAGGTGTTTCTTCAACTGCAACCTTACAAGCAAACTTCCCTCAAGGTCGAGCATTTTCAGAAGCTAGTGCCCAAATTTTATGGTCCTTATACTGTGCTCAAGCATGTGGTACAAGTCACCTATCAATTAGCTTTTCCCAGCCATTCGAAGCTACATCATGTTTTTCATGTTTCATGCTTAAAGAAGGTGATTGGAGCTAAGTACCAAATTCAAACCAACCTTCCAGAATTAGTTGAAGAAGGATCCATTTGGCTACAACCAAAAGCAGTTTTGGACCAGCGTGAGCGTCGCCTACGTCAGAGAACCATCAAGGAAGTGATATTCCAGTGGAAATATACAACTCCAGTAGACGCCACTTGGGAACCAGCTACCATTCTGCAACAATTTCCTCATCTCAATCCTTGAGGACAAGGTTGTTTTTAAGGGGGTGGACATGTTAGGGTCCTAACCCGCACATAGGTAGAAAAATATATTTGGATGTAATAAAGTTCAATATTAATAAGGCCTTTCAATAAAATAGAATAAGGCATATATAAGAAGACCTAATAGAAGCTTCCACTTCTAGAAGGATCTTCCTCTAGATGCTTATTCTTAGTATAAATAGGAGTCAAGGGTATGAGAACCCTAGATTGGATATTATTGTAATAGAGTTTTGCTCATCTGGAGGTTTCCCCCTCGAAGAGGCCCGTGAACATTGCTTTTAGATTCAAAGTGATATTTCTATTGTTATTATTATATCATTTAAGTGTTATTGTGGTGAATGTTTTGGTTATATTGTTGATATTCTGCCATTACTAGAATTTTATTTCTGTTATGCATACATTTTATATTTGGTATATTACAGTAATACCTATGTAATGTAATGAATGTGTTCATATCTTTTTCATATTTTTAGTAGTTAAATGTTGTATGCAATGAATGAATGAGTTATTATATTGCTTGGTTAATTGTTGTGGGAATATAACGAAACAATACCACAGAGGTTAGAATATAAAAGAGGATAACAGTAGTTCCTAGTACAAATCATAATTAATGGTTCAGAATATAGATCCCCTATATCATGCTCAATCCTAGGCTATAAACACCTGAGTCTTACAACCACCCATTAAATCTATCTTGGGTGAGACTATGCAGTGCGCTCTGTGTACTGTGTTGCATTCTAGTTTACCAGAAGGGCCAATAGTTTTTAGGATTTGTTGGTACCCTTAAAAGATATGAACCCTAGGTCTATGGCATGGTAGGAGAGAGAATTCATCCATATTGAACCAACAATACCTTTCCAACGGGCTATCATACGCCTAAAATGGAGATCGTATGTAAAATTTACGACCATGGGAAGTTGATGTACTAACTTACCTAAACGGGGCCCACATGAATTTTGGCGCTTCATCTCCTAGGGTTAGGATTTGGATGTCTAGGGTTTTGGGAATTCTTTTTTATTGTAAAAAGGCCTTCAAAGCCTCATTGTAATCATCTTCTTGTGAATGCGAGTAGCCATCACATATCTTATTAGAGATAAGTTGCCACCATTCTAGCGAGTCTTTCACTCTATATTTTTACAGTGTCTATACATTTCTTTAATTAATATAAATCGTGTATTACTATATATCTATGTTTATGGTTGCATCTCTGATACTTTTTTGTTATATTATTGAATATATACGATATCTGTGTGCACTTATTTATTATATATTTTCTCTCATTTCGTGCCGAAAATAATCTGGATCAATGGTATTAGAGCATGTTGCTCTTGATCATTTTTTTTCAATGCATGTCCCCGGCGAGGTCCGAGTATAGCAAGTTGGTTCTCGAGATTGTCTCTCTAGAAGACAATCACTCTCGCACACCCAAGAAACCCTCCATGGCAGAAGAAAAGAAAAACAATGGAGCAGACGATCCTATCAGTCTGTTTCTTGAGAAAGCTCTCACGTGACAAAGGGACGAAATGATGGAGATTTTTTCCCACATCCTTCAATGCATGTCGATCGCAACAGGCACATATTCATGAAACAACCACTTTGGAAGAACATCTCCTTTCAAGGTACAAGTTAATTTTTATATTCCTGTATTTGAAGGTCAGATAGATGCGGATGCCCTAGACAAATGGTTAAATCTATTATAAGGTTATTTCTCTGTTCAGAATTTTTCCGACAGGGAAAATATCACCATCTCACTCCTTAAATATCTCCCCCATGTCAAACATTGGTGGGAAACTTACTGGGAGAAAAGTTCCATAGAGGAGTTTGGAATATATGGGGTCGATCCCACTTGGGATTTTTTTGTGGATGCAGTAAAGGAGAAATATTACCTTGTTGGAAACTATGAGGACCAGTACATGAGATGGACCACATTGTTGCAAGAGAGGGGCCAAGCAGTTCCAGATTTCACTAATAGCTTCCATACCTTGCGCACCAAGCTGGGTATCAAAGACTCTGAATGAC
>JZKD02S1622374.1:15413-50433 GCA_000966675.3 Picea glauca | reverse complement strand
CCCGTATTTGAAGGTCAAATAGATGCAGATGCCCTAGATAAATGGTTAAATCTGCTAGAAGGATATTTCTCTGTTCATAATTTTTCAGACAAGGAAAAGATCACCTTTGCACTCCCTAAGGCTGTCCCCCATGTCAAACATTGGTGGGAAACTTACTAGGAGTAGAGTTCCACAGAGGATTCTGGAATACATGGGGTCAAGCCCACTTGGGAATTTTTTGTGGATGCGGTAAAGGAACAGTACTACCCTGTCGGAAACTATGAGGACCAGTACATGAGATGGACCACACTACGGCAAGAAAAGGGCCAATCAGTTCCGGATTTCACCAATATCTTCCATACCTTGCGCACCAAGCTGGGTATCAAAGACTCTGAATGACATTTGGTTCTGAAATACCATGGGGCTCTACACAGATACATCCAAACTGAAATGAATTTTCTGGACATCTCTTCACTTGATGTTGCTTATCGATATGTTGTTAAAATCGAGAAGAAATTTAAGCACCATATCAAACAAAGTTTGGATCCATAAATACACAACAACCAAAGTATGTCAAATACGGCCCTAACAAACAGTCTCCTGAAAACCAGTCCAAGACACAGGAAAATAAGGGTCACGGGAAGACAAAGTAGGGAACCAAAAAATGGTGTGATTTCCACAAAATCCCCCTGCACAACACCGATGAGTGTCACTCAAAATAGTCATTGGTGGTCAATATCAAAGACAAGAAGTTGAACCCTAATTAATAATTTGATTCTAAAAATACTGGTAAAGGACAGATCATTGATGCAGACCCCACTGCTATTTTCGTGACCACATCAATTCAACTAGAAGAACCAATAGATCTTGAAGAGGGGGAGTGCCTTTTTCATTCATAGATGTGGGTGAAGGGGGCCCCACTACATTTATTGTTGATAGTGGAATCCATAAGAACCTCATCTCAGTAGAGGTCGTCAAACAGTTGGGATTATCGACAACACCACACCCGCATCCATAAAACATCGGGTGGCGTCGCCAAGGACGAGATCTTTGTGTCAGTCAGTAGTGTTGATTTTCATACGAAATCCAACCTTTCAAGGATGAGGTATTATGTGATCTTTCCCCACTGGATATATGTGATGTTCTCTTGGGCCATCCATATATGTGGAGACACCATGTTGTTTATGAGTCTCGACCCCGTAGTGTCATTATTTCTCTAGGGGGTCATCTCTACAAAATACCATAGGTATTTCTGACTATTTTTCCACCTAAAAAGTGTCACAAGGTAGTATCTCATACTGCAAAATTCAGCTTCTTCATAATCTGTTCAAAAGGTGAACAGAAGGATACTACAAACACTACAACCTCGGCCCAAGCACCTTCTATCCAACAGAAGCAGGTCGACAAGAATGTAGGAAAGTGTAAATATTCCTTCTTCACATAGGCATCTCATGTATCCAGACTGGTTAAAAAGGTCCAACCCTTCCATCCACATGTCTGTGACAACCTTCAACAAGCTAAGCATCACAACTTCTCTAACAAGGCAAGCAACTCATAAAGATGCAGATTCAACAAACGCTTTTTCCTCTCTCCCGGGAACTCAACGCAATGGAGACCATTGCTTCCTAAGGAGGTAGTATTGATCCAGGTGAATATCGGTGGCCACCCACCTGTTCCAACTGGCTCAAAACAGTTTTCTGGCAATTTTGGAAATTTACTATTTTTAGTACTTTTAACTTCCAGGGCCATTTTGAGGGCCTAAATGAAGATTTTTCAGGATAGATATTCTCAATGATAACCAAAGTAATTATCGATCCCCCAAACTGAATCTCCTCGATGATACCTTTCCAATGGGCTATCATACGCCTAAAATGGAGAGCGTATGCAAAAGTTACGACCCCGAGAAGTTGATGTACTAACTTACCCAACAACAACAACAACAATAACAACAACAACCAACAAAAACAACAATAAAAACAACCCATATCAGGTCCTTTAGACCTCTATTTATACATTACAATCACTCATCGACAGCCTTAGGTCGAAACCTAGGTGTCAAAACCCTAGATACCAAAACCCTAGGTGTCCAAAACCCTAAGTCAACTTGTCCCGCGTTTTCAGGGCTTTGCCAGCTTGTCTTTCCTTCCTTCTCGCGCGGTGCTCCAAATCATCCAATAGTTCCTTTTTTTTCTTGTTGAGTTGTCCACAATCCATATTCCTTATTGATCTTTCATCCTCGATCTCCTCATCCAGTGTCTTTCTTCCTTTTACTTTGTTTTGTCTTTTCTTCTCTTTTACTCACTTCGACCCAGTAATAGTCACTGTGTCTTACACGCAGTTCACATTTTTCCTTTTCATCCTTGATCTTCACTTGCTTCCATATCCAAGGCCAAATAGGCCCCCAACACTCACATGTGACTCATCCTGAGGCACTTCAGATCCGATCCCTCTACTTTTCTTCATCTACATACTACGCAGGGCAGCCTATGCTTCTAGATCTAGTGCTCCCTTCCTCCCTTGTGCAGACTATCTTTTTTGTGTATGGTACCTAGTTTCAACTGAACCTGGTACCTAGACCCTTTTTTCACTTGTTTTTACTAATATTTGTGAGGTAGATGGTTGTCATAATACAACTTCAGCCAACTCTCGTTCACCAAACCTTCCTTCCATTCTCCATTCAAAGTCTTCAACTTCACAAATCCTCCTTTTGTAACATAGGTGACCTCATATGGCCCAAGCCAATGCATTCTAAACTTCCCAAGATGCTTCATGAACTTACTGTCATATACCATTACCAGATCACCTTGCTTAAATACCTTCTTCTTGATGTGTCTGTCCTGGTCGACCTTCTCTCTTTCTTTCTGGACCTGCTGATGAAATCCTTCAATAAATATGTCTTCCTCCAGTTCGACCAATTGTGCAAGCCTCTCTTGAACAATGTCAGTGTCGTCCATATCTATAAAGGAAACAATTCTTAAGCTTGGTACCAAATATTCCATTAGGACAATAGATTCGAGACCATAAACAAATTTAAAGGGGGTCTGCATTGTTATCTTCTTGCAAGCGGTTGTATAGGCCCATAATACTGTTGGTACTCTTAAATCCTAGTCATCTCTATTGAAACTGTAAATATTCATTAGTGTTGTCTCCAAGATCTTGTTGAATGATTCAACTGTCCCATTTTCTTGTGGATGGTAAGGCGTGCTCTTCTGATGGCGGACTATAAATTCCTCAGTCAAGGATTCAATTGTTTTATTAATGAAATGTGTTCCTTGATCGCTCATAAGGATATTCAGGCATCCAAACTTGGTTATGATGTCATCAAATATGAAGCGTGCAACTATAGTGGAACTACAGTCCTTAATTTCTCTTCCTTCGGCCCATCTGGTCAAGTACTATGTCGCAGTAATTATGTATCTTGCCCCTGTGTTCTTCCCTAATGGGTTAATAGGTCCCACGAATTCAATGGCCCATTTCTCAAATTCTTTTAGGGTCATCTGTGGTGATAATGACATTTCATCTCTTCTAGATGGTTTCCCAACTCTTTGGCATATATCACAGGCTCTGTAATAGTCCTTAGCATCTCTGTATAAGGTAGGCCACCAAAGGCCAACTCGAAGAACCTTTTGTGCAGTGGTTTTCCCTGTGTAGTGTCCTCCTGCAATGCCTTCATGAGCTTCGATGAGGATCAATGGTATTTCGGACTCCATAACACACCTCCTCAGTATCTCATCAGGTCCCATCTTGTATAGTTGTCCCGCTATAAGTTAAAAGTCTACAGCGCGCACTACTAGTTGTTTCTTCTGGGTGATTGTATATTCACTCGATGCCATTCCTGCTGATAGGAACTAGACTATATCTATGAAGTGGTCATCAATCTTTCTAATGGCTATCATTTGTGCATCCAGTAGTGTATCCTTCAAAATAATAGGCTCTTCTCCATGTTCCAACCTCAACAAGTGGTCAGGACCTTTGTTCATTCTTCCTGGCTTAATTACAATCTCAAAGTCATATTTCTGAAATAGAAGAAGCCATCTGCATATTCTTCCCCCCAACACTGGATTGTTGACTAGGTATTTCAGCATGGAGTGATCAGTAAACATTTTAAAGTGTCCTCCCAACAAGTAGTGATGGAACTTTGCAACACATACACCATGGATAACCCTTGTTTTTTAGTGGTGGTGTAATTGATCTCAGTTGTTGATAGCTTCCTACTAGAAACGGATAATGGGTGGTCTATGTATCATGTTACTGGTTGTGCTAACACAACTCCTAATGTAATAGAAGATGCATCGACATGTATGTGAAACTCCTTACTCCAATATGGGAAAACCAGAATAGGCACAGTAACCATTTTCTGTTTCAGTGTGTCGAAGCTCTGCTAGCATTATTTTGTCCAGTGAAATAGGCATTTTTTCTTCAAATGCTTCTCCATGGGTGTTGTAATCTAGGCATATCCTTTAATGAACTTCCTGTAATATCCTGTGTGTCCCAGTGCAGTGCGCAACTGTTTGACTGAAGTAGGAGGGGGTAGATCAACTATGATGGCAATTTTAGATGGATCTACCAGCAATCCCTGCTTGCATACAATATGACCTAATAGCTCTCCAAATGGTGAAAAAACAATGCACTTCTTTAGGTTTAAGGCAATTTGACACCTCCTGCACTTTTCCAACATTATCCTTAAACATTCAATATGATTTTTCAATAAACTAAAAACATTCCAATCATCAAAGTATGCTTCTACAAACTAATGTAGGAACTCCTTGAATGCTTCGACTACCACCCTGGAAAAGATGGCTTGGGCATTCTTCAATCCAAATGGCATTACTGTATATTGGTAGGATCCCCATTCTATGGCAAAGGTGGTCTTATGGCGATCTTCCTTGGAAATCCAGATCTGGTGGTATCCTGAAAATCCATCTGTAAAAGAATATACTTCCTGACCTCCTACATTATCTAACACTTCGTCAGTGAATGGTGTAGGGAAGGGGTCATGCAAATAGGCATTATTCAGATTCCTGAGATCTACGTAGATCCTGATCTCTCTTGTGTTCTTTTCATGTACCACCATAGGGATAATCCATTCTGATTCTTCGACAAGTTCTATAATCCCTGCTTCCAGCATTTTGTCGAGCTCAATCTTCACTTTCTCCTTATATTTAGGGTTCAATCTGTAGGGTCTCTATTTGACTGGTCTTGCATTTGGTTTCAAAGGGATCCTCATCTCTCCCATAGGCCCTTTAATGCCCTTCATATCAGTGAACTTGGTCGGAAACAAGTCCTGATATGCATGTAGTAACTCGGTGATCTTGTCAATAGTGGCAACATCCCAATAATCTCCAACATTTGCAAGCTTTGGTGTTTGTTCTGTTCCAATATTGACTTTGTTGATCTTAATTGGTTGTCCAATAAATGGTATCTCAACTCCTAGTCCTTCCACATCTCTCTGGACTTTTGTTTCTGCGATGTTCACCTTCCTAGGGTCATTGTCTTCATCAACATTGATGTTGTAATAACCTTGCAGTTTCTGGAGAGGTGCAGTCCATTCATCCCCTTCTTGATCCAAAGGGAGGTTAGGTGCCTCCTCAAATACTTGTTGTCTTACAATCTATAATGCTTGATCTATTGTAGGATATTGTCTTTCGAATAAAGAGGTATTGAAAAATTTCTGAGTCATACCTTCACAATCTGTAGTGATGAGACACGGTTCTACTTGAAGGTACCAGTTGATAGGGATAGTGTACAACATTTTTATGAATTGGTGCACCCACTACTCTTGAGGAGTATTTCTCCATGCTTCCTCACAACTTTGCACATGGTCTTCCGGGCAGCTTCGACCTATGTACCTAACTTCGCAGCCATCTACTTGCATTGAGAACCGCATTTTCATCAGAGTACGACATTGTACCCATTCTGTAATGTTATTTTTGTGTGTCTCCCACCATCTTGCTGGTGTGGATTTCAAGGCCTCATCCATTTCCAACAAGCATTGTTGCATTGGTACACTTTCTTCAAAGTCCGACAAGAATGTTTCTAAAGGATTCAGACCATCAAAGGTGGGTAAGTTACTTATTATTGTGTCGATCCAGTGTACTTCTCTGGTTAATCTAGCACATCTCCTTGTAGATACTTCGTACATTTTGTTCTGGAATATCTCCAGTGCTTCTTGTGAATCTAATGAACATGCGTTGTCACTTCGCCAGCTCAAATTTCCATCTGTCGTAGGATTAATGTAATCTTGTTGTCTGGTTGTTAATTTGTATATGTTTTCTAGTTCATATGTGCGGTCTTCTTCTCTCATGGGCTCAGTGTATTGATGACCTTCATTGGGATCTTACAGTGCGATGACCCTAAGGCCATCTCCTTCAAACTTCATTCATCTTTTATTTAAATCAACCACAGTGGAATTATTGAAATCCCAATAAATTCCTAACAACTCAAGGTAAGGACATATATCATCAACTATCTCAATCACCTCGAAGTCTGCAAATGTCCTCACTCCATCGATGTCCATAGGGACATGTTCCAATATTCCAAAGGGGCTTACTAATTGTTGATTAGCCATCCTAAACCTGATAGGGGAATAAATCAGGTTAGGTTTTCCCATCAGTGCCCAGGTTTTCTTCGTCATGACATTGACCTCCAACCCTAAGTCGAGGACCACATAGCCTATATCATACTCTCTAATCTGAGCATTCAGGTGTAGTTCCTTATTTTTCCTTCTCTTCTTGGATAGTTGATGTACTCCTTTATTCAGTAAAGGATCTACCCTTCCTATCTCATACTGTCTAACCAAATTTTGTAGTTCTTGTATATCTTTCTCATCTTTAATCAACTCTATAAACGTATACAAGAAACTGACAAGTTTACTTGCCTCTTTTCCATCTTCGGGTGAAGCAGACTGATCAAATTCCAGAGGCATTCCACATTCTCTTACTTCTGGTCATGTCTTCTATGAAGAGCCTTGGTCTCCACTGAGTTCTCTTCTTTCCTACTTGAACATTTTTTTTTCTTTCTTTGCATAAAAGTTTTGTGTCTTCTCTGCAGCTTTCCTGACTCCTGATTCTTTTCTAGTCTTTCCTTGGGTCATTCTATCCTCTCCTATAATAGTGCCTCCTCTAGTGATAACAACGACTCTAGAGTCTGCTTCGTGAGGTTCTTCTTTGATCAATTGTATATGTGGGTTCTGTTGAGGTCCTCGTTTATCTTGAATTTTAGCCAGCAATGTTGGGCATTCTTCGATAACATGCTCGAAAGAGTTGCAATAGTTTCAAGTGGTACAAGGGTTTTGACAATCCCTTTCCAAGTGTCTTGGTTGTGCAAAATTATAACAGATTATCTATCCTCAACCTCGATCGATACCTCCTCTTCCTCTTCCTCGGAATCCACCATGAGGGTTGAAGTTTCCTCTCCCAGGGGATTTATACTGCGTAGTGTTTCCTTCTTGTTGTACTTCACCTTGAATCTTGTATATCTCCCTTGACCTTTCATGCATGATATCATAAGCCCTAAAATCCTTATCATCATGTCCCATGGAATTATAGAAAATGCAATACAAATTTTTGGGTGTCTGAACATATTTTTGCATGTAGTATCACTCAACAGGGTGATTTCTATTTCTGCATACCTCGCACTAGGGTAGGGTAACTTGTTTCAAGGGGCTCGGAGCTCCAGAGGCCAAGTATTCATGGAATAGGGGATAGTGTTCCTTGTCACGGCCTTCTGATCTACATCTGACACACTATATGTCTTCTCTTTTATCCTTTCCCTTGTCTTTCTTCATATCTTCGACCTACAGAGACAAACTAGTTAGCTGACTCAAGATTTGACTCATACCTGAGTTGGATTCTCCCATAGGGGATGATTCTAGCTTCATGGCGATCTCCAATGCCTCGGCCTGTGAAGCAATATTTGTTGCATCAGAGGAAATCTGATGTGTGGTAAGAGGGAAGTAATGAACCATTCCTTGTTTTGCTCATCTGGGATTTGAAAACTTAGATGGCCTGTCAAGATATTGAATATTTGATCGAACTCCCATACCAGTTCAACTATTCTCTACTTGATTTCTTTCAGTTTTGTAATGCACTTCGATTATGACTTAGGTTTCTTGAATTCAACAATTAGCGAAGTCTTAATAGCATTTAGTGGTTTAGGTATAGCTCCTTGGAAAAATTTCATATACCAGCTCAGTGCGCAATCTCTTAGGGTAGTGTTGAACTAAGCTCGTTTGACAGCTTTGTCGGTGATATTCTTAATACTCCACATAGATTCACAGAGAAACCAGTGTTGTTCGGGCTCTTCAAATCCATCTCCTCTAAATGTGAGTAACCTCATCTCATCTTCCATAGATCTTCCTAGGTTTCTGGACCATGGAGGATTTTAGGGGCTAAATTTCGCTCATGGGCTAATTTTCCAAAGTTTTTCCAAAAAACCGATTCGCTATTCTAAAAATAATTCACCCAAATTCTATAGGATAAAATTATTTTACCTTAAAAATCGCCAAAATTTTATACAAACTATATAAAATCCTTATAAATTTAAATAATTTTACAAAAATATAGCCAAAACTTTATAGTTGGCATATGAAGGATTAGTAAGATTCGCCAAGGTTTCTACATTTTAAAATAAATTTCCATCCTTAAAATCATCCTTGTTCTGGACTGAGTATGTGGCGGACTACTAGTGATAGTGCTCTAAGCGCTCTGGTGACTTTGATTGCTCTAATTGCTTAATGTTACTGAAACAACAATAGGATTAATAGTACTTACTTCGATAGTTAGCGCAGTTCCTGAAGATTTTGGTTCTTCTTGGCGAGGTTCCTCTATCCTAGAGGATTCTAAATGCTCCTCGTTTGTCATATCTTCTTCCTCTCCAATGTAGAAACCCTCGTCCCCGTAGTTTTTCTTAAACAGGTTCACAAGATGAACTTCTTTGAACGCTCTCCCATTGCATGTATGTACAGCCTTTGTGTCGTTGTCGCTGTCTGAATTCTTGAACATTAGCCTTTTCAAATCCATATAACTATTGTATCTTCAATATGTTCTTCTCATGCAATAGCATCTTGATCCTCAACTTCAGAAAATGTAAAAATTTTTCTCTAGGTCCCTTAAATAAAGATTTCTTAGCTTGGCTATATGACTCTACTTTGTCAACAACAAACTCATTGATATACCCTCCAATGGTACTATTGAACCAGTGATCTATTGCTCTTAACACAACGTTACCAACTCTATTGACCTTCTTAATCAACGCCGAAGTCCAAACCACAGGTGGCCTAGATCTAATCTTAAAATGGGTATCTGCTAACCTAGCTAGCCACTCATATAGCTCCTGATGGATTCCTCCAAAGAAAATTTTGTGTATATCAGTAAAGATATATCTCTCCAACCAATCCTCTGTACTAATACTAGGGTTCTTGTTCTGGGCTTCAGCGAAGTCCTTTTCTTGGTCTTCTATCCACTTCTAAATCTATGTCTTCGACGGAAACCACCTTGGCATTCCCTCAAGAAGATTCTGGTCCTGGCAACGGAACCATTTGTTGGCACAGAGGAAAACCCAAGGTTCAACTCCAAGAGCACACCAACAAGCCCTAACTACTAGCCCTTTCGGCAACACCTACAAAGCAGATGCATTCTCACCTGAAGTAGCTATAGGGGGCTTGAAGGAAAGAGATGTCTACAACCAAAGGGGATATCAAGTGGATTCAATACAAGAACGGTACAACATTTCTATATCATTTACTAGTTCAGATCTACTCCTCAGAACCATATATCAGATCTAAAACAGTAATGCAATAACAGTATACCAAATGATAAAGAACAGAGCATCAATCGCACACACAACAAAATATATAAGTGGTTCACCCTCTCTCTAGGTCTACGTCCATAGAACTGTGTTTTATAATATATTAAGATGAAGCATAAAGTTCTTGTCTACAGTCTCAGCTAGAAGATCATCTTTCTTCTCTTCTCTGCCTCTCCCCTTTCTGTGCACCCAGCTGTAGGACCAATATTCACACCCAGCCGAAAAGCTTACAATACCAGAAGGCTCTACACTCAGCACTTCTCTCTCACAAAATAGTACTCACTCAATCGCATAATCAATCCTCAATCAACTTAGTACCAACAACAATAATAACAACCCATCCCAAGTCCTTTAGACCCCTATTTATACATTACAATCACTCACTGACATCCTTAGGTCGAAACCTAGGTGTCAAAACCATAGATACTAAAACCCTAGGTGTGTAAAACCCTAGGTCAACTTGTCTCGTATTTTCAGGGCTTCGCCAGCCTGTCTTTCCTTCCTTCTCACGCAGTGCTCCAAACCATCCAATAGTGGCTTTTTCCTCTTGCTGAGTTGTCCATGATCCATCTTCCTTGTTGATCTTTCATCCTCGATCTCCTCGTCCAACATCTTTCTTCCTTTTACTTCATTCTATCTTTTCTACTCTTTTACTCACTTCGACCCAGTAATAGTCACTGTGTCTTCCGCACAGTTCGTGTTTTTCCTTTTCTTCCTTGATCTTCGCTTGCTTCCATAACCAAGGGCCAACATTTTTCATGAAATATTGGGTTATCGGAGAGATTTACATAGCTCTAGTTATCATAATGAATAATCCTCGGATCCATCTCATGATCGAACAAGTCTGTCAAAAATTTTCAAAGCCATACAACTTCACGAACTTCTACGCTCAGTGCAATGTATTCTACCTCTATTTTACTCAAATCCATGGAGCTTTGTTTTCTGTTGCACTAGGAAACCATGGATGATCCTAGGGTGAAGCAACTACCTGAGGTGCTCTTTCTGTCTACTACACTTCCTGCCCAATCTACATCGACATATCCTTCTAAACTTAGGTCCACATTCGTTTCATATCTTAGGCCATAACCAATTGTGCCTTGTAAGTATCTCAATAAATGTTTTGCAACTATCCAATGTGTCTATTTTGGTTGGCTCATAAAATGGCTAAGAAAATTTACTACATAGAAAATTTATGGTCTGGCGTTAACCAGATACATCAAGAATCCAATAAGTTGTCGATATAAATGTGGATCTATGTCTCCTGAATCAGTGTCATTCATCTTCTTTAAGTCCATCAACATTGGAGTAGGCATGGATTTACAATCTATCATTTTGAATCTTTTCAGTATCTCCAAAGTATATTTTCCTTGACTTAGGAAAATCTCATATGATCTCTGCCATACTTCGAGTCCCAAGAAATCATGCATTTGGCCCAAATCCTTCATTTCAAATTTGGTAGTTAATGCCTTCTTGCATTCAACAATGAGTCTCTCTGAACCAGTGATGAAAATATCATCCACATATAGAACTAGAATCAAACACTCATTGCCATCAATGTGATAATATAGGTTTGGTTCGGCTATGCTTTTGTTGAAACCCAAACTCATCAGGAAACCATCCATTTTATCGTACCAAGCATGTGGTTCTTGTTTTAGACCGTAGAGGGATTTCTTCAACCTGCATACATGAGATTTTTCATTGTGTATAAAAAAACCTTTTGGCTGTTCAATATAGACTTCTTCTTCAATTTCACCAGTGCGAAAAACAGTCTTTACATCCATCTGATGTAACTTCCAATCCATGGAAGAAGCTACTGAAATGATATATTGAATGGAGGTATATCTGTCTACTGGTGCAAATGTCTTGTCATAGTCGACTCCCTCTATTTGTAAGAACTCTCTGCCCACAAATCTTACTTTATATGTTTCAATGCTTCCATCAGAAGCGTGTTTGATTTTGTAAATCCATTTGGAATTCACTACAGACTTTCCCTTTGGTCTTGGGACAACATCCCATACATTATTCTTTAGTATAGATTGGTATTCTTCAATCATAGCATATTTCCATACTTCCTCACCTGAGGCTTCTCCATGACAAGTTGGCTCTGAATCAATAATGTGAGTCAAGGCTGAAAAGTAGCTTGAGAATATATTAGGCCTCTTTCTTTCTCTGGTTGCTCTTTGTGGGGCTTTATGCCCTTCTGCTTCTTCTAAATTTTCTCAAGCCCAAGCAGGTATTTTATGTCCAATTGTGATTTCTCTGGGTATATTACTTGGGGAAACCGAATCTGTTGGAGTAACTAGGTCAAATGGCGTTGTTGGATCATTTGGAACAATATATGTCCCCCTCTGTATTGAATGAGGAGGAGGTATTGTTTCACCATCTATTTCCATCTGAGCTTCTCTAGATTTCTGGAAGGCTACTTCTTCTTCAAAAGTAAATCTCTGCTTACTTCGATTTGTCTCTGACCTGGGATATAGATTCGATATGATTTTGAGGATTCACTATATCCTACAAATGTACCCTTTCTTCTTGAAGGTTCTAGTTTGTATCTCTTTTCTTTGGGTACAAGAAGGTACACTGGACATCCAAATATTTTGAAGTGTCTGATCTCGAGCTTCACTTTGGTGAATGCTTCTTCTGGAGTAATTTTCTTCAGGATCTGATGAGGACTATGGTTTTGAACATATATTGTTGTCAAACATGCTTCTGCCCATAGAGTCATGGGTAGACTCTGATCATGTATCATTTCCTTAGTTGCCTCAATGATAATTTCGTTCTTCCTTTCAGCAGCACCATTTTTTTTAGGATTGTAAGGAACTGTGGGCTCCCTCTTGATCCCTACTTCAATAAAAAAAATGATGAATTCTTTTGAGGTGTATTCTCCTCCATTGTCTGATCTCAATACTTTGATTTTTCTTACGGTCAAGTTTTCAACATGAGCTTTGAATTCTTGGAACTTAGCAAGGACTCCATCATTGTTCTTCGGGAATTAAATCCAAGTCTTCCTGGAGTGATCATCTATGAAGAGTACATAGTACAAGTACCCATTTAAGGATGCATGTTGGCCCTTGACCAAGTTTTGAGGAACACTTGGTCATAATTGACTATTTTTGGACTTCGACAGCCTGTCAAAGATGGACCACCAGGAGAAGCATAGATCACGGGATCTCGGTCCACTTTTGGGCCCCTTTTAGGGTTTTGGGTTAATGTAAGGGGAAAGGGATGTCGGCCCGTGGGTTTACCCACACTTAGGCCCACTTTTGTAATGTATAAATAGAATGATAGGAAATGTAATAAGTAGTAGATGTAATCGCTTAGTGCAATTGGTAGTGCATCTATGTGATGTTGAATAAGTGCTTTGTGAAAATTGTGTAAGGCTTACAAGGCTAAGTGCAAGTTACTGTGTGGTTGGTATAGAAAGCTAAGTGTTGTAACGCAAGGAAGAAGGATCTAGCGAGCTACGCAGATCTTATGTCCTATGCGAAGAAGGGTTTTGGAGTCTTTGTGCTTGTAAGATCTTGAAGACGATAATAAATAAGAAGATCTTGTGGACATAGCCCCGGGGGGGGTGAACCACGTAAATTTTTGTGTTATGCTCTGTGCTTTGGTTCAATGTGTTTATATTTGTTTATGCTATGTTTTTTGATATATCCACTTATTCTATGTGCTTCTTAGATATATGTGATTGTTATATCTGATGTGTATGAGGATGCTTAGTGCTGATCTACTGGATCTGATCTGGGTTACTATGGTTAAGTGTTGAAATACTATAAATATGAGTATTCACCGCGAAGCTCTGTGTTTTCTGCGAAGTATAATAAGGGTTAAATATTGATGAATGATCTATGCTAAGTTCCATGTAAAATATATAATCACAAACATGTGTCCCAGCTAAGGTTGCAGACACATGAGTCTTGCAACCACCCCTGCCTCTACCTCGGGTGAGACTTCATATTCTTCGTAGGTGTTGCCGAAAGGGTCAGTAGTTAGGGATTTTTTGGTGTGCTCTTGAGCATTGAACCCTGGGTTTGCCCCTATGCCAACAAATGGTTCTGTTGTTGGGACCTGAAACTGTGATTGTTGGGAACTGAGGAAGAGGAACTTTGTGCAAAAGAAAGCTCTGTGTGTAGATCTGTTGCCCTAGTGCGCAGCTTTTTACCTGAACTGTGAAGCTTTGTGCCAAGAATAAGGTCAAATCTGAAGAAAGGAAGATCAAATCTGAAGAAAAGAAGTGAGATATTAACTCTCTATGCTCTAATAAAAGTAAGAGTGGAAATTTCTGAAAGAAAGAGGTCAGATCTGTAGAAAAGAGGTAAGATCTGTAAGCTCTATGCTCTAATAAAGGTAAGAATAGTTCAAAGTTCTTAGATCTGGAAGCTTTGTTCTCTATAGAAGTAAGATAAGTGAAATTTTTTATTTCTAGATCATCGATCTAGGTATGTTTGATAGATTTTTTCCTAGATTAAAACCTAGGGAATTAATAGATGAAAGAAAGTTTGATATGAATAGATTTGATAAGTATGTTATACCTATGCATAGAAAGAATGTTTGGACTAACAAATGGATGAAAGATCCTAGAAAGAATTTTTTACAGGCTAGCTACCATGATCCTGGTGCGCAGTACAAAAGAAGTTGGGGATCATTTAAGAGAAAGAGAGGATTGACCCTATGTTATAGTTGCAGAAAACCAGGCCATCTAGCTAAGGAATTCCCTAGTGGAAAACCCAGTTGTCTTTGTTGCAAATCCTTGGATCATGACGTATTGGATTGCCCTAGAATGATTGCTAAGATTGAAGGCATGAATATGAATGAAGAAAAACCTAAGGCAGATCCAGAAATAGTAGAACCCCAGAGAGAATCTGAGACGATACTGCTACAGATGAAAGACATCTTGACTGACCACCGACATGTTAGGCTATCAGAGATCTTTAAAGAAAACGAGCAAATCAAAGTAATAATAGGAAACTTTGACATAGACTATGTTCTGGATGAGGAAACACAGGTGAATATTATGACAGAAAGAACTTGGGAAGCCCTGGGAAAACCTACTATGATTCCTTCATTAGGAGGAATAAGCTTGTTTAAAGGAAAATTGGTAACCCTATGTGGAAGGATTACCCAGATACCTCTGAGAATCAATGGAACGTCGGTAGAGGAAGAATTTGAAGTTATCAATTTTATTGAGAACAACACCCCATTTCCAGCTTTGTTAGGCAAAACCTGGATTGAGAAAGACCAGATCTGAAGAAATGAAGAAAAGGAAACCCTAGAAAAGAAGAAGCAAGACCTAATAGATTTTGTGACTAGAAAGATTGCCTACTTGATGAAAGAATAGGGTAAAAAATAAAAGCTATTTGACACTAGGGACTTGGATGTCGAAGTTGTAAGAACACTAGAAGAACCACAAAGGACTAAAATGAATATTCCAGATGATGAAGAAGTATTTCCCTTGAATCCGAATAATGAATATCGACAACGTGAAGTGACTATGTCTGAAGAGGATAAGAATCAGAATGGGAAAGGGATCACCAAGATGAATCTCACCAGGAAAAAGGCTAGAAATCTAAGTAAGAAGAAAGCCCAGATCAAAAGACTACAGAAGGTTCTAGAGGGAGCCCCGCAGAAGGAAAAATTGCAGAATTTGAGCTTCACCGAGATAGCAAAATAGCGACATAGGGAACTTTGTTGTGGCGAAGCAATATAGTCATTGGAAGTCGATATAATTGTTCAATTGCTACTCTGAATGGGTCAGAAAAGCATTGATGGCTCACTATCAGACCGTTAGACCCTGCCATAATGGACAGAACAAGAGTTAATGAAGCTTTATACTCATTGCAAGCAAACTGTTACTAAAATTCCTATATATCTCATCGTGCCATGACTGAAGAACACTTTTTCCAATTGAAAATTTTGACCTCGCAACCTTGATTAAGATTTTCCAGCGATCCTTACGACCTTACCTTATACCCTATTACAGTACCTACGCTACTTTGAGAACCCGAGATATTCATCCTAAGCATATATGTCTGACGAATTTAGCGAAGCTGAAGAATATGTAAGAGAGGTACTCGCTAGACTCAGAACTGAGAGAGTCCTGTCAGAGAGAGGATTGTCTACAAGTTTACAAGCATCATCAACGAGAGGATTGCAAGCCTCCCTGTTGACTTCTCGAGCAAGAACATCCTGAGTCGGTGCCGAAAGAAGAACCAAACATAAAGACGATATTTTCAATGCAAAGTTGGTTCCATCCATCCTACCTTCTTAAATACCACCTCTGAGTGGTCTGATCAATAGAGACAATGTTCCTAGAGACTTGGAGTAAACTCTAGTCACCATGTACCTTCCAAAAGGGGTACGTGTAGTTTGCGTAGATCAAGACAAGATTGTAGCATTGAAGTTTAGTGACTTCAACCTGGGTGACCAGAAGGTTTATGGCATGCTCAGTCCTTATAAATATCTGACGAAGACAAAGGACAAGAATTCGAATATCGTCCCTCAGCAATGGACGATGAAACTCGAACAGTCCACTCTACTCAACGTTATGAAGATATCGCACTTTGGCAGACACTAGGAGGTGAATGCTTGTGTGAATCTATTGTTGGCAAGTTACCATGGATGATACTTATGGTTGAATCGTCGCATAATAGTTGATCCAGCACTGATCAATCGCATCACCGGACTTAGCATGCAGGGCCCTAATCCCCACGATTACTATCCTGGAAAGACCACGGATCATGCTCTTGCTTAGAAGATCAAAGAAGCCTATGGTAATGTTGAGAAAGGCACACGAGGCTACAAGGTAGCTTCTATTGAAAGTGGAGTAGTGTGCCTCACCTGTCAACTGATCGCAAGGAATTTGGTACGCAAAAATCGACCCACGCAAGTATCCATCTTTGTAGTCAACCTCGCAGGGAAGTGCGCAGAGGGACTACAGATGAACTGTGTGAAGTACCTGGTGAATCAACTAGAGATTGATTGCAGAGAAGCCCAGGATCAGGGGCATGCATTCCATTTTAGCTGGCTCTTAATACTTATAGCTTTCGTTGCATGGGAGCTACCAGAAGGTGCAACCTTCCCGGACATCGACGCCTTCAAACCATTGGCTGCAAAGTTCAGTACACTGTGGTACTCGAATAATATGAACAAGAAGTGACAGTCAAATGTCATTTTCCATACCTACTACACCCAGTTAAATTTTTCCATCCAGTCTGAGCCATGTATGACCCCGAATACTTTACATAGTTTTCGACCCTTGATGAAGTTCAGCACGGACCTCCATTTCATATATATTACAGCATGTGTTGATGAGCATAAGAAACAGCTTCAATCTTACTATAAGCTGACAAAAGATGACCTAGAGGAGATCACCAAGGAATGGTCGGTGGACCTCCTCTCAGCAGACCCCATAGAAATGTCTGACATCGACAGCCCAGAAGTTGCGCAGAATACACTTGGGCCCAGTAAGACAAAGAAAACAATGCAGACAAAGAAGGATGAGGAAATACAGGATGTAGACAACAGATTTGTAAGAACCACATCCATTACACTAGAGCAAGGAGGTAATGGAGAAGACTTAGAGGAAGTCAAACAGAGGCTAGGAGAATAATTTGAGATCATAAATAAAAGGAAGGGTTCGCCTCTGGAACCTTCCTCCTAGAAGAAATCAAAAGCACCCGTGACTAAGCTAAAGACCACGCTCACTCCAAATGACTTCAGTTTTCTCATCACGGCTATGAACGAAGCCATAAAAGAGATATTAAAAAAGTAGGAAGCTAAGTAAGAGACAATGTACAATAGAATCAAGATCGATCTCCAGGGAGTACATCAAGCTCTCCAGTCTAGCCGTGTAGTATCCTCTGCGGCCCTACCAAAAGGAACAACAAAAGAGGGAGGTGAACCAGTTCAAATCCACAATATTGTTGACACAGTCAAAGTACACCTTCGAAAGGCACAGGAAGAAACAGTGTAGGCCACACAGGCCTTAAATAAATCACAGGAGGAAATAATCGAGCAACGTCAAGCTGCACAATAAGAGAAGGACGCTATCCAAGAAAAATTTGAAGAAGACATAGTGAAGATCCAAAAAGAGAAAGAGCAGTTGCTTGCAAAGTATATTGGGATTGAAGAAGCAATCAACAAAGAATTTCTCTCTGTGATCAGCTTAGAACAGAAGGCGGAAGAACCCATAGAATTCCAAGTGATGAAGCTTCCTGAAGTTATTCAGCAACTTCAACAAAGAGTCATGGACTTAGAGATTCAGACCATAAAACAGACCCCACAAGAAGTGTGCGACCAGTGAGAAATAACTTTCTGGAGCACCATAGAAAGGATTAAATCACTCACTAAGGAATGAAAATAGTTAAGTAGTAGAAGTGCGCAGATCTACGAGAACCTAACCGAGAACCCATAATTGCATAAATTGGAGTCACAACTCCAAGAGGCGGAGTACGACGCCGAAAATCTACAAGTGCAGCTAAAGGCCCTGTCACCCGTAGAGAGAATGAAGAGGTTTCCAGAGCAACGCATGGCCCAACAGGAGATTCACACGCTTCAGAGTAAATTAATTGAAGTCTCTCAATGAATTCAACCAGTGCAATAAAAGGCATGCCAACTGTTCACTGAAGTTGAAATCCAAGGAGTAGAACTTGAACAGGTTGTGAATACAACAGAACAACGCATAGAAAGAAATGACTGCAGGTTATCTACTATGTTCCTAGCATGTAGTATAGAAAGAGATGGGGATCATTTAAAAGACATAGTGGATTAACCCTCTGTTACAGTTGCAGAAAACCAGGACATCTTGCTAAGGAATTCCCTAGGAGAATACCTAGTTGTCTTTGTTGCAAAGCTATGGACCATGAAGTACTGGATTGCCCTAGAATGATTGCTAAGATTGAAGGAATGAACATGGGACAATAAAACCCTAAGGCAGATCTAGATGTGGCAGAACCCCAGAAAGAATCAGAGAAAGCATTGTTGCAGATACGAGAAACCCTAAATGACCACCAACATGTCATCTTATCAGATATATTCAAAGAAAAAGAATTTCTGGAAGAAATAATAGGAGACTTCGACATTGACTGTGTTCTATATTAGGAAACACAGGTGAATATCATGACAGAAAGAACTTGGGAACTTTTAGGGAAGCCTGATATAACTCCTTCATTGGGAGGAACAGGGATATTTAGACGAAAATTGATAACACTGTGTGGAAGACTCACCCAAGTATCTATGGGTGCTCATGAAGCTTCGACAAAGGAATATTTTGAGATTATTAAATTTATTGAGAACAACGCCCCATTTACCATGTTACTAGGAAAACCTTGGGTTGAAAAAGATCAGGCCAGAAGGAAAGAAGAAGAAGAAGTTTTAGAGAAGAAGAATCAAGAGTTAAAATATTTTATGACTAGAAGGATCGCACACTTGATTGAAGAGAAGAAGAACAGATCAAAGCTATTTAACACCAGAGACTCGGATGTCGAAGTTGTAAGAACACTAGAACACCCACAGAAGATTGAAGTACCTATTCTAGATAAAGAAGAAGCATCACCCTCGAATCTTAGGAAAGAATGTCAACAACATGAAGTAACTATGCCACAAGAAGATAAGAATCAGAATGGAAAAAGGCATACTAAGACGAAGCTCACTGGAAAGAAGGATAGAAAACTAAGTAAGAAGAGAGCTAAGATTGACAAGTTACAAAAGGTTCCAGGGAGAACTTCGCAGAAGGAAAATCTGCAGAATTGGAGCTTCGTCGAGATAATAGAGTAGCATCACATGGCACTTTGCCATGGTGAACCAATATAGTCGGTGGGACCAATATAACTATTCGACCGATCCTCTGAGCAGGTAGAAAGGAATTTATGGTTCACCACCAAACCGTTGGACCGTGCCATAACGGACAGAATAGAGTTAATGAAGGCTTCTCGACTGTTGCAAGAAATATGTTTCCAAGTTATCTATTTATCCCATTGTGCCATGCACCAAGAAAACTTTTGATAATCATGAATTTGAGCCCGCGGACTTGTTGATTTTATACAGTGATCATTGTTCTATTGCCTTCTATCCTATTGCAGTGTCTAAGTTACTCCTCGAACCCGAATATTTCCAACCCCGAGCATGTATGTTGTACGAGTTCAGCGCAGCAAAGAAAGTTGTCGAAGAAGTTCTGATCAACCTCATTACTGAATGAATCATGTCGATGTCTACAGGTGTACAAGAATCATCGACAAGAGGACTGCAAGCCTCTTTGTTGAATGCTCGCGGAGGAGGACCATCCCGACCATTAATAGAAAAGAGAACCAAGCATAAAGACGACCTAGAAAATGTGAAGTTGATTCCATCCATATTGCCCGATTGCATCCTGCCTCCGACTGGCGCGGTGAATTGTGATAGTGTGCCAAGAGACTTCGAGTACACTATGGTCACTGTGTACCTCCTGAAGGGGATACGCACAGTTCCAACCGAACAGGACAAGATCGTAGCACTAAATTTTAGCAACCTCAACCTAGAAGATCACAAGATATATGGAATGCTCGCCCCATACAACTACCTGAATAGAACTAAAGGAAATAATTCGAACATCATTCCCCGGTTGTGGACAATGAACCTCGCGCAGTCCACCCTGTTGAACGTCATGAAAATCCCACACTTCGGAAGACACCAGGAAATCAATGCATGTGTCAAGATGCTATTGTCATGTTACCATGGGGGATACTTATGGCTTAACCACCGCATTATTGTTGACTTGACACTGATCCATAGGATCACAGGCCTGAGTATGCAAGGACCTGACCCGCAAGACTTTTATCCAGGAAAAGATGCAGATCGCGCACTTGCACAGAAGATAAAGGACACCTATGGCGATGTTGAGAAGGGAACAAGAGGATACACGGTATCTTCCATTCAGAGTGGTGCAGTGTGCCTCACGTGTCAACTGATATTTTGGAAGTTAGTAAGGAAGAATCGACCTACTCATGTCACCATCTTTGTGTTGACCTCCCAGGGAAGTGCACGGAAAGCCTATAGATGAACTGGGCGAAGTACCTAGTTAACGAGTTGGAACTTGATTGTCGAGTAGCCCAGGACCAGGGTTATGAATTCCATTTCAGTTGGCTCCTAGTCCTCATTGCATTTGTTTCCTAGGAGATGTCGGATGGAGAAACCTTCCCAGACATAGAGTCATTTGAACCGCTTGCCGTGAAGTTTGAGACCCTGTGGTATTCAACAGACATGAACAAATAGTGGCAGTCAAATTTTTTGTTTCATATATACTACCTTCAGCTGAAGCGATCCATCGAATCTAAGCCTCGCATGACTCCAAACACACTACAAAGTTTCTGACCACTGATGAATTTCAGCACAAATCGACACTTCACTTACATTACAGCGCGGGCGGATGAACATAAAGAGCAGCTCCAGACATATTATAAGCTTACAGAAGAAGACCTGGGGGAAATCACTAAGGAATGGTCCATTGACCTCCTTATCCCCACCAACCCTACAGATATATCTGATAATGATATCCCGGAGGACACCCATAAAGAACAGAATACACCCAGAACCGGCAGATAGAAGAAGACTGAGCAGGTCCAAAACTTAAGCAGCACCTCAGTGAAGATTGCTTCCATGTCACCTGACTGAGGGGGTGGTGATGAAATCAAATATGAATAGAGGCCCAGCGAAGTAACACCGCACAGAGATGAGGAGGACCCCTTGATGAAGAGGAAGGTTTCCCCCCTGAAACCTTCTTCCCGGAAGAAATCGAAAGCCTCTATGACCAAGATGCAAACTGTCCTCACCTCTGACGACTTTGACTTCATCATAGCAGCCTTGAATGATGCTTCACTGGAGATAGAAAAGAAACAAGGAGTGAAGCGGGAAGAAATGTATGATAGGATTGAAGTCGAACTCCGAGGGGTACAGCAGGCCCTTCAGTCCAGTCGCGCAGTCTCCACTACGTTGGGAGAACCAGAGCTGTAAGATGCACCAGCCCAACTCCACCGACTAGCTGATACAGTCGAAGATCACCTCCGACAAGCAGAGGAAGAAACCGACCAAACCACCAGGGCTTTGACACAATTCCAAGGAGTACTTTTCGAACAACGTTGAGCTATAGAACAAGAAAATATTGATCTCCAAGCGAAGTTCGATGAAGAAAAATCACAGATGCAGCAAGGAAAATAAAAGTTTCTCATGGAGAAACTCAAAGTGAAAGAAGCAGTCAGCAGATCACTTCATTATGTGACAGTCATAGAAATAAAGTTAGAGGATCAAGTCACGCAGCAAGTAGAGTAGCTCACAGAAGTTATCTAGCAGTTACAACAATGCATAGCAGACTTAGAGCTACGCGCAGTGCCCGAGACCCCATAGGATGTAAGGGACCAAAGAGTAGCAATTGCTTGAAGTGCAGTTGAGAGAATAAAATCCCTTACTATGGAATGTAAGAAACTTATTGATCGAAGTGCCCATACCTACTAGCAACTCATAGAGAATCTATAACTAAAGGCACTGGAGTCGCAACTCCAAGAGGCGAAGTATCATGTCGAAATAATATAGGTGCAGTTGAAGCCTCTGTCAGCTGTGGAAAGAATGAAGCTCTCCCAAGAGCAATGCTCCGCCCAACAGTAGATCCACACTATCCAGAGCAGAGTTATGGAAGTAACTCGGAGACTCCAACCTGTACAAGATAAGGCCTACCAATTGTTCACAGAGGTAGAAGACCAAGGAGCAGAACTGGAGTAGGTTTGAACTGGAGAAGGTTGTTATTGTAGTTGAACAGTACCTGGAGGGGCTTGTGAACGAGGTAGTCATCCAAGAGTTCATTTCACAAGAGGCCATGGAACAACAACAAGTTGAAGTAGCTCAATCCAATATCGAGGCTTTCGAGGTAGAACTACCCAAATCAGAGTGACTCAGGACAAGTCACAGGTGAGTGTTGGGGGCTTGTTGGCCCTTGACCAAGTTTTGGGAGATCCTTGGTCAAGTTTGACCTAATTTGGGACTTTGACAACCTGTCGAAGGAGGAGCACAAGATGAAGTAGAGATCGCGGGATCTCGTCCCCTTTTTGGGTCCTTTTTGGGATTTGGGAATATGTAACAGGTATGGGATGTCAGCCCATGGGTTTACCCATGTTTAGGCCTATTTTGTAATGTATATATAGATGTCTAGGCAATACAAGGATATATAGAGAATACATATATGTGATGTTAGATGGATGGCTAAGTGCTAGATCTATGTGATCAAAGGATTGTAAGAGCTATGTGCATATTGTGTGAATCTTGCAAAGCTGAGTGCAAGTGACTATAGAAGGCTTAGTGTTGTAACCTAGCTCAGGGAAGGTGACTCTGGAAAGGTGTGTACAGATCTCCTGTCCTATGCGGAGTAGGATTTTGTGGCTCTGTGCATGTCTATGCATGTAACTGGTTGACTGAAAACAATAAAGAATAAGAGTTGGTGGGCATAGCCCTAGGGTGGGGTTGAACCACATATATGCTATGTTTCTCTGCTTTGTGCAATGTGTTCATGTGTTCATGTATTTACTTGCTAAGTGTTTTGATATAGATAGATAGATATGTTTATGCTTTGTGCTAAATGATGTATATGGATGCTAGATCTAACCCAGGTGAATGTTCTTAGTTCTTGAATCTGCTAGATTTGATCTGTTCCTTCGTGCTAAGCGCTACTAGATGCCATATCTAGTTGACCACTGCATTGTACTATGATTAGGGTTTAATTGCGTTGTAACTAAAAGGATGAATATTGATAAATATCACTGCTAAGTGCTCTGTTAAGAATTACAATCACAAATTTGTATCCCAGCTAAGGTTGCAGATACCTGAGTCCTACAACCACCCATGCCTCTACCTCGGGTGAGACTTCACCTGCTTTTCATTTGTTGCCAAAAGGGTCTGTAGTGAGGGCTTTGTTGGTGCGTTGTTGTAGCATTGAACCCTGGGTCTGCCCTTGTGCCGACAGAGGTAAATTTGAATAGTTGAATATGAAGGAAGATGAAAACATTGTAGCTTATTTTTTACAAGTTGATGAAACAATGAATGAAATTAAAGGATTTGTAGAAGAAGTTGATGAATCTATAATTGTTCAAAAAGTACTAAGATCTCTTCCAATGAGATTTGATCCTAAGATTTCAAAACTAGAAGAAAGAGAAGAAATGAGTATGATAAGAATGGATGTGCTACATGGAATATTTACAGCTTATGAGATGAGAACAATACAGGAAAGTCTATCCACAAAAGAAGCAGCTTTTAAAGCATCCAGAAGGATAAAGAAGAATAAAAATCCCAAGTCAAATCCAAATTGCAGTTGTTGCGATGATTTAGATGAGGATGAAGAAGTGACCAACTTTGTAAGGAATTTGAAGAAATGAACTGCCAAGTACAAATGCATGCCTCCACTAAAATGTTTTAATTGTGGTAAAATTGGTCATTTTGCAAATAAGTATCTGTATGCTAAGAGGTCAGATAGTGATGAAGAGGAAGATCACAAGAAATAAAATAAATACCAAAAGGGAAACAAGAAATATAAAATAAAAGTCTTCAAGAAAAATATCTACTAAAGAGAAGACAATTCTTCATCCAATGAAGATGATGAAACCGATAGTGACTCAAATCAAGTACTCTTTATGGCTACGAAAAATAAGAAAAATGACGAAGAAGGTGAAGTGGCTCTTGAGGTAGAATTAATTAGTGCTTTAACTGAGCTAAAGAAATAAAGGAAGAAAACAAATCATTCAAAGAAGAAAACATCCACTTGAGAATCCTACTTGAATAAGGAAAAATAAAGGAAGAAGTAGTGAAAATCCAAATAATAAAGAAAGAAAACGAGTGTGAGAAGCTCGAAAAGGAAATCATGACATTAAGAGTTGAAGTCAACAAGCTCAACAATAACTTGAAAAGTTCTCAAGTACTAGAAAAAATTCTCGATAGTCAAAGGCCATACAATGACAAATCCAGACTAGGATACAAGAATGTTCCTTTTGAGGAAGGTTCAAGATCCATGACGAAACCAACAAAAGAAATGAGTTATGCGGAAGTTCTCAAAGGAAGGAATCATGGTCAACAAGAATTAGAAAGGAATGGATACAAAAGACCTTGTACACTCAAGAAACAAAGAAGCTTCAATCATTGTGAAAGAAACAACCAAAGAGAATATCTTGATTAGCCAAGGAAGAATTACAAAAGGACTACACCACAAAGAAGATCATTCACTCCCAAGTATGTAAATTTATTTTATGGTCATTTTTTTTGTTGTACTAACTTTGGAAATAAGGTTGCAGATTGCAAGGTTTATGAAATAAATGCATATGTGGCTCCACATAATATTGAATATTACAAATTCCACAACTATGGACACATAGCTTGAAATTGTAGAAGCGTGATAAATCTCCCATGAAAGAAAATATTGACAACATGTACAAGAAGTCTTGGAAAATAAGTGAAGAACAAGATGACAGGTAAATGAAGAACATATCCAAGGAATCATACTTACAAGATTTGCAGAAGCACAAGATCGTGATGAATTTATAGGAAAAGAAGAAAGTTTCAGAATTCAGGCAAAGGATAATGAAGAAGATGTCATAACTCAGGATGATGACATAATTCATAAAGAGGATGAATAGGAAGATGCCTACACATATGAAGAAGAATATTACTCCACATCTGAGCATGTATTATTCTGATCCATTTGACTTGGAGACTCCCAGTGAGTATGAATATTGAACAGGGGGAGTCCATACAGTAGTAGAGATAGATCAGAGAACCATCCTTCGATCAGTGGTTGCAGAGACAGATTCAGAGCAACCATATAAAAAAGGTACAAAGTAACAGTTTGATTGGTTGATAAATAGTGTTTCCACACATGTGTTAGTTGGCAATTAAACATGCATAATTTTATGGTTTTATTGTACAGGGATATCTTTAGTACAGGTTGTTTGAGACATGCAGAGTTTGATGAGAAGATAGATCATATTAGTGGACATATTTGATTCATTATGATAAACATGAACATGTGATGATTAGTTGTAGTATATTAAGGTGAATCCTTCATAATAGTACAATGACATATGGGTCAACATTGTGGATAGTAGATTAGCAGAGTTATGGACAGTTTGTCACATGTGGACAAATATGGATTCATGAGATAGGTACAGGAAACACAATTCAGATGCATAGAAAGATATTTACAATTGGAATCAGTGAAATCAGTTGGAATCAGTTGGTCACAGAAGGGATTTCAACAAAAGATATATCATCAGAAGGACATTGTTGAACAGTATGGTCAAGTGAACATGACAAGTAAATGAAGAAATCAAACTTTGAATGATTTTTATATATGTCAGTGAAATTCAATAGGAAGCACCAATGCACAATAAACAACATTGGAAGAGAGAAGAAAGGAAACATATGCAGGTAGCCTTACATTGATCTACATCTTACAGAAAATTCAAGGAAAGAAAAATCATCAGAGATAGAGATCCATAAAGGAATATTAGTAGCATACATATAGGGAGACATACCCATAGAGGGAGCTATTCTTTTTTCCCACGCTTGGTTAGAGAAGGTATAATATCAGGAGGAGACATATCGATAGGGGGAGTTAACCTTTGGTCAAAGATGAAGATAAATAACATAGGCATGAGGACAAGGGGAGCATCCCCAAGGGGAGATACCCTTTTCCATTGATTCCAAAGGGGGAGATATAGAAACATTGATGAGGAGCGATGATCACAGGGGGAGCATGAGCATGAGTATTGTCATGTCTAAGTGTTTCCATCAATGTTGTTGTTGTTACCATCAATTCCAAAAGAGAAGATTGTTGGACAATTGGTTGTCATTGATGTCAAACCTTGGAGGGTGATTTTGGAGATTGATGTCAACCCTTGGAGAGGTCCAGATATGTTGGATAGTTGATTGACTTTTTTATGATTTATATTGATGATGAGTTAGTTGGGTACATTTGATGTAGTCTACATGTAGCCTCGGAGGTGTTGTTATGGGGCTTGAATTTGATTAAGGAATATGAAAATGAAGGATAATGAAATTGTTGGTAATGCTATTATATATGGATAGTACTCATCATGCCATTTCCAATGATATGTGGAACGCCACGTGGTTCCTCACGGTTAGTGAGATATGGCCTTGTAAAGTTGGAAGCCCCAAAGAGTGGTCAAGAATCCCCTCGTTGGTTACATGTCTTTTTGAAAGGGTAAAATGGTTGTAACAAGAAACTCCTAAAATAAGGAAATAGGTTACCTAGCACAAGTATACATACACCTCAAAGAGTCTCTCATTAACACACACTTACATTGAATATCTATCTTATGAATGGTATCGTTTATCTTTTGGTAAATCTATTAGTGAATCTAAGGTTGAATGTGACGACATTTTTTTGAAGTTACGAAGGTATGAAGGAGCGAAAGTTTCAGAGTTGCAGAAAACTGGAAAACATAGTTTTATGATTTCATATGTGCGATGCATAAGGATAGACTGCATACATACGTGTGATGCAAGAGGATAGGTCACATACATATGTAGGCAACAGGAGGAAAAAGCATGTACATGAGGTAAAACCTTTGAGGAAGAATGTTTGGTTGAGTTTTGACAAGGTTTGATGGTACTGTTATCCCCTAGCTAAGGTATAACTAAAGATATCATGTCTAGAGGCCCACAGGTCCTAGACATGGAGTACCGAGAGCCATATGACTTGATCATGGCCCCGGAGGGCCCTTGTTTTCTTCAATGTAGTCCATTTATCACCAGCAACAATATCCATCCCACCTTCCTAGTCCTGAAGTAGCGGTGATTCTTACTTCATGAGGTAATGAGTCTGGGTATCATGGTATGTATCACTCTGATTTTTGAAGCACTTGAACATGTTGTATTGAATCCTTCTTCATTTCATGAAATTTTCTCAAAAATTATGCTATTTTCCTCGTTCATACCTGGAAGGGTGACATGGTGCCCTATTAAGTTGATTTCCCTTTAAGATGGATTGCTACTAGGTGGATCTATGAAAATTCATTTCCCATTCCATCCATACTTACCACTTTCCATCTTTATTCCTTCCATCTCCCCTATCCTTGTTTGGGCATTGGGACTAGCTACACTAGGAAGGGTTGTACCTTACCTTGTGGGAAGAAGGGGCTAAAGGCCCATAGGGTAAATGTAGCTGGAAAAAGTTAAAATCCAATTTTGAAACCTTCAAGATGCTTCACCCAAGGATCCACAAGAAAGCAGTGAAAATATTCTCAGTAAGAAAAGGGGACCCACAAGATAACATAAACACTCAAGGTACTATTTGATGGATAGGAGGTATCATCACGAGAGAACCTATTATGACCATGGGCATGTAGCGGTATGAAACTACCACCTATCTGGTCACCAAGCCAGGGAAGTGGTCTTGGAGTCATAGCCCAGAGAAAGGGGATCTCATCACGAGCTAGCCTTCTCATTTCTATGAAATGTTTGTGGATAATGCTACCACCTCTGGTCATCAAGCCAGGATAGTGTCCCTCAACTATTTCCTTGAAGTACAAGAGAAAAAGATAAAAATAAATAAAGCTAAGAGTAAAAGGAAATGAATGGGCTAGGAAAAATTTGCATTCATGACAAGGTGCAACTCGCCCTCTACAAAGGCACCCACAGGTAAGACTTTAAATTTCCCTTTTATTACATGCACCCCATGCCCAAATATTTACCCCATGCCACCTCATACACTTACATGAATTGGACTATATCTTACCTAGGAAACACCCCAAACTTAAGAGAGGTTATCCCAATAGGACACCCTAAGACCTTCTCAAAACATAACTTGTCAAATTGTATAATGTCTTTGAGCATTTTTTTAGGTTAAGGGGGGTTTGATGCACATGTTTGGGTAATTTAATTATTGGATGTGATTTACGTGCTATGATCCCTGTGACTTATCAACCCTTGGAGGGTGTACTTATTGTTTCTACAGGACCTTTCCCGGTGGACAAGTACACATGAGAGAATGAATATATCATACCTTCATAGGGCTCAAATACCATTGATGGATGTTGATACCCTAACCAAGGGGCATGACAAGGATTGAAAACTTGCACCAGGAGAAAGAAGGATGTTTCCTTTGGAGGCACCTTGGTAGACCTAGATCCAGGGGATATTGCTCCTCCTACATGGACATTATCCCTTGAGGGCCCTGGACATCATCATGGATACCCTAGATGTCATCCATAACTGGTATTGTCATCTTGGATGACATTTATGAGGCATCGACACATGTGGGCAGGGTTTCAGGCTTTTAGAGGCCCAACGTTTCGCCTTCCTTGCCCAATGTTCCATACTTGGGGCTCAACGTCACCCTAGAGGGGCATGACGTCATCCATGGAGTGATTCTTATATGCAAATTAATTTTATTTTGTCCATATTTAATTTGTGTAAAAAAATGGCCAGGTCGGCCCTGTTATCGCGTAGTTTGTAGAAAGGATAAAAGCTTGAGTTTTGAAGGCAAAACTAGCATAATAGGAACCAATCCCACCCAATTTCACCATAATGGGATGGTTCTTTCTCTTTAGGGAGGTGAGGCCCAGGGGAGTTGTCCCCAGTGACCTGGGGTTTTGAAGAGGCAAAAGGCTAATTAGACAAAGATAATATTTTCCCCCTTCACAAGTCACCACCCAAATAGATAGTCCCAGCTAAAGAACCAATAATGAAGTAAATCCCCAATGAAGAACACCTACCTGGAACAAAACAACAACAAAATGATATATGTGTTAGCACTCTGTAAATTTTGTCCGGCTGAATAGACAGACGACAGAGGTAACTATTTCAACCAGATTTAGAGCTTAGGCACTAGCCTACTCAACTCAAAGAGGGCTCTCTCGTGTCACTTGATACATCTATGAAAATCGATAGCTAGAATTGGTTTGTTTTGGGGTTTTAATAAAGTTGTTGAAGATCTTAAGATGACCTTTGGGCTATGGGGTCAAGAATGTAGGATACATTTCCAAATCGTGAAAACAATCAAGAGGAAAAGGATAAATGAGGAAGTGACTTCTAAGTTTATGTTTGAAAATTTTAGATGGTATCAGAAGAAAAGAAACACACAACTATTATCAGAGAATTATAGGAATGAATTCTGAAATGGTTTAGAAGAGACGAACATAGTCTAAATTGCCAAGTTGAGAGCATTGAATAATGAATTATGGACTTTTATTTTCTCAATTTAGACAGAAGAAATAAAAATGAAAATACAAAATAACAGGAATCACACACTATGAGAGAAAACGAGACTCATAACACCACTAATTAGAATCTTTTCATAAAAAGTCCCAAAATCTGCCTCTACACCCATGTATTCATTCCAACCCCAGAGATTTATAAATTTTTCCTGCACAGAGGGAAGGATCCTATTTTCTCCATGCTTCTATACTCGTGAGGCCAAGCATATATAGAGTAATTTCATATGGAATTTAAAACGTTCTGACTTCCTCATAATTCTAAAAACAGATACAAGTTACAAAAAGGAAGAACAGTTGTATTGGTTAAAGGGACTATTAGTAATCGGTCTGTCATATCAGGACTCCCTTATCTTAAGATGACATTTGTCCAAAACTATCTGAAATGCACCAAAATTTTACCTAAGGATTCACCTCGGCTTGGCTATTTCCTCCTCCAGGGTACTCCACCAATCGAAAATTTCCCCGATGCTCTCTATCATCTCGGTTTTGGCCTCTGATTTCCTCCTTTTTCTCATCTTATTCTTTGCGGATAGGTGGAAGGTGTTGTCTATGTGTTCATTTATGACAATATCCCTCATAATGGGGTTTAATTTTACTCCCGACTTTGTCTCAGTTTCAGGTTCGGTATGAAATTTAGTCACCAGCATCTGCAAGACCCATCTTTCATTCTTACTTATTTACCTTCCTGGTACCTTAGCTGAGAACCCAGTCACGCCAACCACCATTTGACGGGTATTATCCATGCCTTTCGAACTTCGCAGAGACCTTGATTTGGCCACCCTTTGATTTTACAAAATTTAGGAGCACCGACCGAGCTTGTTTTTCTTACGCATAAGATGACAATTTCCCAAAATAGGATAAAATGATTCATATATGAGATTTGATGGTTTGTGTAATTTTCTCACAAATTACTGTCACAGTACCTTGGTGTGCCACACTTCATCAATCCACTTCTAATGATGAGCCTCGAGTTAGTTATGCGGCGGCGTCCTTTTGGTACGTCATCCGAGAAAGTACCTGGACCGGTGATGTGAGGTGATCTGACCAACTGCCATCCTCCCCGTGAGCTATCAACATGATGTTTTGAACCATGTGACATCGGGGCCATAGGAAAAGTGGTTTTTTGCAATCCATCATCTCCCCCAATGCATGTGTAAGAATGCCACGCATTCCCCATCGAAACCAGAGTAGTTTTCCCCGGTCTGCCTTCGCGATGTTAAATTTTGTGCCATTTGTCTAATGTAGGATTCGATAGTAGATCTGAGATTCTTCAAGATCGACGACCTACCAAGCTACTCCCTTCCCACTTCTGCTACATTCATTCATACACTTCGGAATATAGCCGAGCGCCTTGAACTATCGCGCCTCTACTATGGTATAGCGTCTCACTAAACTTCAGAATTTTTTAGATCCTAATAAAAATTGTTAGGGTGATAACATTGGCTCCAACTGAGGATGTTATCCTCCTAGAAAGGTATCAAAGAAATCATAGACCCAGTTCCTGATCCATGCAGTTGTTCCCCAAAACATGTGTATGTCCTGCTCCTACCAAGCTCTGTGCACTGCTTCCAACTGCATGGCAGATGTCCGAGTGCATTATTGAAAACTGACTGTATCTAGTGCTATAAAACTCAAACTGGAAAATACTTGATCGAAAAGATTATTTTCACATCCCTACCTACCCTAAAACTACTGGGATGACCACTCGCTCAAGTGATGCTAAAGTGCCAATGTAACCAATCAAGCAATTGGCTTCCTGATTTTCCTTTGTTCACATTTTTCTCAAGTTGGTAGAAAAATGTAAAGGATGGCGGTTGAAAAACAAATTGAATCCAAAATATGAGCTTATGAATGAAGAAAATTCATCCTTCACTGAAGACTATAATAGGATGTCCATCGAATCTTGAAAATCATGAAAAATCATTTCTCCCTGATGAGCAAAAACCGAAAGGCAAGTATATTTCATCAGTGTTAGTTGTTTTTGCTCTATTTCTTCTATTCTGAGAACATCTTTGAATGAAATGGAAACGATAGGTTTCTCTGCTTGGCCATGCATATCAAAAAAAATATTCATATATTCTTGAACATCTTCAAATATGAAAGCCATATAATATGCACCAAGGCTATCCTCTTGTTCATCAAACAACTCTGATGTGGTTTCATTAAATTTCTGGAAATTTGTTTGAGGACAACCACTTTGACTTTCCAATGAATAAATAGAAATATGTTCCTGCTCATGCACTACTTCATAGTCTAGAGCTCCCGCGGATGGATTTTCAAAACCCTGATTTTCAAATGACTTGAATAAAACCACTTCCTCTTCATTATCTTTCTGTGTTTCTGATGGACAAATGGCATACACTGCTTCATCTATGTCATTTGTTTCTTTATTGTTGGAAACTTCCATAGATTCAATTTCAGAATCTTCATCCATGTCTATGTTTCTTAAAAATTTAACCACGATGTCATTCTCAAGGGAAGAGAAAATACTCTGAAACACATTTTCACATTGAAAATCCATAAAGATTTCGGGATGGAGAAAATGACCTTAAACAATACTTTCTGGAGCAACTTCTTCTTCCTTTCCAGGTTGATAGTTGAACATAGACTGCAAATCTAAGTTGACATGACCCTTTATGTGATTTTCCATAGAATTATCATCACCACTCCATTCATGCTTGGAGGATCCCTGTCCTAAGATACTACAAATATTTTTCTTCAATAATTCGAAAGAAGCAAAACATAATGGTAGGGTTGTCCTACCTGATTTGAAACTGTCTTCAATTTCATTGCCAACATATGGTTGTATTTCAGCGCAAGCAATAGGGTCTTCAAGTGCATGAAAAGAATGTTGTGACATATTGTCATTCTGCTCCATTGATCTAGCGTGGCTTTGCATAAGCACATATTCTTTTTCTTCGATGATGATTTTAGGATTTTCTTTCAGAAATTTGAAAGAAGAAAAGAATAGAGGTAAGGAATTCCCTTCAGCTGATTCAATACTTTCTTCTTTGTAATTGTGATATGCAGCATGATTGCTTTCATTATACTGCTGAAAATGAACATTTTCTGATAGAGAACATGTGGTTGATTTTTCCAGGGGGTCAACATCGTAATCATCATATTCATCATATATAGGAAAATCATTAACATATGCCATGTCATCTAACAAGAACAAACTTAGAACATCAACCTGTTCTTCAGCAAGCTTCTTTTCACACTCATATTCTTGACTATATACAAATGAATACATAAAATGATCAGCCCTCTACTCATCATGGGATGGATCAACACCTCCTCTGTCAACAAGTGGGATGTAATTTTTTGCAAAATCATTAGCATTGGAAACTTCAAGAGGACCTATGATATTGTCAATTCTATGCTCAAGATTCCAATCAACTATTTTCTATTCATATTCACTTTCATTTCCTTGAACATTCAACCCCTCATTTTGGGTTTGTTTACATGCTTGGATGTTGTGTTGAATGTCCTGAGCATCACTAAACATTTGTTGTAAGGACCCAGGTCTCCTTTCCATCAAGAGGAAAAAAAAATCTGGATGAAGAGTAGTTGCATAATGGAGCATGGCAGCAGCTTCAGAGGGTTGAATTTCTTTGGACAAATTATAATAGAGAACTTTCTACTAAATAAAAAAATAGATTCATTGTTGCATCTTTTCAAGGCGTAAAACTCAGTGAGTTGCAGCTCTAATGATTTCTCCTTTCCCCAAAATTTAAAAAAAAACTTCTTCAATTCCACCCATGAGCTGATGGTTTCTGGGTGTAAGTGTCTGAACCAGTGTTTGGTGTCTCCTTTCAAGGATTGAGAGAAAACTCTCATACACACATCATCATGGTCAATATAGAATAAATATATAAAATGCTCAAATCCTTGAATGTGTTTTTCAACAGATATGATACCCGATTCTCCGTCGAACACAGGTAGGAACTCATAGTAATTTGGAGGGAAATCATGAAGGGTTTGAGATAGCTTTAAGGGTATATATCTATGTTGTTCCTTAGGGGGTGTTGGGCCAAGAACAGTGGGAGAGACATTGGTCTGAGTCTCATAGGATTCATCAACTTGGTCATTGTCATTGTGTGGCCTAGGTGAAACCTTTTTATCAGAACCAATGACAAGGCAAGGGTATGCATGTGCCACGTATAGAGGAGGAAATATAATTTTAAGTCTTTCATGATCATTATTACGATACAATAGGTAAAAGAAAGTTTGTTTGGAATTTTCAAGGAAGGAGAAGAGGCAACTTAAAATGAAAAGTAAAATGCTTTGTAAGAGGTCCCATTTTGAGTACCTATTTTCCCTCATGATGCCCTTCCTTGCCCCTGTCAAGGGGTTTCATCTTTCGGTGAAGTTTCTGTCTCGTGCTTGAAGTATTGAGAGAAGGGTCGCCTCTTGGAAATTCATGATTCTTTTATCAGTGGAGTCACCTTTGAACTGAAGTGGAGTCGCCAGAGTAGGAATATAGCCAATGTGTTCCTAAGTGTTTTCCACTCTCAGACCCTAGAACTTAACCATGTCGTTCTTCCCAGGGAAAATTTTCAAATTTCGTCCGCAGTTATGGCGCCAAAATGTTAGCACTCTGTAAATTTTGTCTGGTTGAATAGACAGATGACAGAGGTAATTGTTTCAACCAACTTTAGAGTTGAGGCACTAGCCTACTCAACTCAAAGAGGGCTCTCTCATGTCACTTGATACATCTATGGAAATCGGTGGCTAGAATTGGTTTGTTTTGGGGTTTTAATAAATTTGTTGAAGAGCTGAAGATGACCTTTGGGCTATGGGGTCAATAATGTAGGATGCATTTCCAAATCGTGAAAACAATCAAGAGGAAAAGGATAAATGAGAAAGTGACTTATGAGTTTATTCTTGAAAATTTTAGATGGTATCAGAAGAAAAGAAACACACAACTATTATCAGAGCATTATAGTAATGAATTCTGAAATGGTTTAGAAGAGATGAACATAGTCTAA
>JZKD02S1622363.1:154167-164197 GCA_000966675.3 Picea glauca | reverse complement strand
ATCAAAGTCAATCGATCTTGTTTCCCCAATTTGCAATAACAAACGATCGGATAATTCTTACGAGTTATGTTACCAATTAATTGATCCTGTTATGATTTCATTTGAATTGATTTGCATGCCAGCTTGAGTCGATCCACTCGTGGCATGAATCGTTTGTTATGTCAATACAGTTATAACGATTTGAAAATGATCTTGTTGGATTCGATCGTATCTCTTGTTGATAAGGCAACATAACAATTTCCTACGATTTTTTTTGATTATATCAGTTTCAAATTGATATCAAACGATTTCACAACTGTTGATTATGATTCTATTCGTTCGATTTTGTGGTAACAAAATAAACAGAGTATGTGTATCTCTATGATCATTTGATTGATCTTGATCCTGTTTGATTTCGAATGGTATAACCATTTCAATTTCAATGATTCGTTTTCAAATAGCTATTGGATGTTAATTGAATTTAATTCTTTAAAAAGATTTTCAATCGATTTTAATGCTAATTCTGTGTCTTATTTAGACCAGCTACAGAATCGCAAGATTCTGTAGCTAGTCTGTAGAATTAGATTTTTATTATTTTATTAATAAAGGATCCTTCTAACTTGTCTGTTTTTTACCCTTTTCAGGGAAATTCGAATTGCATGGGATATGCTGGACAGTCTAGGGGATATTTGTGTGTTTAGTTTTATTGTAGGTTCCTAGTTTAGTTAAACTTGGGATATCTTCCCAGATTTATGTAAACAGCTTTGATAACTTCCATAGGGAGGTTTTACCCTGTGGAAAACCTATAAATACTTATTATTTTTTGTAATAAGGAGCATCCTCACTTGTGGGAGAACCAGGCTATGGATTCCTAATACAAACTAAGATAGAAGTTGATGTTCTGCTACATCTTTCGCTTTCATAATATCAATCTTTTGTTTCATGTTTATGCTTATCAATTTGCATTTGATTAGTGACTACTTTAGCTATCATAGCCTTTTGCAGAATGATATGATTTAATTAATGTGATCCATGTCTGATTTCTTTCATTAATATAAAATACAACAATTACCTTGTTCAGTTAATGAATGATAGATTTCTCTTCTTCATCAATTGAACTATTATGTATAGATCTTTGCATGCAGGTTTATCTAACTATGAAGATTTATAAATTATAAGATTGTTGTTATTTTTATGTTTTGTTTGTCCTGTGATCATACCTTAAGAGCACTACATCTTATCGTTTACGAGAAGCTCCTGGATAATTCGGTGCGGGTTTCCTCCCTCTGATCAGCTAAAACGATCATCATACACAAGATAAATTTGGAGCATTTCTCCAGGTCAGTTTGAGATTAATTTCCATTAGTGTGTTAGTATAATATTAGTATTTTAGTTAGATGTTTTTGTAGTTTAGATGTATAGTTAGAATTAATATATTAGTTGTTTAGTGTAGTTAGTTTTTGTTTCATTTCTTGGTCATAAAAATTATAAAATCAACAAAAAATATCTCTTTCTCTGTCTTAGGACAAAATGCAAACGAGTTTTTCAGGTTTTATCTAAATCTATAAATTGTAGATACTGCACATTTTGTGAATAAGATTTATTTATGTTAGTAGTTAGATAGTTAATTAGTTAGAATTAGTATAGTAGTAGTTAGTATATTGTATATATAGAATAGTTAATTTTGTTTTAGTTTGTTATTTTTGTTAGATTAGTTTAGTAGTTAGTTTTATTTGTTAGTTTTAGTTAGATTAGTTTATTAGTTCGATTATTAGTTAGTTTTTAGTTAGATTAGTTAGTTTAGAGTAGTTTTTCTTTTTTTGTTTTCTTAGGACCTTAGATCGGCTAACGGAGCCGCTAAACCCGTCAGGGTGGTTCATTCCAAACGGCTTGGGTTATTAGACAACCTCAGACCAGTTCCACTCTTCCATTTGACGGACGGTCGATTTCGCCCGTCAACAACTTCCCATGACTCCCTTTAAGGTATTGGTCAAAACATACGTTCAATATTTCTTATGTGAGTAGTTTTACTTATGCATGTTATCTAATTCTTTTTATGCTCTTGATTATTGCAGATGTTGTATCCTTTTGATGTATGAATGTTTTATGAGAAAATTGTTCTTTATGATAATAAATGTTAAATGGTGAATGATCGAATTTTATTTTCAGCAATAAACTCCTAGATTAAAGTGTTTTTATTTCCTAGTTTAGAAAAGCCTTATTTTTATTTTTATAAGGACTACCCCCCTTGGCTTCACTAGGAGTTGTCCTAGATGGAGGAGTTCATGATTAGGTGACAACACCTTGACTCGATACTTTCCCCCAAGGACACATCAAGTGGATTGAAGGTTTCTTCCATGATAACCCAGGTGTGTATTAGGACGACAACAATTTTGGCACCAATTCCGAGGATAAACCTTTCTATTCTCGAGACACGACCTTTGTTTTCTTTTTCTCTTTTTTCTTTGTTTGATGCTTCTTGTTTGTTTATAATAAACTTGATCATCTGGAGACTCCACTTCAAAATAATTTGAAAAAGTATTTTGCAAGGAGGAACTCACGGTTTTCTTAGCTTCATCCTTAAACTCGAAGGTGTTTTGGGAGGAAGTTAAGCAAGCTTTATTCTCGTAGGATCCTTAATAATTTTTGGGTCCCATTCCATCTCTGTTAGACCTTTCCTTTTTTAATAAAGTCTAATTTAGAAATGGGTGATCTTTATAAACCTATTGATTTTTCTGCAATCAGTGGTTATCCACATTTGATTCCAGAAAAAGCAATTGAAAATTTTCCTTATTTTCAAAGTAATAATGTTATTGATGCTAAGAATCATGTTCAAAGAGTTACACATTGCTTCAATAAATGGTGTTGCAATGCCTTATATGAAGATGTGGGAATGAAATTGTTTATGTTGTCTTTTGATGATGATGATATTGATTGGTTTACAAAACTTAAGGATAGACATGTTAGAACTTACAAAGAGTTGACTAATGCTTTCATGGAAAAATGGAAGGAGAAGGAACCTCCAATTATAAAGACACTCATTTTAGATGCTTCACCAGATTTTGATGAGAAATTTACAGATGTCATCCAGGCCATGAGATTCTCTCATGCAATGTAGTTAAAGGACATGGAAGCTCGCCTTGCAGAGGTAGAATCTTGTATCAAGTATTCAGACCCTGTAGAGCCAAAGATTCACAATGAACAAGACAAGCAGTTTCACTTAGAAATTCTGGAAAAGCCTATAGATGAGTCATTAACTGGTCATGAGGAAACAAAGGATTTTGATTTGGAAATGATTGAGTATCCAGATAATCCGAATCCCCACCCTCCTCCCGAGGAATCCATCTCTTTAGAGAAAATTTTAGATAATTGTGATGATATTGAAACAATCAGTGAAGCAGATTCCTTGATAGTTCTAGTTCCAGTTCCATCTCCAATTCCAATTCTACTCTCTCAACCAATAGATGACTTAATGACAGATAGTGAGAAATGGGAAGATATCTTCATTTTGAAAACTCCAGACCATTATGAAAAGTGGTTAGCCTTCCACCATGATAGTCCAATGCAAAGCTTCATTAAATACTTGCAAGGCTTATCAAACTTCAAAGTTTGGTTGAATAAAAACAAACATATGTTTCTTGGGTGGTTGGATCCCAAGAAAAGGGCCAAGTTAATAAAACTTGGAAAAGGGTCTTCAAAGAGTCATCCCGGACAGGGATTATTCATACATTTGAGGTCTTGTTTCATCCATGACATGGCTAATTCATGCAGTTTCTACTTCAACCAGTCAGACATTGGAAAGGTTAAAGCTAACAGTGAGAAGACAAATTTTCAAATTGCTCTTCAATAATGTTATTTGATGCCATGGGGCATCCTCTGTAACATATCTCTAACCCTTTCCTCCGCATTTTAATTTTCATTTGTGTTCACTTTATTCTTTTATACTTTATGTATAATAGTTCATTTTCATTTTTTTGTATTTACATGTATAATAATTGTGCAATTTCAATTTACACTTGGTTTTCATATACATGTGTCGCTGATGTTGATTTTGGTGAGATGTTTGTGGTGTAGGGATAGATTTTGGATTCTCTCATGCTCTCCCTTTCTATAAAATGATAAAACACACATCCCCATATGGATCCTATGTTATCCACCAGTTTGCACAAGATGGATTTCCTGAAGAGCCGCTAGAGAATGAGCAATCAATGCTCATATTTGCATATTTCGGAGTTCATCAGGTCTTGTGAAAGACCCCTTTTTTTCTGCATTTCCACCATTGTAATAAATGTCCTAAGTATGAGAGATTGTAAAAGGCTATTGGCCACCCAAGACTAGGAGTGAGCACATAATTTGGAGTTTTTTTTTCTACTTGTTAATTATTTTTTCCGCTTGCCTTAGTGAGAAGAAAAAATAATTTCTAAGTTTTTTCACTCAAAAGACTTAGCTCCAAAGCCGAAGAATGTGCTGGCAAGTAGGTTTTGGGATGGAAAATCCAATGTCTAGTGTCTGAATGTATATAAGCTCATATTAGGACATAGTGTCTGAGTCATTTGGAAATTGCGGCTAGGTTTGATAGGTTTTTTTAAAGTTTTCAGTGAATTAATTAAATTCCCGCAAAATGGAATTTATTAATTCTGAGTCAATAAATGTAAAAAATATGGCATCAAATGTTGTCAGATGCCATATTTACAGTCGTTTTCTAGTCTAAAGTATCATGTAAACCCCTATTTCCCATCTTTTGAGACTAAAAAGTGATTATTATCACTAAAAAATCAATTTTACTCGAAATTTACAGAAAACGGGTAATTTAATTAATCTCCTAAATTTTAGGAGAACTAGGGAACATTATTAAGACATGTTTTTTCATGTCCCCATTTCATTGAGGCCTAAAGGCGAGTTATCTAAGGGAAAATTTGACTTGATTGAGATGACATGGAGTGGGAGGAGATCCCAATGAGGGAACTCGACTCCCTCTCCTAAGTGGCGCATTCCCAAACCCTAGCACATATATTAAGGGACCCACGCCTCACTTAACTAACCCATCACTCCCCCTTACTCCCACTCTCACTTCCCTTCACTCACATACACTCCCCTTTCACTCCACTCCCTCTCCCCTTTACCTAACTCCTCTCCACTACACTCCCCTTCACTCCCATGCATCTCCTCTTCACTCCCACATAACTCCCTCATATCCTCATGCATTACCTAAACCCTTAACCTGACCCTAGCACATGCATTACTTAGGGATTGTCACCTCCCATTCCTATTTAAGAAAAGGTCAACCTCTCCTTTAGTTAGTCGAATCTTGGACAAGAAATAATTTTAATGTTGTAATATCTTTTGGAATAATAAAGACTTTGGAGCTAGCCTTGGTGTGTGGACTCAAATGTGTGGATGAATGTTGGATACATGAGGTGATGTTATATTGATTTTATGCATAGTATATTTTCTATTTGGATAATCATAGGGATATTTCTATCTATATGGATTAAGTTGTTTAATTTATTTATTATTCAATTTACTTGTTGATCTATACTCAAACATTTCATTGCATGTGTGTTTTTGCTTCAACTAATGTGCTCTTGAAGCCTTTTTGTGTAGAGAAACACCAAGTGAAGGAACTTGCAGGTATCAATGTTGCATGCAATATCATTCTCTTGGAGAGGCAAAGGAGCTCGGTTTCTTCCCATTTTATGTCCAAGAATATTCTTAAGGAAGCATTCACCCTCTTCTTCACATCAAGGAGAACCCCATAGCTCAAATTTCCCAAGCTCAAGAGGAAACTCAAAATCTCGATAAAACTCATTCCCCTTCTTTCTTTCTTGGTTGCATGTTGTTAAGAATAGTTTTAAAGTTTATTTTCAACATCTAAAGGTTGCATGCATTTTTTTCCTAGATCAAATTATAATTTTGTCAACTTTTTAAAGAATAGATCTAGGCATTTTGAAGCAATTTATTTGATCTTTTCATCTAAATTTTAGATCAAAGTTATTTGCTTAGTTTTAAGTTGTTTATCAAGTTGTTTAGAGATTGTATGTTTTATATCCTAAAACAGTAAACAGAAGTCACTAAAAGAGCCTAAGTTAGATCTGTTTTAAGTCTTTAAAAAGTCCTAAAATTTACCTTTTTGCCTTAGAGAAAATTTCAAAATTTTTGATAATTTTTTTTATTGTTTAGAACTCTTTCATAGATTGTTTTAACTTGATTTACTTGTTGTTTTATTGCATAAATTACAGATTGAAGAGGAGGCTCTGTCTTTTTTAGGCAAAATCAAGGCTTCTGGGGTACCCTGGGGGGTTGTGACTTCATCAAAACAAAGTTTCTCTTTTATATTTTTTCTTCTTGTACTCTCCTTGACGATCCAAAAATAAGGATCCCTATTCTTCTAAAGGAGTTAAAATCTCAAAGAGAACTCTAGTTCTCCATTGTAATAGTGCAATAAAAGCAGGCCCTTTATGCCCAGTTTCTTCATCCCCTTACGGGGATTTGTGTTGTGGTTTTATTTTTTGTATCTCATATTTGTGCATGCTTAAATATAATAATAAATTACACAATTAAAACATATCAAACACAATACAAGACTCTTGCTCCATGCATGTTAAGCTAATTCTCAGATTTTCATGCATATTTAGTTTCAAGTAATTTTCTTTCCTCAATCAGTTTTGCAACAACATTTGATTTTCAAGTAATATCTTGTTGATCTCTCTCAAACACAAAGTAGAATATATAAACCTAATTGTTGCAATTCATTTCTTTTATCTTTTAAGTGTTTTGTGCAAGTGCCTCATTTACAAAGCAGGGCATGTGATCTATCTGTTTCATTTTTATCAAGTAATTGAACCTTGCTAGTATAATTAGGACAATATTTGAGTGGTATTATTCGTCTAAGATATCTACCCTAGGTGGAGTGTGTCAAGTCAACAGAAAACTCACCTCGTTGGATCTGTAACACACCCAGTCGACAAGTTTTAGATTAGTGAATAATACATAAGGGGGCCAAACATTCTTCACTAAATTAATTTCAAAATTTAGCTCAATAAAATCTTTGATCTACACCACCCATGACTCCCTTTAAGGCACTGGTCAAAACATACTTTCAATCTTTCTTATATGAGCAATTTTACTTATGCATGTTATCTAATGCTTTTTATGCTCTTGATTATTGTAGATGTTGTATCTTGTTGATGTATGAATGTTTCATGAGCATAGTGTTCTTTATGATGATAAATGCTAAATGGTGAATGATCGAATTTTATTTTCAGCAATAAAATCCTAGATTAAAGTGTTTTTCTTTCCTAGTTTAGAAAATCCTTAGTTTTATTTTTATAGGGACTACCCCCCTTGGCTTCACTAGGAGTTATCCTAGATGGAGGGGTTGAGGATCAGGTGATAGAACCTTGACTCGAGACTTGCCCCCAAGGACACACCAAGTGGATTGAAGGTTCCTTCCACGATAACCCAGGTGTGTATTAGGATGGCATCACAGTGAATTTTGGTATTCGTCGTAAGGGAGACGGATCCTACGAAGTTTCAGAGCCCATAGTTAACCTAGGCCATATATCTAAGAATTCTCGAGAACTATTCCAACCATCAGATCTACGATATAGTCATCCCAACGTTGACTGCTTCAGGAGGTTTGAGGTGTTGTAACGTCAAAACCTCCAAAGTTCAGAGTAGCGAAGTAATGTGGACCATGGATCTATGGATCCTTCAGGACCCCTCTTGTCCATTGGATCAAGGGAATGTGTGTGTCATGTCAAGAACACATGGGGATCCATGTGTCGAGTGAAGACGTTGCCATGGGTGGAGGACATGTGGCAGGATATTATGGGGTCCGAAGGTTTGACACTCCAAAGGAATTTGGACAAGAGTCTTTGAAGTGTGAAGAATCCTGAAGTTGCAACCAACAGAGTAAATCCTAGTCATTGATATATAGGGGACGTGTGGCACTAGATCCTTTAGTCCAAAGACTTGGCACTCCGGGGCACTCAAGATGTGATGATTTGATAAGCTCAAAAGCCTAGATTTTCAAAGCAATGAGAAACATAGATCTATGGATCTACGTGGATAGATATCGACCGTGAGATCTGAAAGACATTAGAAGGTTGTTTTTTTTGGGTTGACGTGGCTCATTGACGTCATCCAGGGTGACGTGGACCCGCAACTAAGGTGCCATGTGTCACTGGGATATGGACATTTTGCAAACCACTTATTCCTATTAGTGCATGACATGTGTCACCCCCTGATGAGGAGACATGTTACCCCTGGCCCTTGCAATGTTTCAGCCTCTAGTTCGTTCCCGCTTGAACAACATGGTTGGTGATGCAACCGGGACTCCAAGAGTCCGAGACTTCGAGAGTTTGGAAGATTTGGGTTGTAGTATCATAAAGGGGCATTCAACATAGAACCTTGAACATTGAACCTTGAACATCAACGTTCAACGTAGAAAACCGAATGTTGAACACTGACATTCAACATAAAATACCGAGCGTCAATCGTTGAATGGTCAAGACCACATGAAGATATTTTGGGACTCCAGGAGGTCTCGTGCATAGACAATAAAGGGGTGCTCAACACCGAACATTGAATTATCCTTAGGAGAATGCCTTAACCAGGAGGAAAATATATCGACAGATTTAATGGGGAATGGATCTCCACCACAGATACAAGAGCGTTGGAAGTTCCAGATCATCAAGGAATTCTAGATGATATGTATGAGGTGGATGCTACATGGCCCTTGACTAATAATGTTAGAAGAACTTCGAGAGGAAATAACTTGCAAACTAGAACTCATATTTTAGTGTGGTGGTGACCGCTAGAAGTATTGTGGCGAGCAATAGCCAATGGAGATCCCAGAATTAGGATTTGAGATAATTAGGAAAAACAAAATTATGATGTACCACCCCTTAAAAGAGTATTTAGGGGTCAGGTGTGTTACAAATTGGTATTAGATCATGGAAACAACACTTGGTTTGCTTGAGCTCATACATGAGTCATACAAAAATATTATTAGAGGACTTTAAAGGGTAACACCCTATTTTACCCATTCCTAAGAGGCTTAGTAAACAAATACTGAAGAGAGGAATGAAAATTTATGTTGTTGATAGGTGTTTTGGAAATCTCCACGGTATGTTGCTAATGTTTCCAAATAAAGAAGCTAACTTCACTGTGCAATCGTACGTGCTATTGTACCAACATAAGATTGGGTTACCAAGGATAAGATGATCCTATTGAGAATATTACTTCCAAACAGAAATCATCTACATAATTTCCTCGAGTAGAAGGATGCAGATTTAAAATTCAGTTGGGATTTTACCCAACAACATTGAATCATGCTAGTCTATGGCAGAGAAATCCTACCATTTCTTCTCAGAAATCATGGCCAATCCCACAGGAATGGGATTATGTTGATGAGCACTAATATCAAGACTTGGAGGTGAATGGATTGAAAGGATTTGTAGCAGTAATAAATATTGTTTTAATAAAGGATTAAACCCAGTATATGTGTATGACCCCTCACAATCAGCGGATTAATGGAAATGGTAAGATTAATTTACTGATTGAAAATTGTTGTTGGAATAATCTAGTAAAAAAGTAAAAAAGGAACCCTATAGATTGAGACAAACCTTCATGAAGGTAGAAGTGAATCAACAAGAGAAATTTCAAAAGCTCATGGTTATGCTATTGGAGTGTATATCCATTTCAACTCACGGGCATGTCCATGCATAAGAATGCATATGGAAAAATATTGAACATGAAAAATAGGCATGTTATAACCTGTGATGGGTTGTAAGGTACGGTCTACTAATGGAAATTTTAGATGAGGATGACCTTATGACAATAGGAATTAACTGCAAGAATGAAAGTTGATAATGTTGCGTCCTATTTCCTTAATACGACAGGACTGTAACAATTTATGAGAGACTGATGTAAGGTATGATTAAGGAAGTGTCAAACACCCTTGGACGACCAGTGGATCATATTGACATCCAGAGGTGGATGGTATCCATATGGATATGGCTTGGTATACTCAAAAATCTATAAGAGT
>JZKD02S1622363.1:143384-154157 GCA_000966675.3 Picea glauca | reverse complement strand
ATATATATATATATATAGATATATATATATATATGTATGTATGTATGTATGTATGTATGTATGTATGTATGTATGTATGTATAAGAATACTAGATTACATTCTAAAACAAAAGGTATGAGTGGAATACTAACAAATGAATGTTGACCATTCTGATAACCGAAAGGTAATGTGTAGAATGCACAGGTTCATGATTCATCGTGAACAAAAGGTTTGTTTTTATAGCATGTTGATTTACCAAGAAGGTTGAGGTGAACCTAACAGAGACTGCTCAAGGAACCAAACATGGAGATCATAATAACAAGTAGATTGTGTTAGCGCCAATTCTTGCAAGGGGGTGTTTCTCTCTGATTTCAAGCTCTTGGTGTAAATGCATAGAAATGGGGTTTAAAAACCCATCAAATGTGTTTTATTCAAAGCCCACAGTCATGAGCACCAAGCGCAACACACAGAAGAAGTCCATTTTGGGCTTAAAATCAAGTGAGTCGGCATTTTGTTTTCAACAGTGAGGATCCATAGATGGAGCAGATCGACAGTTATTGGGTAAGCTTGAGTCACGGAGTTGCATGAGGTTTAGCACATGGGCTCATATCTTATGGCCAAAGTCGCGAAGTGATCATGGTTGCCTGATCCAGTCGGGACACATGGCGCCTGATCAAGCTTGGTCGCATTTTTGGCTACCGGGACTTCAAAAGACATGGAGTCTCTCATCCATTGCATTGGGAAACCCCGAAACATGAAATGATTAGTTATTTCGACATTTCGACTATCGAACTTCAAAAGACACGGGGTCTCTCATCCGAAACATGAAATGATTAGCCGTTTCGACATTCTGGCTACCAGGACTTTGAAAGACAGGGGGTTGCTCTTCCACTGCATCGGGAAACTTTGAAACGTAAAATGATTAGTTGTTTTTGCATTCCATCTACCGGGATGTTGAAGGACAGGGGGTCGCTCTTCCACTGCATCGAGAAACTCTGAAACGTGAAATGATTAGCTGTTTCGACATTTCGGCTACCAGGACATTGAAAGATAGGGGGTCTCTCATCCATTGCATTGGGAAACTCCAAAACGTGAAATGATTGGCCATTTCGGCATTCTAGCTACTGGGAATTTGAAATAAAAGGGTCACTCCTCCATTGCATCTGGAATCACCAAAACGCGAAATGTGAAAAGTGACTTTGAGGATAGGCATAGGGTCACGGCTCATGGTCACTTGGCGTGATAGAAAGAGCTGCGCAAAGGGACAAAGCACCGGGTTTAGCTGCAGGAGGTTTTGTTGCATTCTCCAGGTGAAAATTCAACTCGGCCTCGATCCTGATCCCTGCCAGAGGTAAATAAAGGTAGGAGGAGGTGGTTGAAACCTCGCCTCACTCCTTAAATGTAAGGCATGGAGGTTCTGGCAAGCAGTCTACCCAAGATCGTCCTGTGTGCAGGCTTTCCTAAAGAATCCATGCCAATATGATGTCCTTGTCTGACCAGAGAAGCTTGCACATGCTAATTTGGACTTTAATGTCTCAGCTACCCTAGTACCGCCAAGGTGGAGAATTTCTTTGAGTATATATACTCAGTTTTTGTATTTTTGTAAGGATGAATGGTAGAGCAGAGCTCCAGAGTGTAATGTTTTAATGAAGCACTGGTTTTCCTGGCTATGTATCTGCATATGAAATTTTCTTGTTCAATGTAAGGCCGCTCTCTTTTTCAGTTGGTTTCGATCTCATACTAAAAGGGTTCATGATTGATTGATTCACATGAATCGTCGTGGTTGTGTTATGATAAAGGATTTATTATAGCACTGTTATGTTCTTTTAATGTTTCTTCTTTTGAATATAAGAGGTTCTTATGTTCAAAGTTTTCTTCTACAGGTTGTTAGAAGCTAGATGCCTACAACATGCCTTCGCATTTCCTCACAGAAGTATTCCTCCTACTCACCCTTATTACAACTTACTGTCTAAATTTGAACCAAGACCTCATTTGCTTGTGCATGGCTGGCCTAGTTTCTGAGTTAGAACGATATTGTTCTGAGTTTACTTCCATTCATCACCTTTTTTCAACAAATCGTGACATAAATTGATGGGCATCAGGCTTACTCCTGCTGCAATCTAGGAGTGACTTCTGACGTGAACATTTTTGGTGTCGTTGTCGGGGACGAAGTTGAAAATTTTCCCTGGGATCGAATGACATCGAGCCTCTGATTTTGAAGGTGCATCAAGCATCAGAGCCCTATGAGATTTCTACTGTGCACCTGGAGACTCCATTGTGATGACTCCACTATGGAAAACCTGTTGTTTTAGTTGTGGCAAACCTATTGTTTTTAGTTGTGGAAAACTCAATTTTCTTCTTCTCAGCTTCCTGGTAGACCTTTTCCTGAAGTTTCCCATTTCCTGGATTTCGGAAGTGTTCCTACTGAGTTTTCCCCTCCTATTCTAGGAATGGATGGAGAAATCCTTATCACCCCCTCTCCCCTGAAGTTGTACCTTGGCGTAGACCCAGGACCATAGAAAAATTCCCCACTCCTAGATTTACCACCCCTCCTCTTATTATTTTTGTTGCTACTGCACAAAGAGAAGCATCTGTTGACTCAAGCCCCTTAGCCTTCTCTCTGAATCCCCCATTGTTCCCCCTTCCACCTAGAATCTCATTTCCAGTATCCCTTGTTCGAGCTCCTTCTCCTACGAGTTCTCCTCCACCTAATATTCCTATGGCGGGAGAAAATGCCCCTATGACCAGAATGGAGGCTATAATAGTTGCTAGTTATGCTCCCCTTTTGTTACCTCAGCCTCTCAATGCCATTCCAGCAGATGGCTACCTTAAGTAGCTACCCAAGTTTACAGGCTAAGGGGACATAGTTGTATAAGAACACCTTGAAGCCTTTTACAGTTTTATAGATGATCATGTTATCATGAATACAGATGTATGGATGAGTATTTTCATCCATAACCTTGAAGGTGAGGCTAGAAAGTGGTTTAGGTCCCTGCCTCCTAGATCTATTGATGGGATTGAGGCTTTGGATAATGCCTTTTTGAGACAGTGGGGAGACAAAAAATACTTCATGTTTTACATGATAGAGTTTGGGTCTTTGAAGAGAAAGGAAAGAGAGTTTGTCTCTGACTTCTCCAAGAGATTCAATAAAATGTACAATAAGATCCCCGCTAAGATAAAGCCCTTAGAATCCTCTACTAAAATCACTTATGCTATCACTTTTGATCCCGATTTCTACCTCCTGTTGAGGGAAAGGAGAGAAACTACTCTGGCTCACATCCAGGACACAGTCGTGGAAGTAGAATCTAACATATTTCTTATTGACCAACTCAAGAATAAGGTTGATAGAGACATATCCAGGAAGAGAACTAAAGCCTCCCCATCTAATTCCGCTCCCCTTCTCCTTCAGACAGATGAGGTAACTAAAGTGCTAAAATTGCTTTCGGCTAGAATGGAAAGGTGGGAGTTAGAAGGGAAGCCCATGTACAGAAATCCCCAAAATACTGATAACAGAGGCTTCAGGAGGCCTAGTAACAATGTGCCATAGGCTTTGCCAAGGGAACAAAGGATCAAAGACAGAGATGATCAGAGGATTCAAACCCCTCTCCAAAATAACCTAGTTTCTCATGAGGAAGGAGAGGAGATAGATGAGCTCGACACTAAGATTCACTTATTGAAGACACTTCCCTTTTTCCCCATTTGACTCAATCTGCATATGAAGAATCCCTTATGAACATTCAAATTAATGAGTTGGGTAAAGGGGAAAAGGCCAACAACACTCCTAACAGATATCATCTCAGGTCAAAGAATAAACAAGGGAATTTTGATAGCCATGATCAGCCCCTCATAGTGGAAAGGCCTGCTAAACCTGCAACAATCGCTACCAAAGAAAAGAAAACTCAAAATACTTCACCAACAACTAAAGAACCAATCTCTAAGGTAAGGGAAGCTCCTAAGCCTCTTTCCTCCTTTAGTTTTGAGCACAAAATTCAAAATATTAGAATTTTCATACCCCTCTGAGAACTAGTTAAAAATGAAGATTTCAAAAGGTCCCTCTCCAAACCGCTACAATCTAAGTCCCCCCAGCCTTCCACAGACTCAGTAAATATTCAAGATGAAAATCTAGCAGTCGTCCTAGGTCCCATGGTAGAAGACATAGATGATTCATCCCCTCCCTTCTACACATCCCTGAACATACATGATAAGGTGTTTCACAATTTCCTCATGGATTAAGGAGCTTCCCACAACCTTATGCCCAAAATAGTCATGGAAGAATTGAGACTGGAAGTGACAAAGGCTTATCATGATTTGTAATCTTTTGATTCAAGGAGGGTGCAATTTCTCAGAGTCATCAAAGACTTGGTGGTCTCTTTATTTTAGCTGCCAATGAAGAGTGTGGTCATGGAAATTGTAGTAGCTGATGTTCCCCCCAAGTTCAGCATGCTTTTGTCAAGATCTTGGATTAAAAAACTTGGAGGAACATTACAGATGGATCTCACATATGCCACCATTCCAGTCTTTGGAGGGGAACACAGGAGGTTGTACAAAGAAGCTCAGCTAACCTACATTGTTAGTGATGAAGCAGACCCCACCAATCATCCTATCTTTGCACTTCACACTGATTTGGGGTCTAGTTTATTTCAGCTCACTGATAATCCTGAAGCCCCTTTTCAAATCATAAATCAACCCATATTTAATCATGAGATACCTCCTCTAGCCACCTTTGTTTGGAAGATGTTCTTTGACGGAGCTTCTTCTAGTGAAGGCGATGGCACTAGAGTGGTTTTTGTGTCACCTTGTTAGGAAACCATATCCCTGTCATACAAGCTAGAATTTGAAGCTACCAATAATGTGGCAGAATATGAAGCTCTTGTTCTAGGTTTAAGGGCTACAAAACAAATGGGAATTGAGGAGGTAGTAGTGTTCGAAGATGTTGAGTTGATAATACATCAAGTCAGAAATTCTTATCAGGCTAAGAATCCTCAACTCAGGGGCTACAAAAATGAGGTGTGGGACCTGATTGATAATTTCTACTCAACTTTCAACATTTCTTTTATTCCAAGAGAGGAAAATACTTTGGCTGATTCCTTAGCTGTCTCAGCTAGTCTGTTTAGGATCCCTCTATCGCCTAAGATCAAATATGATGTTGAGATAAGATATAGGCCATCTGTTTTGGACAATATCAATCATTGGAAGGTATTCAAAGATGGTCTTGAAATTAAAAAATTTCTTCAGTCTGTTGATGAATTTTCTACATTACATATTGATCAAGATCCTGATCTCGAAAGTCACCCTCACCCTGAGGTATTTTTAAATAAAATTTCTAATCACCATATTATTCATTTGCCTAGCAATCACATTCCAAAGGGACTAGTCCCTTTAGAAAGACTATTCGATGGAAATGATGTGGCAGTAAAGGGTAGGGTTTCAAATGGAGATGTTGATACAACAGAGTGCAACATCGACACACAAGAGGAGCCTAAGTTTGTCAAGTTGTCAATCAGTTTGACTAAAGAATAGAGGGTCGAATATACCGAGTTATTAAGAGAATTTGTTGATGTGTTTGCATTGACCTATGAAGAACTCAAGACATATGACACATATGTCATTGAACACAAGATCCCACTAAAGGAGGAGGCTAAGCCATTTAGGCAGAAGCTAAGATAGATAAATCCCATGTTGTTTCCTATCATGGAGAGAGAAGTGAAGAAGTTGTTAGATGCCCAAATCATTGTCCCCTTGAGATGTTTTGAGTGGGTGGCCAATTTGGTCTCGGTGAGGAAGAAAAGTGGAGAAATTAGGCTCTGTGTTGATTTCAGGAACCTGAACAAGAGTTCAAAGAAAGATAACTATCCCTTGCCCAATATGGAACACATATTGCAGAGGGTAAATAGTGCATCTAGGATATCCCTTATTGACGGTTTTTCTGGCTATAATCATATATCATTCATGCCTGAGGACAGAGAAAAAACAACCTTCACCACTCCTTGGGGCACATTCATGTATGCCAAAATGCCTTTTGGATTAATGAATGCAGGAGCAACATTTTAGCGAGCCATGGACATAGAATTCATCGGAGAGAGGTCAATTTGTGGTGATCTATCTAGATGACATCATAGTCTTCTCCAGGTCTGATAAAGAGCACTGCTATCACTTGAGGAGAGTTTTCCTGAAGTGTCGGAGGTTTGGCCTTTCCCTAAATCCAAAGAAATCTTTGTTTGCTATGAAGGAGGGGAATTTGTTAGGCCATATAGTATCATCAGAGAAAGTGAGAATTGATCCCAATATGGTAGAGGCAATTCAGACCTTGTGGCTTCCCAGGTTTAGAAAGGAAGTTCGGGCTTTTTTAGGAAAGATTAAATTTCTGAGGAGGTTCGTCGCAAATTTTGTTGAGTTGGTGAAACACGTCACAGCCATGCTCAAAAAGGGAAATGAAGTAAAATGGACTGCTGAACCCAAGGAATATTTTTTCCAAATAAAAAGGGCATTGACTGAGGCACCTTTCCTGATCAGTCCTGATTATTCCAAGGATTTCCTAGTTTTTTCTTTTGCTTCTTTTGATATAGTAGCAGCAGTCTTATTGCAAAAAAATGAGGGAGGGCGAGAGCAACCCATTTCCTTCTTCAATAAGGCATTAAGAGATGTATAAATTAGGTATGAGATCATGGAAAAATAGGCCTATGCCTTGGTGAAAGCTCTCAAATATTTCAGAGTCCATGTCTGCACTCAAGAGTGATTGCATATGTTCCTTTAGCCTCTGTGAAAGACATCCTTATAAAGCCTGACATAGATGGGAGAAGAGGTAAATGGATTGCCAAGATCCTTGAGTTTGACCTAGAGATAAAGCATACCAAGTTGGTTAAAGGGTAGGGTTTAGCCAAGTTGTTGGTTGAATCCAATTGCAAGGCCTTGGGGGTTAGCTTCATCAACACTTTCTCAGGAAATCAGCAAGCTGAGTCATCCAGCAAAATCTCTCAAGGTGGCTTATCACTAGCAGAATGCACCTGGTACAAAAACATTTTGTACTTTCTGCAAGAGTTGAAGCCTCCTGATGGAATGGGAAAAAGCAAGGCAAGAGATTTAAATATCAAGGCAATCAAATATTTCCTTATTGACCAAGTCTTGTACTGGAGACACCCTCTAAGGGTGTTTCTGAGGTGTCTGAACCCACAGGAAGCCCAGAAAGTTATGTTTGATTTCCATAGTGGCCTTTGTGGAGGGAATCATTTCTGGAAGACCACAGCTCACAAAATTCTCAGGGTTGGGTACTACTGGCCCACCTTATTTATTGATGTCTGCAGAGAATTCAGAGCTTGAATCAAATGCCAAAGGTTCTCAGGAAAGAAACAACTCAAATCTTTGCCACTAAAGCCTGTAGTAGCTGCATCACCCTTTCAACAGTGGGGGTTACACTTCATTGGAGAAATTCATCCTCCTTCAAGTGGCCAACACATATGGATCCTAACTACAACAGACTATTTCACCAAGTGGATAGAAGCTTCCCCCACCAGGAGTGCTTCACATAAGGTAATTATCAACTTCTTGGAGGATATCATAGCCATATTTGGTTGTCCCAGCAGAATTGTCACTGATAATGCTACTTCTTTCAAGTCTAAGCCTCTGGTTAAGTTCTATGAGTAGTTCGAGATTTAACTAATTCACTCCACTCCCTATTATCCTCAAGGAAATGGACTGGTAGAATCTTCCAATAAAATTCTAATCAAACTCATTAAAATATTATTGGAAGACAATAAGAGGGCCTAGGATTCAAATCTCAAATTCACTCTATGGGATGATCAAGTGACAACAAAGAAGTCCCTGGGCACCTCACCTTTTCAACTTGTTTATGGGATGGAGGCTGTGTTTCCCACTTAGCTCGCTTTACCTGTAGCGAAATTCTTTCAAGATCATGAAGGAGAGCCAGACCATATGGTCAGAAGAATTCATCAAGTGGTGGAAGTGCAACAGATTAGGGAGTAGGTAATGGACATATCTCATAGTCATCAACAGAAGATCAAGCAGGCCTTTGACAGGAAGGTTAAGAAGGAGGAATTCAAGCTAGGATATTTGGTGCTTAAGTGGGATGCACCTAGGCAGGATAGGGGAAAACATAACAAGTTTGATGCCCTCTAGATTGGGCCCTTCAAAATCTCTGAAGTGTTCTTAAATAACACGTACAGGTTGCAATATTTGGAGGGTGAATAAGTTTTTAACAGCCCAGTAAATGGGAATTTCCTAAAGAAATGTTTTGTTTGAGCCTTAGACGGCTCTTCTGTTTTTGTAAATATTGTTTTTCTATTTATTTTTGACTTAATAAATGACTCCATAGCCCAATAGAAGGCAACTGGAACTATAGAAGGAGTTCTTATAGAATCGTAGGGATGACTCTATCCCCCATGGAGCCTAATGTTAGCGCCAATTCTTGCAAGGGGGTATTTCTCTCCGATTTCAGGCCCATGGTGTAAATGAATAGAAATGGGGTTTAAAAACCCATCAAATGCATTTTATTCAAAGACCACAGTCATGAGTGCCAAGCGCAACACATAGAAGAAGTCCATTTCGGGCTTAAAATCAAGCTAGCGGGCATTTTGTTTTCAATGGAGAGGATCCATAGATAGAGAAGATCGAAGATCATCAGGTAAGATTGAGTCGCAGAGTTGCATGAGGTTTAGCACATGGGCTCATCTCCTATGACCAAAGTCATGAAATGATCGTGGTCATCCAATCCAGTCGGGACACATGGCACCTAATCAGGCTCGGTCATGTTTTTGGCTACCGGGACTTCAAAAGACACGGGGTCTCTCATCCATTGCATTGGGAAACCCCAAAATGAGAAATGATTAGTTGTTTTGGCATTTCGGCTACCGAGACTTCAAAAGACATGGGGTCTCTCATCCAAAACGCGAAATGATTAGCCGTTTTGACATTCCGGCTACCGAGACTTTGAAAGACAGGGGGTCACTCTTCCACTGCATCGAGAAACTCTGAAATGTGAAATGATTAGTCGTTTCAGCATTTTGGCTACCGAGATGTTGAAAGATAGGGGGTCACTCTTCCACTGCATCGGGAAACTCTAAAATGCGAAAGTATTAGCTGTTTCGGTATTCCAGCTACTGGGATGTTGAAAGATAGGGGGTCTCTGTTATAACCCTAAATTGCACCACACATGCTTACCTGGCATCAGTCCAACTCATATCCTTTCATTTCCAAAACATCTGCTGAACAACTCTTTGAAAATCCTCTTGTGTCAAGGCCCACATGCCCTAACCCATTACTGCACGTGTGTGCACGTTGGCTGGCTCACTACAGCCTGCGTGTACCTAACATAGCACGAAAAGAGGAAATTTTTTGACGGAACAAAAAGATATGGGTCAGTTAATTGAAACTCCCGGCCATGCATTGCCAAGAGTTCATCCAAAACCCTAGCTCCTTCTAGCCTATAAAAGAAAGGGTAGGGGTACCATTTGGAGGGGGAAAAAATATAGCGAAGAAACTCTGCCCATTTACGTAATCCATTGTCCCAACCCTTTAGCCTTTCCTCATGCCAAAGGAGATTTAACGCAAAGCAGTTGTAGGACAGAAGAAGAGGAGCCCAGGTTCAGGATCAAGGAGCGGTGGCCGGTCTCGACTTTGATTGTAAGTTGATTCATTTTTCAAGCAATAAAAAATACTTTTCCCGTCCCAATGCATGAGTTATCTATGGTTTCGTTAATTTATGCTTAATTTCTAACCCTCGAGTAGAAAAGTAGCGTGCATGCAAAGTTGTTTGTCTTGATTGCAGGTCATTTTTGGAAGGATCAGCGCAAGCAAGTGGTCAAAGCACAACGAAGAATCTACATCGAACATCGGAGACAAGGTTAGTAGTCATTCTCCATGCATGTACTGTGAAAGAGAGGTTTAATTTTTGGGTTGTAGGTTAAAAAGTAATTTCTTTACGGTCAAAATATGCATGCAAGTCTGACCCTAGTTTGCTAGTCCATAGAGTATTTTTCCCAACAACAGAATTGGCAACCGTACTGGGGAGAATACTCTTTAGGGTTTATGGATTTCTTTAAAGTTTTTGGGTAGTTTAAAAGATTAGATTTTCTGTTTTTCTTTGCCTGTCTATTTTCTGTTAGGTCTAAGCTAGTAGGGAGCCTGGTTCCTTATACTAGTTTTCCCTGACTGTTTCTTGACGGTAGTTGTCGGGACACACAGAGGTACAGGCGGCCTGCAGAAGGCCTGCACACGTGTACTCGCGCCCTATCCTCTTAAAGCCCGCGTGTGAATGCTAGCTGCAGGGATAACAGTAGCATTTAGGAGTTAAAAAAAATTTAGAGGCAATCCACCTCTTCCCTGTTAGAATTATACATTCTCAGGGGGTTTTCTGGAATCCTATCTAAGTCTTACTGGTTCACAGTCCTATTTCAGATTTATTTTTTCGCTTTGTTATTCCTTGCATTGTTTTTTCTGTTAGAAAAAACATCCAAGCCTTCAAGGGACCCTGGTTTTCAATACCAGAGGCCTCTTCCTGGCATGGACTGCCTATTTTTATCTTTGTCTTAGAAGTTATACATACACACGGCCTATACAAGGTCAGATCGCGTGTACACGCGTTCTGTTTCAGCTCAGCATGCGTTCGCATGCGTGCTGTTTTAGTGACAGTAGCGTGCTTTGACATGCTACTTTTTGTTCAGGGTGGGGCAGTAATCCCCTCCTTTGATGAGAAGTATTCCTCTCAGGTGTTTGAGTCTAGGATTGAACAGTCATTAGGTTAGGTCATCTTACCCTTAGCCTGCTTTTTCCCAGTTGAT
>JZKD02S1622363.1:125426-142918 GCA_000966675.3 Picea glauca | reverse complement strand
CTCATAGTCGAGTGAAATTCCTTTATGTTTGTTGCATAAAATCTTAGAAAATTTGAAAAGAAAAATAAATCTTTCTTTGTGAAAAGTCACTAAAATTTTTGCATTTAGTAAAAGTCTTTTGTTTCCAGCTTTTTTCATTCATTTTGATTTAATTCTTTACACATCATCAGTTTCACCTTCATACCTTGTGACGTAAGAAAACCCACAAAAGAAATGCTAATTTAAAATCTATTAGACTTTTTGTTTGTAGGGTTCACAAACTAGTTCGGGACTAGGGCCTTGGATTAGGTTGGAGAGGAAAATCTCCAAGGCCATTCAAAACCAAACATTAGAGTCTGTAATAGGGAGTGTAGAAGTCTAGTTTCGTGGAAGTTATCTAGGACCCCCCTCTAACACAGGGGATAAACACGAGGTCACATGCGGAAAGGTAGTGAAGATAACCCCTCCAAAGCCGAACCAATCGTAGTGGAGAACACATATCGAGGGCTTGTTTTGGGATTCCGTCATTTGGATTTTCCACGAGGCTTCATGGGTCTCAAATCCGTTCGAGGTCCTCAGTTGTCTTCCAGACCATTTGCTCTCGATACCCTTGATAGTTTTCAGTCTTGATACCCTGCTCATTGTGGTCTACCCGACTTTCGACTGTACCCGCCTAGTGACTGTTCGCGTGTTGGCAACCTAGTTGCCAATCTTTTTAGGGACATACATAGGTGATTGTGGGGGTATACCATGGTACCTAGGACAGACATCGAGCCATGCTTTGTAGAGTATACCCGAAGGGTGCTTCCGTGTTCGAGTTGCACTTGCACCGGTAAGTTGCTCTAGTGTTGGTTGTTGTAACTGTTCTTCCAAATAGTTTAGTGATTGCTTGTCTTATCTCTTAGGGGCTTATTTTTTAGTGTGTGTTATTGTTTGAACATGTAGAATACCTTAGTGTGTCTTGGATCTTCTCACACAGTGGAGGATCTTGAGCTCTTCCGGTCACGAAGGCTTCTGGGCCTGCCGCCGGTTATACTGGAGCCACCCCCGCCACCATTAAGGCGGAAGCTAGACCAACAAGGGTCTTTCGAAGCGATTGGGTTACAAACCATTGTGCCTGAACAACTGCCGGAGGAATCAATCGCCAATCTTGGCTCGGTTGAAACCCTAACCACTGATACCTGGCCACTAGTTATTGTACCAATCCAATTTTACGAAATCCTGTCAGTGCCTCACATAGCTATGGAAACAAATGTTGTTACTTCTTCTGGGAATTCTTCCATTCCCACCACAATTGCTACCATAGGAGAAGAATCTCCTAACTTGCCATTGTCGGTCCGAGCCACAATGGTCTCAGCCGCAACTACGTCGCATAGTGGACCGAACTCGTCTTTGGCGACGGCCACAACCCCCTTCACACCTAGTGCGACAGGCCCTCCGTTCTCATACAGTATGCCTAGTTCAGGTACAACTCCTGCACTCACTTACTCCACTTTACAAACTTTGGGTCTGGGGGCAAGGAGCTCTAACACTCCTCTACAAGGTCAACTTGGGGGCACTCTGTCCCTTTCAATGCTTTTCCTTACGCCGGAGGTCATATCCCTCCTTCGTCCCCTTCACTCGGTGGTCCACATCAGCAGTCCTCCGGGCAGCCTGCACACACTAGTTTATTTGGAGTCGGGAGTTAAGGAACACCCACGCACAGTATGTCGGTAGGTTCATCACTGTTTGTTTGGAACAGGACATTTGGTAACAACACTTTCGCATCCACCGCTTTGCCATCTGGGGGCACTCCCATTTTTGGATAGTCTACTATGGCACAAGGTACTATTCCTACGTCGGGGGCACATATAGAAAGACCTTGGAATTCAGGACAAGGATCCGTTCCTTCCTCTGGAATTTTGTTCTGGGGTAATTCTTTCCACAATCAATGGAACCCTGGACAGACTACTATGCCTCTCCCATCAGGACCGGAATGGGGTAATACTTCCCAAAGTCCTTCAAACATGATGCATGCCCAACATCCTATGTCCTTTATGGGAAATCAGTCAATGATGTCTCCACAGATGCAAAATCCTTACACTGGTCAGGGCCATGGTTTCTACCAAAATTCGGGTCGGCAGCCAAACTTTGTCTGGCAACCTGGTGCCAGTCAAACTCCAGGACCCTTTTTCCCAGGTTATCAGCAACAACCCAAACTCGCATTCCTGGTGACGTTACACTTGCTATATTTGACAAGGTTGTTAAATGATCCTATTTGTCACGATCCACGTTGGTCTCCTATGCCAATGAAGTTTCCTTTGGACATTCCAAAGTTTGAGGCCAAGCCTAATGAAGATCTAGGTGATCATGTGACTACCTTCCATCTTTGGTGTTCATCTAACTCATTGAAAGATGACTCTGTACAGTTGCGATTTTTCCAATGCACTCTTATCGAGAGTGACGCGGAATGGTACATTGAGCTCGATTGCCCAAGATACTCTTCTTTTGGCAAACTGGTGATGGCCTTCCTTAACCATTTTCAGTTACATATGAGATATGATGCTGGCACAGAGTTTCTCACCAATTTTGAACAGACAACAGCGGACCATATCTCTGATCATATCCGAGAATGGAGACGCCGAAAGAGTCTAATCAAAGTACTAGTCCCACCATCATTCCTGCTTGAGTGGTTCCTTAAGTCTCTGGTCCCACAATTATCCAAAGATGTCGCGACTTACATAGTTTTCTCCGAAGAAGATTCCATCATGAGGGCTCAACAGTTTGATCTCATCTATTCTCAGTCTGGTTTATCATACAACATCTTGTCAGATGCACCACGATCGATACTGGATAAAAATAGATAGAGAGTTGGACCACATGCCGATGGTATTGTTGGTTCAGCACAAACTAAGCCCGCTGAGCAATTGACAAAACAATTGCAATAGTTATCTATACAACACTCAGCGGCCAGCCAGACTACTACTTTGGCTGCTCCTCCTACCCAAACATCAGAAGTACACTCCATGCAGTCGACTAACCCAAAGGCCACCCAGCAGCTTGAAGGAAGAAAAAACAATGAAAGAAGGGTAAGGGGGATAAAAAACCCACTGATAATGCTGGCGGGGACACCACAGAAAAATGGAAGGCGAGGTATCCATGCAACTTGTGTGCGGAAGACCACCCAACCCATCTTTGTCCTCGACTTGCAAAGCCCTAGAAGTTTTTCACACAACAACAACAAGCAGTGTTGACTAATCCCTTTCAACATGGGCAAAATTTAACTCAAGCCTCTACAAGTGTCAAAGGAGGCAGCCAAGAAACCTTCCCTCCTCCAAACAATCCCTCATCCGCGAACGTATATATGGTTAGGGGTGATTCTTTCATAACGACTAGAGCGCACGACTATAGTAAACCAAGCGCTTCTGAGAAGGGTAAAGAAGAAAAACTCTCATATCTTCCTCTACAGATCAAGAAGACGTTGGGAGAAACGATGACACGCATTCCAAAGGATGCGTTTAAAAAGTCTTCTCACAACCCAAACGCAAGGGCCGCCCAGAATTACTCTATGGTGGAGGATTTATCACAAACCCCTTGTGTGATGTCTACTTTGGAGGTCCTCCAAAGCTGCCCTACTCAGAGGAAAGCCTTGTTAACTGCTTTAGGCTCTACTAAGACTTGTAACCTGGGTACCATCATGTTATATACAACCGACTTAAAACCTCGTCTGCCTTACCATGTATCGTTTCAGATAGTAGTGGCTCATCCCACGAAAATTTTTACATGGAATATCTTCCACACGGTGGTCGGCGAGGGCGCCTCGACATGCGTTATGTCGTTAGCATGTTGGAAGGCCATTGGCCAACCTGCTTTGTCTCCTTCACCTACTTTCCTCACTGCTTTTGACGGTCATTCTTTTTGACCACATGGCATTGTTCCTTCTTTCCCTATGCAGTTAGGAGGGAAAACCGTGTGCGTCAAGGTGAAAGTAGTTGATTCTCCCCTCGACTATAACCTCTTGTTAGGATGGAGTTGGACTTATGCTATGCAAGTTTTGGTTGCTACAGTTTTCCAAGTCTTGTTGTTTCCACATGAGGTTCGGATAGTGACCATCGATCAATTTTCCTTCTCTAGACCTGACCCAGCCTTGGGCGCATCCATGGTCCCCATGATTGATAATCCTCAACCAGGTGTCATTAACGTCGGAGTTGGTTTGTGCCCATCCTTGATGGGTACCTTCGATTATCCACCTCCTCACGATGACGTCAAATTTATATCTAATCACCATAAGGTTGATATTTTCCAAGTTTCGTCGTTCCACACGACTTACTTTGAGGACCCTTGGATTCTTCCTTCCCCATCATCCATGATGGATGAGACAAGGCACTCAGGCATGTCCATGCCCTTGTCGGCTGCTAAAGTAGCATACTCTTTAGTCCAGCAAGCTTCGGCTCACCCTCATTCAACTCCCGCACAAGAGTTAGATCCACTTTTGGAGCCTATTTGGGCTCAGGGTTCTCTTGCTAACATCGATTCGTTAAACTTAGTCTTGCCTTCTGATGAAGCAGTAATCGAAGAAATGACTAGTTCGAACAAACCTTGGGAAGATCTTCATCACAGATCATATTTCCTCCCAGAGTTAAGCCGAATTGAGGAAGGAGAATTCACTGTTACCATCATGGGAGATCATCCATGTCCTATTAATCTCTTAGCTACACAGGAAATCTATGCTGAGGGTAATATGGCGACTATCGCTGCAACTATACCTATTAACATCTCCCGAAACCCTGGCATCGTGGAGAATGTCTTTGTTGGAGCATATTTCTCCCCCGAAGAGATTCAAATTTATACAGATCTTTTCAAAGAATTCCGCGACGTTTTTTCTTGGTCTTATGAGGAAATGCCAGGTATCGATCCGGAAATAGTTGAACATGAAATCACAACGTATCCTGATGCTAAGCCTATTCGACAAAAAATTTGTCCAGTCAATCCTAAGAAAGCAACAGCCATCAAGATTGAGGTTGAGAAATTGCTCAAGGAAGGTTTCATTTATCCTATTCATTTGACTCAATGGGTGTCAAACCACGTGCCTGTCAATAAAAAACAAGGCAGGATTCGCGTATGTACCGATTTCCGTGATTTGAACAAGGCATGTCTAAAAGATAATTTTCCAACACCATTCATTGACCAGATCATTGATGAATGTGCCGGTTGTGAAGCCTTTTCGTTTATGGATGGTTTTTCAGGATATAATCAAATCCAAATCAAACCCGAGGACCAACACAAAACGACATTGATTTGTCCATGGGGTACATTCGCCTATCGTAAGATGCCTTTTGGCCTTAAAAATGTTGGAGCCACATTTCAGCGAGCCATGTCTTTTGCGTTTCATGACCTCAAACATATAGTCGAGGCCTATCTAGATGGTTTAGCATCATGCTCTCACAAGCGAAAGGATCATCCTACACACCTTAGACTAATCTTTGAACGCTATCGCTACTTCAGGATTCACTTGAATCCCAACAAGTGCAGCTTCTGCGTAACGTCAGGACGTTTGTTAGGTTTCATCATTTCAACAATAGGGATCATGGTAGATCCTCTTAAGGTGGAGGCAATAATCCAGTTCCCCCCCCCCACGCACAATCTTACAACTTCAAAGTCTACAAGGCAAGGAGAACTTCTTACGATGCTTCATCACCAACTATGCCGAAATCACCGAGGGCTTTATGCATTTGCTAAAGAAAGACATTCCCTTTTTCTAGGACGAAGCGGCTCAATGCTCTTTCGATGCATTAAAACACGCCCTCACAACCACACCTCTTCTACGGCCACCTAATTATAAAAAAGATTTCTTATTATATCTGGTTGTTGTAGAGTCAACCATAGGCATGGTTTTAGTTTAGGAAGATGATTCATTTTCATAATACGTGATCTATTACCTAAGTCGAGGCCTTGTAGGACCAAAACTTAATTATTCCCTTCTCGAAAAAATTGTGTTGGCAGTCGTTCATGTTGTTCAACAGTTCCCTCACTACATTTTTTTTTTCAATACCACCATCATTGTTGTCGTCAATCCATTCCAATACATGTTGACACGACGAGTTATAGGCGGAAAAGTCAGTAAATGGATGGTCATCCTCCAATAATTTGACTTAGTATTCGTTTCAGCAAAGTCCAAGAAGTCATTGGTCTTCGCAGAGCTTATTCCAGAACTTCCGGTTGAGTCAGGTGACGTTGTGCCTGAGGAATCACCTATCCGGGGGGATATGTTTTTGATTGCATATTCAGACCCCTGGTACGGAGATATACTTATCTATCTCCAGACTCTGAAGTGCCCCACCTCTGCTTCTTGTGATGAGCATCGGTGGATACACCATCAGGCTAAGAATTATACCATACTCGATGATACGTTGTATCGGAGAGGTGTAGACCACGTCTTGCGTCGATGTCTCACTCATGAGGAGTTCGTCATAGTGCTCAACGATTGTCATACTAGAGCATGTGGTGTTCATTTATCTGGGTTGGCAACAACCCAAAATATTTTATGAGCAGGTTACTTCTGGCCCACACTTATCAAAGATTGTATCGAATTGGTTAAGAAGTGCCATCCGTGCCAAATCTTTTCTCGGAAGATGAGGGCACATATTGCTCCTATGTTTCCTGTCATCATAGTTGGTTGCTTCACTAAGTGGGGGATTGATTACACTACGTGCAACCCCCCGTCAGCAAGGGGGCACCGCTATATCATCGTAGTTGTCGACTACTTCACTAAATGGGTCGAGGATATGCCAACGTTTAAAGATGATGGAGAGACTGCATCTCTTTTCTTATTCAACCAAATTATAGCAAGGTTCAGAGTCCTGAGAGATATTGTTACTGACCATGGAAATCACTTTCAAAACCAAATGATGACCAAATTAACATCAAAGCTTGGGTTATGGCAGGAACACTCATCACCTTACTACCCCCAAGCCAATGGGCAAGTGGAAGCTATAAACAAAACTCTTAAGACAATTCTACAATGAACTATCAACTCAGCCAAGTCAAATTGGAATTTGATGTTATACTCGGCATTATGGGCTTACCGAACATCTGTTAAGACTGCAACCGATTTCTCACCTTTTCAACTCATTTATGGGCTAGAGGCAGTCTTGCCCATAGAATGTCAAATCCCATCTCTGAAATTGGAAGTACAGTTATTTCCAGACACTTCTCCACTTGAAGAATGGTTAGTACACCTTGAGTATCTTGATGAGCAGCGTCGTGACGCGGACCTAGACAATGAGGCTCATAAACATAAGGTCAAGTGTCAATATGATAGGTCTGTTCATCCTTGAATTTTCTTTGAAGGCGACCTTGTCCTGGTCTATGACCAAGACAAGGACCCCATGGGGGCAGGAAAGTTTAAACCCATGTGGTTCGGACCCTTCATTATAAAGGAGGTATTAAAAAAGGGCACTTATCGTTTGGTTGATTTTAAAGGGAATGCATTGGCGGAGCCTAGAAATGGGCTCTACCTCAAGAAGTATTACTCATAGATAGGTCACTATGGGTAACTTTTTGTAACATATGTATAGTCTTTGTACTATTACTTTTTTACGTTTCTTTTAAAAGTGTTATGGACGTGTCATTGATGTTATCTTCCATCAATATGGCAGATGTCAAGAGAGTCTGAGGTGTTCGTTGGGTATGTGGATGGTGCTAGTCGACACACACGGAGGCTTGCCTCCGTAGCTTGGGTAATATTTACACCATAGGGTCGGTTGTTATCTTCCAGAGGTATATGCTTAGGTGACACCACAAATAATGTCGCCAAGTATAGTGCAGTTATTGAGTTGCTTTGTGATGCCTTTTCATTGGGTATCTCTCATCTCCGGGTCTATTTCGATGCTCAACTGGTTGTGTCGTAGCTAAACAGAATATACCGGGTTCATGACCCAACTTTACAACGATGATTCCTTAGGGTACGTCTCTTAGAATGCAACTTTGATTATATTATATATTTTCATGTTCCTAGGAGATTAAACCAAATCACAGATACTCTAGCTAATCAAATTTTAGATTGGCATCTTTCCCACATATAAAAGATCATGGACATAAACATGTAAATACATTTTTGCACACATAATCCATAAGACACAAAAAAGATAAAAACCATATATAAACATCATAAAATCACTAGAGTACATAGATGGACATAAGCGCCTAAAAAATGGGAATAGCAAGGAGTCACCAGGCTTATGCCCTCAAAAAATATATACAACAAGGTGCTCGTGGCACATAAAAAGTCTAAAGTCTATTCAGGGCCTATGGGCACTGTTATAATCATCTACAACATGGGATAAATTCCTAAACAAACGGACCCATGTCCGAGGTGCCCCCACAACATGAGGCTGCATGGATGGCGGAAGGTCCTCTATCTCTGCCATCGAGACTGTGCGAGTGAGTGCAGTAAAGTTCCACTTAACTCGTCTAAGGACCCTCTCAGCCTCTCCGACTGGAAGGTTCCCTGCTACTGCTGCTCCCCCAATGGTGATAGCCATGGCCTCTGGCTGTGGATGACGCATGTTCGGTGCATAATCGGTAGGTCGCACGGGTCCCACATCTGCATACAACAAACGTATCCATCAAATACTCTGGCATACAAAAAAATGATATATATAACAAAAAGACATAAAAATTACATATGCAAACAAACAAACAAAAAAATACAAAGGAGGAGACTTACCCATCTCCCCTCGCTCCTCACCAGGAGGCACGAGTATCTCTGGATCTCTAGAGAAGTCTATCCCTGCATACGGGTAGTCCTCGATAGCAGGGATCTGTCGTGACAACCAAGAAAAAAAGTCGTCGTCGAAGGCCTCAATGGTCCTTCCACCACCCTGTCGCGGCAATAACACTACCCATCTACATACTGCGGGGAAAGAGGCCAGATGTCCTTGTACTACAACCTGAGGACTGAAAAACAGAGCTCTCTCGAAAAAGAATGAACACAAGATAGTCCCGAACCCGAAGTTCCTCTGTGTCCGCTGTCAGCAATCTGTCAATTGCCTCTTCATACACTCCAACAGTGTGGTACTCCAATCAAAAAATTGTGCATTCATGCACTGGATAGCACAGTTCATCTATGCATGCAAAGCCTGATGCATGGTTGCTGAGCCGGTAATCCACCCAATAAGTAACAAGATAGTCTGTAGTGCTAAGCTAGTAATCTTTCTAATGGGTACCTGGGAACCTGTACGTTCGGTCCCAGCCTCACAATACTCATCTATCAACTCTAAGATCTTGCTTGGCCCCGCAGGAAAATTCTGGAAGTTGACTGGTTCCCCTCTCCTTGAGAGGCCAGTCAGAAAGTAAATGTCCTCATTGGTGGGCACCAATGATTGCCCCTCTAGCATAAAGGCCTCTGCATCAGGATGCTAGTAATCAATCAAGGTGTTCAGTAGCCTTGTTTGCGTGTGCATAAACAGACATAAAAATAATTTGAGCAAACCACATTGCATTAACACGGCCACAACATTTGGATCTGCAGCAACCAACTCACTGATTGCCTCATGCTCCCTTTCCCTCCACTGGACATACATCCTGCCAACACAACAAGGTAAAGGAGGGTCAATACTTCTTTTAATTTTCTTTTCCATCAATAGGGGGGGTACACGCAGTCTGTAGAGGTGACAGTCGTGTGTACACGTGTGTAGGATTTACTCTGCACGCGTGTACCTAGGACCGACCTTTTTAAGGTCGACGCCCACCCAAAAAATAACTTAAATGACTAAAATGAAGTTTTGACTAGCTAGATAAGGGATTTTGTACTTACTTGGTCCAATCAGAAGTTCGTTTTGTCCACTGTAGCTCCCAGAATCACTATCTTTAGCAAAGGGGTCTTTTGGCTCCAGAGTCAATTTCCAACTCAGCAATGGTGATAATGAGCTGCCAGCTTCTATTTATAGAACTTTTGGTCTCTTTTTGTCACTTTTTTGGCCCCCCTTATTAGTTTATTTATACCAAAAACCATTTAGAGTGATTTAGGAGTTATATGGGAGGGATTTGATCAGGTATTGGGAAAATGTTTTTTGAGTTTCGAAAAAAAAAAAAAATATTGACGGTCCATAAAAAAAAAAAATTAAAAATTAAAAATTCAACTTGAGCATATAGGTTAGGATACCACCCCAACTTTTGCATCTAGTTTCCTTTTTATTATGCTATAGGATCAATCCCATCCGGTTGTGACACGGAACCATCATATCTTCTCTAGAAGTGTCGCAACTTGGTGGTAGAGCTTACCAGAACATGGATGCCCTAGGTAGGTCCTGGTTGCATTATGGTGTCCATGCTGTTTCTAAAAACACTATAGGCTCGGGAGTCTGGATAGTATTTCCTACATATGAGTTTGAGCCTCATTTGCATGAGTCTTTTTCACTTTTTGTCTTATCCTCAGGACTCCCAAAAAATAATGGGTCTCCTTTTAAGCCCTTTTCAGACCCTCTAAAAATGAAAAGATTGTCGAGTGATCTTGTGATCTTTCATGCTCGTTAAAATGAAATTTGAAGCCACGTCTATTTGGTAGTAGTTTACCCCTTTTTCGATCCAGACGGTCAACTGTATGAACAAAGGTATACTCTATCGAATTCCCATTCTTTAGAAGAGTACTCTCAGGTATAATTTTATTCCTTTTTCGGGCCTGAGGGACTAAATTTACGAAAAAGAAACCCCCATGGAGTCCATAGTTAAGCTCTTTTCAGACTCCCTAAAATTGAAAAGATCGTTGAGTGACCTTATTCTTTCACACTTGTTAAATTGGTCTAGAAGAATATTCCTGACGGAGTCCATAGTTAAGCTTTTTTCAGACTCCTTAAAAGTGAAAAAATAGCCGAGTGAGCTTGTCCTTGTCACACTCGTTAAAAAAATTTTGAATTGACGTCTAATCGGTGCTCGTTTATCCCTTTTTCGAACTGACTAGACTATTTTCGAAAAAGGTACCCCATTGGAGTCTCCTTTTATGCTTTTTCAGACTCTCTAAATATGAAAAACCACCGAGCTTACCTTCTCTGGGCTCGTTAAACTTACATCGAAGGAAATTACCATTGTGTGTTCTATCAACTGCATTTGCATACCTTATCCACCAGCCTTGTGACAGTTTGTTTATGTGTCTTAACACCTTTGGCTACTGGAGGATTTTTCCCGAGTATCATTTTACCAGAACATCAGTCTTGTCTTTGTGCCTTGAGCTTGTATGTTTTCAGTACTCGTTCCTCCATTGTAACGTAATATTCCTTCATTCTTTTTCAAAAATTATCAAAAAGAACAAAAAAATCAAATATACCCCAAAAAGAGGATGGGAAAAGTATTTTCTTTATTGGCAGCATAATGAGTCACCTTTGGATAACACACATATGTTCATTTGATCATCAGACTATGGGATGTAGTACGACCTTAGGAATATTTTTCTCACTATATAGAGTTGTGTCCTCCACCGTTTGGTTACTCTTCCAAACATATGGAGAGTTTGCGTTGCCTCCTACTTCGTAGACTTACAATTAACATGTATGTTGCCTAAGTCTTATCACTTGTTGTGCTATTTTCCAAGGGAAGTTTGTCACTAAGCCTGAGTCATCCCCTTTGCAATGTGTCTCTTGTCCTCATACCCGGCTATCCTGAATGTCCAATCAAGTCCTTGTTCGAAATCGCTGAAGCCTTTAGTCTGATCATCAAGATTATCAACTCCATAACCAATGAGCCATCGAAGACCTCTGGGTAGTGTAGTCGTACACTCATATTACACTCCTACCCAAGTTTTAGAAGATTTTGAAGTTGTTGCTCGAGCTCTGAAGTATAGCCATCAGGTCGAATCAGCTTCTGGAAGATGGGTACTCTATATGTATATCTTTCTGATTTCGAGATGTAGCTCCATTGTGTATTATTCACGGCTAATATTTATAGTTATTTGACATGGATCTACAGTGTATTTGATTGGTAGCCATGGTTCTATTCTATCCTGAGCATGGGTATGCTCGCCTTAGTGAGACATTTGTTATTTTGCATATGGCACCTCCTAACTCTTGATCCTTGGGCTCACTCATTCAGCACATCAGTAAAGGTTGGTAAAATATTGGTAATGTATTTCGGCCATGATATGCTCTTCTGACCTCACACATTAGGGGGCATCTGTTATAACCCTAAATTGCACCACACATGCTTACTTGGCATCAGTCCAACTCATATCCCTTCATTTCCAAAACATATACTGAACAACTCTTTGAAAATCCTCTTGTGTCAAGGCCCACGTGCCCTAACCCATTACTGCACGCATGTGTACATTGGATGGCTCACTACAGAATGCATGTACCTAACAAATAATGAAAAGAGGAAAGTTTCCGATGGAACAAAAAGCTATGGGTCAGTTAACTGAAACTCTCGGCCATGCATGGCTAAGGGTTCGTCCAAAACCCTAGCTCCTTCTAGCCTATAAAAGAAGGGGTAGGGGTACCATTTGGAGGGGGAAAAAATATAGCAAAGAAACTCTGCCCATTTACATAATCCACTGTCCCAACCCTTTATCCTTTCCTGATGCCAAAGGAGATTTAACGCAAAGCAATTGGAGGACAGAAGAAGAGGAGCCCAGGATCAAGATCAAGGAGCGGTGGCCGGTCTCAACTTTGATTTTAAGTTGATTCATTTTTCAAGCAATAAAGAATAATATTCCTATCCCAATGCATGAGTTATCTATGGTTTGGTTAATTTATGCTTAATTTCTAATCCTCGAGTAGAGAAGTAGCGTGCATGCAAAGTTGTTTGTCTTGATTGCAGGTCATCTTTGGAAGGAGCAGCGCAAGCTAGTGGTCAAAGCGCAACGGAGGATCTACATCGAATGTCGGAGACAAGGTTAGTAGTCATTCTCCATGCATGTACTATGAAAGAGGGGTTTAAGTTTTGGGTTGTAGGTTAAAAATTAATTTCTTTACGGTCAAAATCTACATGCAAGTCTGACCCTAGTTTGCTAGTCCATAGGGTATTTTTCCCAACAACAGTCTCACATCCATTGCATTGGGAAACTCTGAAACGTGAAATGATTAGTCGTTTCAGCATTTTGGCTACCGAGACTTTGAAATAAAAGGGTCACTCCTCTACTGCATCTGGAATCGCCGAAACATGAAATGCGAAAAGCGCATTTGAGGATAGGTGCAGGGTCACAGCCCATGGTCACTTGGGGTGATAGAAAGAGATGCGTAAAGGGCCAAAGCATAGGGTTTAGTTGCAAGAGGTGTACCCACATTCTCCAGGTGAAAATTCAACTCGGCCTCAATCTTGATCCTTTCCAGAGGTAAATAAAGGTAGGAGGAGGTGGTTGAAACCTCGCCTCACTCCTTAAATGTAAGGCATGGAGGTTCTGGCAGGCAGTATGCCCAAGATCATCCTATGTGCAGGTTTTCCTAAAGAAGCCATGTCGATATGATGTCCTCGTCTAACCAGAGGATCTTGCACATGCTAATTTGGACTTTAATGTCTCAACTACCCTCCTACTGCCAAGGTGGTGAATTTCTCTAAGTATATATACTCAGTTTTTGTATTTTTGTAAGGATGAATGGTAGAGTAGAGCTCCCAACTATAATGTTTTAATGAAGCACTGGTTTTCCTGGCTATGTATCTGCATATGAAATTTTCTTGTTCAATGTAAGACAGCTCTCTTTTTCATCTGGTTTCGATCTCATACTAAAAGGTTTCATGATTGATTGATTCACATGAATATTTGTGACTGTGTTATGATAAAGGATTTATTATAGCGTTGTTATGTTCTTTTAGTGTTTCTTCTTTTGAATATAAGAGGTTCTTCTGTTCAAAGTTTTCTTCTACAGGCTATTAGAATCTAGATGCCTATAGCAGGCCTTCGCATTTCCTCACAGAAGTCTTCCTCCTACTCACCCTTATTACAACTTACTGTCTGAAGTTGAACCAATACCTCATCTGCTTGTGCATGCCTGGCCTAGTTTCTGAGTTAGAATGATATTGTTCTGAGTTTACTTCCATTCATCACCTTTTATCAAAAAACCGTGACATAAACTGATGGGCATTAGGCTTACTCCTGCTGCAATTCAGGAGTGACTTATGACACCAACAGATTACATAAGAAAATAAGGAGAAAATAAGAAACACTTTTCTCACCCTAAGAACTTTGAATTGTTTAACAGAGTTGTAAACCTTAGAAGAGCAGTTGTGGGAACAAGTACAGCTGGAAAAATGGAGAATGAATAAATAAGCATATTTAAATGAACAGGCTTGGTCAAACTATGTTAAATAAAGACAGTTAGGCCCTGGGAAAATAACACAGTTGGACTGAAAATCCCAAGATGTGTAGAAGAAGTTGGAAAAGAGAAGAGATCTTAACTCCTTTCTTATTGTATATTATGTTTTAGCTAGGAAAAGAAACCGGTGTGTTGATGAAAGGTAAATGTTTGACACCATAGCGATGATGGTTGTATGACTGTAGAAACAATTGAGAATTGTTGTGTTGAACTTGGAATACATCACTAAGGAATGGCCCGCAAAGTTCCTCATACTAGTCAACCAGACAACACTGTCTGATCCCAACCTCATTGGAAGTTTGGTGGTTACTCACGAAGAGTATGATGCACCCAGTAGTAGCAGGAAGAAAGATAAGGAATATGTATAGGAAATACACAATACATCAGAAGAGACTGCATTAGATTCACCTAGTGGAGCAGGAGACGACGAAGTGGAAAAAGAAGAGAAAGAAGGTGAAGAAGACAAGCAGAAGCGGGGCAAAGTAACACTGCCTAGGAACCCCCTTGAAGAGGCAGAGACATCCAAGAAAATAAAGGTTTCCCCCATGAAACCTACATCGTGGAAGAAGTCCAAAGTGAGTAAGATGAAGCTGCAGACTATACTCATGGTCGATGATGTCGACTTCATTATTGCAGCTGTATCAGATGCCTCAAAATATATTTAGTAGAGAATTGAAGCCAAACAAGAAGCCATGTATGATAGAATTGAGACAGAGCTAAGAGGTGTACCACAATCCCTTCACTCCAGCTGCATAGTGTCCACTACACCCCCACTAACATAAGAACCATAGTTGGGAGATGAGCCTACCCAACTTCATAGAATAGGTGATGTGACCAAAGATCACTTTCGTTGCATGCAAGAAGAAAAAGAACAGGCCACAATGGCCCTGAATCAAGCACAAGAGGAAATCATAGAGAAAAGTTGAGTTGTGTAGTAGGATAAGGACAACCTTCAAACCAAGTTTGAAGAAAATGAAGTGCAAATCCAACTGGAGAAAGAGCAACTGCTCGTGGAGCAGGTCAGAGTTAAATAAGCAGTCAACAGATCACTTCACTCTGTGATAGGCTTGGATCATATGGAAGAAGACTCGGTAGTAAATCAAGTTGTGAAGCTTGTTGAAGCCATTCAACAACTTCAAAAGAGGATCGCAGAACTAGAGATACAAACAGTGCCAAGCACTTCACAGGAAGTGCGAGACCAGAGAGAAGCAACTTCCCAGAGTGCAGTTGAAAGGATCAAAGCATTAGCCATGGAATGTAAATAGCTAAGGAGTCACAATGTGTAGACTTATGAGCACCTTACCAAGGACCCTGAACTAAAGACACTGGAGTCACAACTCTAGGAAGCAACGCAACCAGCAGCAGTAGTACAAGCGTAGTTGAAACTCTTGTTAGCAGTTGAGAGGATGAAAAGATCCCAAGAAAAGTGCATAGATTAGCAACAGGTTCAGTCCATACAAAGAAAATTCATGGAAGTGACTCAGAAGCTCCAGCCAGTCCAGGATGTAGCTTGCCTACTTTTTGAGGAGATTAAAGGTCGAGGAGCAGAGATAGAACAAGTAGTCGCTTCGGTAGAACAACGCTTATAAGGACCTTTGAACGAGGTAGTTATTCAAGAGTTCGCAGAGTAGGAGGCCTTGGCGCAAAAATAGGTTGAAGCAGCTCGATCCAAGATTGAGGCTTTTGAGGCAGAGTTACCCAGACCAAAGTGACTCAGGATGAGTCACAGGTGAGTGTTGTGGGCATGTTGGCCCTTGACCAAGTTTTGGAGATCCTTGGTCATGTTTGACCTCTTTTGGGACTTCAACAGGATGGTCGAAGGTAGAGCCCAAGTCGAAGCAGAGATCGTGGGATCTCAACCCCTTTTTAGTGCATTTTTTGGGATTAGGGTTTATGTAACAAGTATGGGATGTCGGCCCATGGGTTTACCCATGTTTAGGCTCATTTTGTAATGTATAAATAGATAGCTAGGTGATTTAAGAAAGGAGAAGATACTAAGTGCTAGAGTCCTATCTATGTGATTGCAAAAGCTTTGTGCATAGTGTATGCTAAGACATGCAGAGCTAAGTACAAGTGGTTGTAAGAAGGCTTTGTGCTATAACCTAACTCGGGGAAGGAGGATCTGGTAAGGTGCGCATATCTCTTGTCCTATGAGGAGTAGGGTTTTTGGGTTCTATGCTTGTAGAAGATTGACATAAGATAATAAATAAGAGAAGAGTTGGTGGACGTAGCCCCACACTGGGGTGAACCACATATATCATGTGTTATGGTTTCTTTGTGCATTATGGTTGTATGTTAGTGATGTGATTTATGATTAGTGCCAATATATTTATGTATGATGAATCTAGTATAATATCTTACTGCTTGGTAATGTGAATGAGTGTTAGATCTTATCTATTTCTCCATGCTAAGTGCTTGAATGTGTTAGATCTGGTAGAATATTGTGTTGCTCTGTAATTAGGGTTTGGATCTACGATGTGAATAAGGGTTAATTACCGATGGATGTTAACTGCTAAGTGCTTTGTTAGAGTGGTGTAATCACAGATCTGTGTCCCAGCTAGGTTGTATACATTCGAAACCTACAACCACCCCTGCCTCTACCTCAGGTGAGACTTCATCTACTTCACAGGTGTTGCTAAAAGGATCGGCAGTTAGGGTTTTGTTGGTGCATTGTTGAAGAGTTGAACCCTGGGTTTTCCCCTGTGTTGCCCCTGTGCCAACACACATGAAATATATGATTAATATACTTGTTTTCCAAGATTATTGAAGACAGATGATGAAGGCCAAGAGTCTGAAAATGACCTAACCAATAAAGAGGGTCAAGAATTATGAAGCAGTTGAATGAGAAATGCATGATATGTGAATTGAGTCCATGTGCCTATACCAAAGCCAGATGCTATTATATATATCCTCTTTAGATCTAGGGGCTCACCATTTAAACTATTGAAGTTACTTGTTGGCCACGGTACAAATCTTGAAGAGGGGTGGTTTACCATAAAATGATCCATGGGAAGGAAGAAAGAGAAGTATTTATTTTTTCCTCCCCAACTGGCAGGCAGGCTAGGAACATAATTTTTGTAATTCTATGAAGAGCATTAGAGTTCCGAAGACTTGGATTTGATTGGACCAGTCAAATGCACCCCTCAATAGGACCCTGAGGCCCAAGCCACCTTTAGCAAATAGTAAGCGTTATCGATGCGTGATGTCCATCCGACCCAACCCAACCCTTCCTCT
>JZKD02S1622363.1:103172-125380 GCA_000966675.3 Picea glauca | reverse complement strand
TATATATATATATTGTTTGTTATTCATTTCACTGCTTACGAGGTGTTAATAAATCAAAAGCAATCGAATATGGAGTTTCTAGTAATAGTAAATGCATCTTTTTGATTCGATAGGAGCTAAGTAAGGTTGTATTTAAACGCAAACCTGAAACTAATCTTGGGTATGGAACAACTCGTGCCACTTAAACTGGTGAATCAATAGGAACTACACTCTATGTTGTTGTAGGATATGAAACAATTGTCTCTACTACTGTATATATATAGGATACTAGGTATGCTTTTGGAACTGAGCGAGATGTTATCTATGATGTTGGTTTTGGTTCTTCAACTGGATCTACCTAGGATGTGAAAAAACTCGAAACATGTACCAAAAGTAGGAACAAGGAGAGATTTAGGAAAGAAGTTGTTGATGTTGGTAGATTTGGTGTTCACTCAGGAAAATCATTGAGAGCTAGGGCAGAATCTTCCGAATATGGAAAATATGGAGGCTCCTAGGCTAGTGCTCAATTATAAGATTAACTATATGATTTACCTACACACACCAATTATGCCACTGTCAATCGTAGTTGTCGTAACAGAATCAAACCCTTCTTGAGTTGTTCTCCCTTGAGGCCCCTTCCCCCACCCCCTTCAAAGGGGGGCAGAAGATTTCCTCCCTATATCGGATGGATCAATTTCAAATTGTGGGACTAATTTATGTGTTTTCCTATGGATGTTGCTAGAATCAAACTTGTGGGTCCTGCTAGAACTCAACTTGAACTATTGTAGTTCTGAATCCAGCTTTGGTGGGCGATGATCCATTGAATTTGATTGGGTATCCTCATTATATTTCTTATACTTTTCTTCGTAACAGTGGTTCTACCTCGTTATGGTAGTTCTGTTAGTTCAATCAACCCATGAATCATCATGACATCCCATGCATCATCATTAGTGAAAGTATAAGGTATGTCTCAATTTTGATTACATCAGTATTCAAATGATAGTAGTATAGTTCCAGCAACATAGTAAAGTTCCAACAACAATTAAATTAAATACAATAATGATGCAGGAGCATCTCTCCACGTCATCCAGCCAGCCAGCCAGCCAGCCAGCCATGTAGAGCGCGTGCATTCAAGATGAAGAGAGGTGCAGTCCTCATTAAAATCTGAATTGAATGTAATTAGATGTTTAGGCTATTGAGCCGTGAAGTCATGCCTTTGTGCATGCATAGAGTAGATAGGCCTTTAATGTTTGTAAGGCTGAGATCTAGATCCATATGATAGACTAGACAGTTATTCAATGTAATTGAATAGGGTAGGTAGGTTGGAGGGAAGTGCTCTAAGAGCCCCCTCAGGTAAAAGAGAGTAGGTAGTATCTCATTTTGGTAGTAAGTCGAGAGCTGAGAGTAAGTGGAGAGGATAGAATCTGCGAGTAGAGAGAAGAAGAGAGAAGAGCCGAGACCTTATTACAGGCCGTGCTCAGGAACACATTGTAAATACAGGCATTTTCCATATTTAATACAAAAGAGCAGTTTTTCCTGCAATATTCTGTGTTGAATGAATGTCTGTGAGTGTTCCATTGTATGTTGTAGATGTATGTTGTTATCATGCATGTGCAGGAGTGTGTCTAATTTCAGGTGAAGGTCTTTGAGGCTTCACACCAGGAGGGTGTGACAGAACACTACGGGTTCTGATAGCCATGCACAGAGGATGCATTTTTGAACACTGTGGGTTCAGACAAAGATGTGATGCGGAACAAGAACTGGAATAAACAACTCAGTGAAGACCTCAAGGTTGTTGAATACCTTGGAGGCAAGGCTGTATATGAGAGCAACAGTCGCAAACAAAATTCTTCTATGGATTCTGTGAAGCTCTGCCAAGTTGGCATTGAGCACAGGCACAAGGTGCAGTTCGAGGAACTCTGTTGTGAGTTCAGACAGAAGCCAAAATCATTGAGGATTTTGTGGAGCTCTACCATGTGGGCATCGAGCCAGTGCAAAGAGTGCACAAAGATAGAACTCTGCTGTGAGTTCAGGAAGAAGAACCGGAATCACTGAGGATTCTGAGAGCTCTGCCAGGTGGGCATTGAGCGAGTGCATAGGTGCACAGGAGAAGGAGACAGAACTGTTGGATGTTCTGTGAGAAGATACTCTACCAGGAGGGAATTTGAGTTAGTGTGCAGACAGGCACAGAAGAGAAGAGAACTCTTTGAGTTCTGTAATTGATGGAAGAATCCACAGAGGGATCTTCACAGGGTTGTTTAAGACCCTGCAACACTTAGCAAGAAGTTGCTTGAGCAGAAGGATAACCAGGAGGGCATCCATATTTCTCCATCTGCAGGAGAAAGGAAGAAAGACAAAATCCCTTAGGGGTTTGAGTGGTTGAGAAGCTTAGGAGAGGCAACATTGTGTTTGCGTAAAGACTCTGCAGAGGCACAGAAGTCAAAGACTCCTTTGAGGATTCAGAAGTAAATCTCAAGAGGAACAACGTTTCCATACGCACGGCGAAGCTCAGGGTCGAGGAGTTCACAGAGGAAAAGGAGGACAAAGGTCGAGGCCTTTGAGAACTAGAAATTCTTCCAAGTCTCTCAAGAAAGTGTAGAAGCTCAGGAGGGAGCACAACTGCCATCAGATCGGTTGGAGAAAAGAATATCTCGACCATTGGAAGTTTTTCACGTCCAGGAAGAAAGCTCAGGAGGAGCACACAGGAAGAACAGATCTTGACCGTCAGATCTTGAGAGGAGACCCGACAGTCGTCGGATCAGCAAAGAGTTGCAAGGGAGTTAACCTCATAAACAGGAGGAGAAAATTCTACGAGGAAGTCCCGACACATATCAGGATATTGAGGCGTCGAGAGTCGGGATATCGGCATTCTCGTGGACAGGAGATCGGGTAAGTCCACCTTGAAAACCCTGACACAAATATGGGCCATCCATATTAGAGAGGACGCGTGTCACACGATCGTCCATTTCGGAGATCCGGGCACTAGACATCGGGATATCGGCACTCAGGAAATCAGAGTTCTCGAGGTCATGAAAGTCGGGACATCAAAAGTCTCAAAAATGTGAGGAGCAATCAAGACTATCCATCAGAGGAGGACACATGGCAGAAATCGGAGCTATCGGGGAAAGGCCTGACAGGAAGTCGTCTATCGACATTTTGGTCATCAAGATATCGGGAATCCTGGTGACAAGAGGTTTGGAAATTTCGGAATCGTGAAGCCCGAAACCCTGACAAGGAGGGAAGTGCCATTGGGGGAGCCAGCTATCAGCATAGCGAGAAATCCGGATTTGAGGGATAGAGAATCCTGAGGACGAGTGTATTTCGGCATTGAAAAGTCTGAAACCTCGATAGGTGGTATGACTGCGGTCATATAGAGGGAGTTCATATGGACCCAAAGGTCTAGCCCAGGGGACTAGCGAAAGCTGACGTCATATCGGGATATCGGGGATTCCGAGGACAAAATTTTTATGCATTTCGACATTGAGATGTTCGAAACCCCGATGGTAGACAAGGCTGTGGTCTTCTGAGATAGTTTTCGTGTGGGCCAGGAGTCTAGCCTGGAGGGCTAATGGGAGTTGGAGTGCATCGGGATTTTGAAGCCCAAAACCCCGAAAGAAGGATAAGGTTGCGGTCTTATGAATTAGTGGTCACATGGACCAGAGCATAGCCAAGAGGGATAACGTGTAAAGGGCACGTATCAGTGAAATTGCTCATCAAAGATCTGGGATTCAAGAGGACAGGAACTATTGACGTCAGGGATCAAGAAACCCTAAAACCTGAAACTGAGTCGGGGAAGATCACGGTTGAGTGCAGAGAGTTGTGTGATTGAATTAAGGACCTGTGGATCGGGTTTTTCATGGGGATTCCATTGGGAGTCCAAAGAGTCGCTTTGGCTCAGAAGGGAACACTGAGTGATACTTAAGGACCGAGAGGTCAGGTGCAGAGACCCTGCGGGGTATGTAGGAGCATCGTCGTCATGCCATCAAGTGGTATTAGAGATTGATTCTTGTCTGTATATTTCAGGCAAGGGAAGGCATAAGAGGAAAGCACTCTGATACACACATCAAGTGGTATCAGAGCGGGAACTTCACTTGTATATTTCAAGTGAAGCGGGAAGACAACAGAAGATAGAGAGCTGGAGACTCTATGGCGATTGTTTGCAGGTAGGCAGCAATAAAGAAGACAGTCAGGGAGACTGTAGGAGAATGAAGCTGGTAACACTCTTGGTGCAGAGTGACAGCAGCAGGTTTTCTAGGAAAGAAGACAAAGACAACACCATGGTTACTGAAGGCCATAGGCATGCTGGGAAGAAAATCAAAGCAGAAAAGCTTGCATAAATGGATAAAGATCTCTATGAATTAAAGGCAGACATAGAAAAGCTCGAATTGAAGATGTGGCAGGATAATAGGTTGAGATGGATGCGTGAATGGCCCATGAGGAAGCCAAAGGAAAAATGGCCAGTCAAGGAGTTGATGGTCAGAGGGAAACACAGGCTATTAAAAATATGGTTGAGGTATGTTGAAAGCCTCAATGGACCAGAAGAAGAAATGGTTTAGGTGTGTGAACCCGAGACTGGTAGAATTCTCGATGAAGAGGATGAAATGGGATCATTTGAAGATCTCAAGAACTGCCAGGAGGGCAGAGAAGAAATTTTAGTTTGCCAGGTGGGCAACAAATTGGGATCAATTGAGGATCTCACGGACTGTCAGGAGGACATCCAAGGAATTTCACATTGCCAGGTGGGCAATGAAATGAGGTCACTGTGGGATCTCATAGACTGCCAGGAGGGTAGCGAAAGGTTTCCAGTTTTCCAGGTGGGAAAGGAAACAGAGATGGAATTAGTTGATTCCATGGACTTCCAGGAGGGCAGTAGAGACATCCCATATTGCCTAATGGGTAGGGATGAGTAGGTGAGTTGGGATCAGCCTGAGGAGCTGACAAAGCAGATGAGCTTAGAGGTGAGTTTGAATTAGCAGGTGCAACTAACTGAGGAGGAAGATCAGGATAATCTTTTGATGATTGGAGGAATTCAGGTATTCCTACCATTTTCCCAGGAGGAGGTGAAAGTCTGTGTTGCAGATGGTGCAACAACAACAGTAGAACAGTCAGTTATGACTGTCAGGAAAGAAGAGGAATTGGAGCAGACTTTCGAAGCTGCCCAAGAAGACGAAGAAGAAGATGAGACTTTTGAGGAGTGTCTCAACACTTTCATCCAGGAATCTGAGGAAGCTATAGCACTGAAGCTGATAGTAGGAGATGAAGAGGATGATGAGCATTCTGAGGAATGGCTCAATATTTTCATCCAGGAGACTGAAAAGACTGCAACATGGGAGGTTGTGGAAGCAAAGGGATAAGAAGCAGACAACATTAGTTTGGTTGATTTGTATGAACAGATAGAAGCCCTAGAAGAGAGGGTGAAAGTGCAAAGCATGCACATCCAATAGGTGAAGTTGGAAGCGGATGAAGGAGGCATGGGAGATCATGATGATCTGCTCATGTGCCAAAAAAATTTGCAGCTAAGGGGACTGCATGAACAGAGCCAGCCATGGGAGTAGCTGGACAAAGTGATCAAAGAGATCATGGAGTTGATGATTCGATCAACAGACACTGTCAGCAAGGAGAGGCTGAACAGAAGGAAGGAAGCAGCAGCGCAGTAGCAACAACAGCAGCAGAATGGAGTAGATGAACAACTCCAGATATTTTTTGGGATCCAGGAGGATTTCCAACAGCTGAGAGGGGAAGCTCATGAGAAGGAGCTCATGAATTTTGCAGCTGAGGTGTTTGATGCAGGAGCATCTCTCCACGTCATCCAGCCAGCCAGTCAGCCACATCGAGCGCGTGCATTCAAGATGAAGAGAGGTGTAGTCCTCATTAAAATATGAATTGAATGTAATTAAATGTTTAGGCTGTTGAGCCGTGAAGCCGTGCCTTTGTGAAGGTGTAGAGTAGATAGGACTTTAATGTTTGTAAGGCTGAGATCTAGATCCATATGTTGGACTAGACAGCTATTCAATGTAATTGAATAGGGTAGGTAGGTTGGAGGGAAGCGCTCTAAGATCCCCCTCGAGTAAAAGAGAGTAGGTAGTGTCTCATTTTGGTAGTAAGTTGAGAGCCAAGAGTAAGTGGAGAGGATAGAATCTATGAGTAGAGAGTAGAAGAGATAAGAGATGAGACCTTGTTATAGGCCGTGCTCAGGAACACATTGTAAATACAGGCATTTGCCATATTTAATACAAAAGAGTAGTTTTTCCTGCAATATTTTGTGTTGAATGAATGTCTGTGAGAGTTCCATTGTATGTTGTATATGTATGTTGTTATCATGCATTTGCAGGAATGTGTCTGATTTAAGGTGAAGGTCTTTGAGGCTTCACACCAGGAGGGTGTGAAAGAACGATGCGGGTTCTAATAGTTGTGCACAAAGGATGAATTTTTGAACACTGCGGGTTCAGACAAAGATGTGTTGCAGCACAAGAACTGGAATCAACAACTCAGTGAAGACCTCAAGGTTGTTGAATACCTTGGAGGCAAGGCTATGTATGAGAGACACAGTTGCAGACAGAATTCTGCTGTGGATTCTATGAATCTCTACCAAGTGGGAATTGAGCACAGGCACAAGGTGCAGTTGGAGGAACTCTGTTGTGAGTTCAGACAGAAGCCAGAATCACTGAGGATTCTATGAAGCTCTACCAGGTGGGCATCGAGCCAATGCAAGGAGTGCACAAAGATAGAACTCTGTTGTTAGTTCAGGAAGAAGAAGCAAAATCACTGAGGATTATGAGAGCTCTGTCAGGTGGGCATTGAGCAAGTGCATAGGTGCATAGGAGAAGGAGACAGAACTATTGGATGTTTTGTGAGAATATACTCTGCCAAGAGGGCATTTGAGTCAGTGTGCAGACAAGAACATAAGAGAAGAGAACTCTTTGAGTTCTGTAATTGAGGGAAGAATCCACAGAGGGATCTTCAAAGGGTTGTTGAACACCCTGTAGCACTCAGCAAGAAGTTGCTTGAGCAGAAGGATAGCTAGGAGGGCATCCATATTTCTCCATCTATAAGAGAAAGGAAGAAAGAAAAAATCCCTTAGGGGTTTGAGTGGTTGAGAAGCTCAAAAGAGGTAGCACTGTGTGTGCGTAAAGACTCTGCAGAGGCGCAGAAGTTAAAGACTCCTTTGAGGATTCAGAAGTAAAGCTCAGGAGGAACAACGTTTCCATACATGCGGTGAAGCTCAGGGTCGAGGAGTTCGCAGAGGAAAAGGAGGACAAAGGTCGAGGCCTTTGAGAACTGGAAATTCTTCCAAGTCTCGGAAAGAAAGTGCAGAAGCTCATGAGGGAGCACAGCCGTCGTCAGATCGGCTGGAGAAAAGAATATTTGGACCGTTGGAAGGTTTTCACGTCCAGGAAGGAAGCTCAGGAGGAGCACACGGGAAGAACGGATCTTGACCATCAGATCTTGAGCGGAGACCCGACAGCCGTTGGATCAGCAGAGAGTTTTGAGGGAGTTAACCTCATAAACAAGAGGAGAAAAGTCTTGGAGGAAGTCCCGACACATATCGGGATATTGAGGTGTCGGGAGTCAGGATATTGGCATTCCCGTGGACAGGAGATCGGGTAAGTCCACCTTGAAAACCCCGACACAAATCTGGGTTGTCCATCTGAGAGAGGACGCGTGTCACGCGATCGTCCATTCCGAAGATCCGGGCACTAGACATCGGGATATCGGCACTTGGGAAATTGGAGTTCTCGAGGTCGTGAAATTCAGGACATTAGAAGTCTAAAAAATGCGAGGAGTAATCAAGACCATCCATTAGAGGAGGACGCACGGCAGAAATCGGAGCTATCGGGGAAAGGCCCGATAGGAAGTCGTCTATCGGCATTTTGGTCATCGGGATATCGGGAATCCTAGTGACAAGAGGTTTGGGCATTTCGGAATCACGAAGTCCGAAACCCCGACAAGGAGGGAAGTGCCATTGGGGGAGCCAACTGTCAGCATAGTGGGAAATCAAGATTCAAGGGATCATGAATCCTGAGGACAAGTGTATTTCAGCATTGAAAAGTCCAAAACCCCGATAGGTGGTATGACTGCGGTCATATAGAGGGAGGTCGTATGGACCCAAAGGTCTAGCCCAGGGGACTAGTGGAAGCTGATGTCATATCGGGATATCGGGGATTCCGAGGACAAAATGTTTATGCATTTCGACATTGCGATGTTCGAAACCCCTATGGGAGACAAGGCTGCAGTGTTGTGAGATAATGGTCATGTGGGCCAGGAGTCTAGCCTGGAGGTCTAACAAGAGTTGGAGCACATTAGGATTTTGAAGCCCAAAACCCCGAAAGAAGGATAAGGCTGCGGTCTTATGAATTAGTGGTCACATGGACCAGAGCATAGCCAGGAGGGCTAACGCATAAAGGGTGTGTATCGGTGAAATTTCTCATCGAAGATCAGGGATTCAAGAGGACAGGAACTCTTGATGTCGTGGATCACGAAACCCCGAAACTAGAAACTGACTCGGGGAAGATCACGGTTGAGTGTAGAGAGCCGTGTGGTTGAATTAAAGACCCGTGGATCGGGTTTTTCACAGGGATTCCATTGGGAGTCCAAAGAGACACTTCGGCTCAGAAGAGAACACTGAGTGATCCTTAAATACCGGGAGGTCAGGTGCAGAGACCCTGTGGGGTATGTAGGAGCATCGTCGTCGCGCCATCAAATAACAGTTTATGGTAGCTATTTAATGTGTAATTTCCCGGAACAAGGTATGGCTGGTAGAAGGTTGGAGAAGTTACCAATGGTATTTGAATGGGTAACATAGTTATAAGGTTGGATGGTCTTGCTCCCCTACATCAGCTACGCTAGCCTAGCCCCTTATATCACTATGGAAACTGGCTTGCTCGCTGTATCAAGAGATGTTTTTTCTGTATTCTATACTCCACTCACTGTATCGATACGAAGGTCGATCGATTGCAATTATATACCATGTTGGATGTATTTATTTGGTATTTTCCCCTATCCCTCGTAATTTCATCTCTTTGTCTTGACTATGTATCAATTGAATGGAATGTGTGGTCCCCAGTCATCAGTCAACGGTCCTACGCCCATTTTATAAACCTATCATGATGTCTCATCTCCCTGAACCTTATCAATGTCACTCATCCATATAAATCGTAATTATGGCCTTGACCAATCAATCTCTATCGGTTTCTATAAACACCTTATGCACCTAGCCTTTATCCCTTTGCCCAAATAAAAAATAACCTATCATGAACTCACAAAAGCAATAGCGGGTAGTAGGCTCAATGGGCCACTACGGCTAGATATTATGGACAGGACAACCCATAGCTACATTAACCTATAGAGGTGGAAATTCAATAAGAAAAGGTACGTTAAGTGACACAACCAAAAGGGGCAAGGAACAAAGTCGCTCATCCATCTGATGGGTGAGGTGTTATTGAGAAAGAACATCGAGGATGGTGTTCCTTTTTAAGGGGGAGGGGATTGTAATACCCATATTTCTCCCATATTGTAATTAATCATTAATTATGATCACCATGCTATGGCATGGGAACAATGTATATGTATTTTTATATTGTCAATAACTAACTATGGGGGTAAATCCTTGAATTATTTTCCATGATATCACTAAAGGAAAAAGTGAGGAAACTATGGAGAGGGTTCATTAATTCAAATGAACTAAATTCCCTTTGCTAAGATAATAAGCCTCATCTGGATCCCAAGGAGAGGAATCGGTTAATGAAGGAAGGATTGGTGGTTGGATAATCAACCACCCCCATGAATCAAGCATGGTTTGGTTGAGGATATAGGAGGCTATCATCTCAAAGTAAAATAGATTTATGCAGACCAAGGATGACCCGAGTTTCCTTCTGACAGAAGAAACAGGATAGGTCAAGAACCCTCTTGGGAAAGGCATGAAAGGGGAGGGACACACAAGAGATAGTGGAGAGAGAGGTGTGTGTGTGAGGCTCTAGAGAGATCAGGAAAAACACTAGACAAGAGCACATGAATAGAGGGGAATGTGTGACCTAGGTATGCATAAGGAAAGAAAAAGGTCGTGAGTTTGATGTTGAGGAAGCATCTAATAAACCTCGCAGGTTTCTCTAAAAAGAGAATATCTCTGAGAAACAATAAAAATTTCCCTGGTGATTTCATGATTAGAATGTGTACCTATATATTTTCCCGATCGTGTATTTAAGAAAGTAAGGAACTATATGGTTTGTACATGTAAATGCTCGAGCCATGTAGTGGCTTAAGTTTAAGAAAATGAACTATGAGTTCGTCGATATTGGGCATAGTTTCCCCTATGCATGTCAACACTCCTAGTTTTTTGGGTCTCCTGGGAGAAGGAGTTTGTTAAAATTAGGAGAAATAACACAAAGAACACGCCAGTACCTAAGAATTTCATAACTGATGAATCTCAGGAAATATAGTGAGATTTAAGTCTTGAAAGGGAAGATCCGTTCATTTGGAAGACGAGCGGACAAGATCTGTTTGGGAGGATCCAAGGTCTTTCACGACCGTTGAATTTGGAGAAGGAGTGCAAGTGTTAACTCCTTGACTCCTTCAGTCTTCGTGAGTTCGGTGAATTTTAGTATTCGTCGTAAGGGAGATGAATCCTCTGAAGTCCTGGAGCCTGAAGTTAACATGTGCCATTGTTGGCCCTTCACCAAGTTTTGGGAGTTTCTTGGTCATGTTGACCTATTTTGATATTTTGACAGCCTGTCGAAGGAGGAGCACAAGACGAAGTGGAGATCACGAGATCTTGGCCCCCTTTTTGGGTATTTGGGAATATGTAACGGGAATGGGATGTCGGCCCGTGGGTTTACCCATGTTTAGGCATATTTTGTATGTATAAATAGAAGGATATTCAATGCAAGAAGAGGAGAATAGTGCATCAATGTGATGTGAATGTATGCTAAGTGTGAGTAGATTTTGTAAGTTCTTTGTGCATGACTGTAAGAGACTTGCAAAGCTAAGTGCAGATACTTGTAGCGGATTATGGAGAGCTTAAGTGTTGTAGCGCAAGGAAGAAGGATCTAGCGAGCTGCGTAGATCTTCTATCCTTTGCAGAGTAAGGGTTTTGATGTCTTTATTCTTGTAACCGATTGACTGAAGACAATAAATAAGAAGAGTTGGCGGACGTAGCCCTAGGGTGGGGGTGAACCACGTAAACACTGTGTTATGTGCTTTGTCTTGATGTGTTCATATGTTATATGCTAAGTGCTATTATATGTTTAGATAGATCTATTTATTCTTTGTGCTTATTATATGTGAGAATGTTAGATATGATCTAGATAGTCATGCTTAGTGCTTGATATGCTCATTCTGATCCATTTGTATATGTTAAGTGCTTGAATACTGTAGATTAGTGTGATTATTGCGAAGCTCTGTTGTATCAATGAAGTGAATAGTGATTACATATTAAGGAACAGACAGTGCTAAGAGTTGTATTAAGTATTATAATCACATATCTGTGTCCCAAATAAGGTTGTAGACACCCGTGTCTTGCAACCACCACTGCCTCTACCTCAGGTGAGACTTCATCTACTTTGCAGGTGTTGCTGAAAGGACCAGTAGTTAGGGATTTGTTGGTGCTCTATTGTAGTGTTGAACCCTTGGTCTTCCCCTGTTCCAATATCCATAGATCTAAGGATGCTCATGAACTATTCCAATCGTCAGATCTATGATATAGTCAACCTGACATTGACCACTTCAGGAGTTTCGGGGTGTTGTAACGTCAAAACTCCCGAACATCGGAGCAGCAAAGTAATGTGGACCATGGATCTATGGATCCTTTGGGACCCCTCTTAGTCATTCGATTGAGGGAATGTGTGTGTCATTTCTATAACATACAGGGATCCAAGTGTTGAGTGACGATGTTGCCATGGGTGGAGGACACGTGGCAGGAGATTTTGGGGTTCAGAGGTTTGACACTCTGAAGGAATTTGGACAAGAGTCTTCAAAGTGTGAAGACTCTCAAAGTCACAATCAATGGAGTACATCTTAGTCATCGATATACAGGCGGCGCCTGGTGCCATATCCTTTAGTCCAAAGGCTTGTCACTCTGGGGGACTCGAGATGTGATGAGTTAATAAGATCTGAAGCCTAGAGTTGCAAAGCAACGAGAAACGTAGATCTATGGATCTATGTGGAAAAATATCAACTGTGATATCTAAAAAACATTAGAATTTTTATTGTATGCTGTTGATGTGTCTCATTGACGTCATTTGGGGCGACGTGGACCCGCAACTAAGGTGCCACATGTTACCTAGATATGGATGTTTTGCAAACCCCTTATGCCTATTAGCGTGTGAAATGTGTCACCCCTTGATGAGGACACGTGTTACCCTTGGCCCTTGCAACATATCAGCCTCTTGTTCGTTCCCACCTGGCCAATGTGGTTGGTGATGCGACCGAGACTTCGGGAGTCTAGGACTTCGGGATTTTGGAATATCTAGGTTGTAGTATCATAAAGGGACATTCAACGTAGAATTTTGAGAGTCGATCATTGAATGGTTAAGGACATGTGGAGATATTTCAGGACTCTGAGAGGTCTCGTGCATAGACAACAAAGGGGCACTCAGCACCGAACGTCAAATTATCCTTAGGCATATGGCTTAACCAGGAGGAAGATCCATCATCATATTTAATGGGGAATGGATCTCCACCATAGATATAGGAGTGTTGGGAGTTCTAGGGCATCGAGGAATTCTAGATGATATGTATGAGGTGGATGTTACGTGACCCTTGACTAATAACGTTCGGAGATGTCCGTGAGGCAATAACTTGCAAACCAGAACTCATATTTAAGTTTGGTGGCGACTGCTAGAAAGCTTGTGGCAAGCAATAACCAATGGATATCTCATAATTATGATTTGATATAGTTAGGAAAAACAAAATTATGATGTCCCACCCATTAAAGGAGTATTTATGGGTTGGGTGTGTTACATTATTAGCTATGGATCTCTTCTTGTTATTCATCTTATATTGGTAGGGTACTCCATTCCGCGTCTTTCCATCTTTTTCCATTATTTGTTTTATCTAGTCTTCCTCCATCATGATTAGGTCCGTGGACTCCTTATTCTTTCCCTTATCCATATCTTCCACCATTTATCAACCTCCTATCAGTGCTTCCCCCCTTCCCCCATGTGCGCAAGGAAGTTTAGTTGTCTGATCCGATAGTAATCACGTCGTTGTCATACAACAAAATCTTGATTGAAGTATACAACGATTTGATGTACCTACCTCTGGGTCCCTTTAGAAAATCCTCCTCTGTTGCGGTGTAATACTTCATTGTATCTACTACAAATTCGATGATAAAACCTACAATAATATTGTCTAACTAGAAATCTATTGTGCACATGAATTTGTTATTAGCTTGTTGTAACTGCACGATCTCCATAGGATTCCACTCGAGCTACCTAATTTGATTTGTTGGGTAGTTTTATTTTAACCTCAATAACAACTCTTGCAACAAATGTGGGAAATCACAGAAAAATACCTCATGTAGGTCACTAAATATGTATTTGTTGAGATATTTGTGCAGTGTTAGCTTAGGGTTTTTGTTTTCCTTCTACGTAAACACTAGTTCTTTCGTTTTCAACCATCTTTCGATCTTCACCTTTGTTGGATTACATGGCCTGAACATTCTCTTCTATACCTTCATTCTCTGCGTGTTTCTTCCCTGGATCACGTCCACTCAATCCTATGCAGTTCCAGCCGGAAAAAGAACCATTTGTTGGTTAGATATATGACTTCTTACTTCTTCTAGGTTTGAGTCAGGTTCATATCTGAACAAGCTTCCAACAAAACCCTCTAAAACTGTCGGTCCTCTTGGTAAACCAAAAGGCAATGTTGCACATAGGGTGCACAATGTAGTCTCACCCGAGATAGCCCTATGGGTGACTGCAATAACCAGGTGTTTGAAGTCTAGGAATGATTGGGGATCTAGGAGTGTATTCTATCTTTCTTTATGCATTAAATTTGTTACTAATTCAGGTATTCCTAAGATTCATTCATCTTTAACCTCATGCATGCATACTAATATATATAGTTAATCATTCCTTCATAATACAACCATTAACAAAAAGTAAAGAATTCAAGAAACATCACACATAACACAGGTTTTACCGTGGTTCACCCCCTCCCGGGGATACATCCACAAATATTTATTTTCTCATCTCTTTTATTGAATCTGCTGGAAAATATAGCACTGTGCACATTACATATTCAATCAAACAATCATGAGGAGGTTAAAGAACATTTGTGAGGTGGACTAGATCACACCAGGATCCTCAGCCTATGATATAGCCCTCAAAATCTACCTTATTCAACTCTCGGACACCTCATAACCAACTAACTATATTCGAACCCCCAACCTAGACCTCCTAGGTATTTATTTATACTAATCTATTGTCTTATATCCATTACAATCCTTATCAAAAACGCTAACCATATTATGGTTAGGCTTGTCTTCCTGCACGCCACATTTCTTTTCCTCTTGAATGCTTCTTTTCCTTGTTTTTTTGCATGTTGCTTTATTTCCATTTGTTGTGCACTCTCCAAAATTAGGTTTTCCTTTCCAAAATTAGGTCCTTTCCCAAAATAGATATGTTCTCCAAAATTAGGTCTGTGCCTACAATAGCCTTCCTTCTCAAAATAGGCATGCACCCAACACCACTCATGGAAGAAAAGAAGCAGTATGGATACAACGACTTTGTTAAGGGATCAGGTTTGAGAAGAGAGATATGAAGATAAATTGTGACATTCAAAGCGCAATATTTTTGGAAAAGAGACCAGCTTATCATTCCAAGACTAAGAATGTTGATGTAAAATACCATTTCGTGAGATACATGGTGGAAAGAAACAAGGTGTTGTTGGAGAAAGTAGGCACATTGGAAAACATAGTAAACTCTTTGACCAAGTTTGTGAGTGTTGTGAAGTTCTAGTGGTGCATAGACGCAATGGGCATTGTTGCCCTGGGTTTGTGAACAAAAGTTCAAGAAACTCCTAGTACAGCAAAGAAGACAACAAGTGGGAGAATGTTTGGTTGCTATATTCTTTGCAGTGAAAGTCAAAGTTCGAGGGGGATCAGATAGAAAAAGTTGAATTCGAAGTAATCAACAACAATTCGAAGAGGTCAGCCAACAAGAGGTCGATAGGAGGTTGTGTGGAAACCGACTAAATACCAAATGAAGGTCTATTGATAGTCGACTAGTAATCTGACTTGGTAGTCGACTATAACATAATCTAGAGATTCACAAGATTTGTATCCAATGATATGTGTGGATATGTAACCATTTTTGTGCACCTTTATTTAGGGTTTTTCCTACTGTAAATCCTATAAATAAGGCATGTTGTAAGGTTGTAAAAACTAATCTTTATATCAATCATTATAGAGGTCGGTGGTCATGTAGATGTAAGCTTAATTGGCTACACGATTGTTCAACAAGAAGGTATGATGCCAATTGTGTCTTAGGTGTGGGCCAAGGTTATGCATGTAACTTTATTCTAAATGAATAAGACAACAAGAGAGAAAGACACTCAAGGAATGTTGGTTTTCCCATTTAGGTTTGCAGGGTAAAATCTTTGTGTATTGTGTATTTAATTTGTCATTTGATTTATAGCTTAAATATTTCTTCCTCTCTTCTGTTAGGTTTAGCATGGAAGTATAAATTTTCTAACAAAAGAGAGTTATCTTGTTATAGCCCTAATGGTTGTAGCTAAATTCTTGTTACAACAACTTAATTTCTTGGAAATACAAGACGCCCTTAGGGCACAATATAACTTAAACCATGTATAATTAAATTCCAAACTTGAAATTCAATATCCTTGAAATCATGTTTACCAATGCACAATATTCAATCTCCAATGAAAAAAATATCAGTTCCTTATCTATTGGGTTATGGAGTCCTTTGTTTATGAGCTATGGTTTATCACTCCTCTAGGGGTGTAAGACGTTTTACTCCCTAGAGTAAATAAATCTTAGCAAGGTAAATCTACAATGGTGTAAGTCTTTTTACTCCTTGTAGAAACCTTTTAAATAGCCTTTTCAATGACAATAAAAGAGAGATCCTTGATACAGGGTGTATTCCTTTATACTCCTCCAAGGGTTTGAAAACATAACCTTGAAATCAATAAGAAACACATACAATTGCAGAAATTCCTTACCTAATCCAAGAGATAGCATGAAAAGCCCTTAATTATCAAGATGTTCCACCACAATTGCCAAGAAGAAGCATGCAAGAGAATTCTCTAGCCTTATTCCACCAATAGACATGTAAAAGCATCCATTGTTACCAAAGACAAGAGAGAGATAATTTCCCAAGTAGGGTGAAAATTTCAGCCAAGAGCTTATGTAATTCTCAAGTGAGTTGTGTCTAAAATGAAAGTGAGTTGACCTCTATTTATATGAGGTCATCTAAAACCAATTTGTCCACATAAGAAAGTCAACAACAAATCAAAAAAGGGTGGATCCCCTTTATTTTCCTTTACAATTTGCAAAAAATAAATTACATAAAGTAAATCCCTTAGAAGGGTGACATCATTCCCTAAAAGGGTGACGTTATGCCCAAAACTTGAGACGTTGAGCTTCTAGATGAAATTCGTTGGGCCTCCAAAGGCCATGTTTCCATCTCTTATGCTCTAGACTGTCATGATATGTATCTTCCTTCTTCAAACCACATCACATCTCTTCTGGAACCATCAAGCCCATCAAAACCCTAGCCTCCAAGTGATGTCAATGGCTTAGGGAGTGATGTCTTAGGCCTCTAAAGGATAACATCCAAGTGAAAGGGGATATGATATCATCATCTAGTGTTTTCCAAGTGCCTCCAAAGGTAACGTCTATCATCTCAAGTGTACAATGACTATGTGGTCCTCTGCCCATCTTGTGGGGTATGGCATCCATCCTTGGGGTTTTCAACCCACCATGAAGGTAAAAATGGAACAGTTCCTTCATGGAATAGATTACACCTGAAAATGTCTTCCAAAGAAAAACAAGTACACCCTCCAAGGGTCCACAAGTCACATGTATCATACCAAGTAAGCCACATTTAATAAAAGAACCAAACAAACCTGTGCATTAAATTCCCCCTTTTCAAACTAAAAAAATGATTAAAGACCTCATACAATTTTCCAAATTTAGGTATGGGAGGGTTGTCATGGTGCCCTATTGGGTAGATTAATCCCCCAAGTCAAGGAGTGTTTCCCAAGAAGTCCCTCTCTAATTCATGTAGTGAATATGAGGTGGATGGGGGTGTGAATTTTGGGCATGGGTTTATTGACATATCAAGGGCTCATATTATCTCATTTATGGGTTCCTTTGTAGAGGGTGTGTTGCATCCTCGTTTGCAATGCAACATTTTTCCAAACCCTTTTATTTACCATTAATTTATTATTGCCTAAAACATTGAGTGATATGTGAAATGGAAAGAAATGAGCACCGTAATTTCAATTGGAGATAAGAACACATTGAGTTCCATGTACAAGGAAAGTAAAGGACACTGCAAATGCATTCCCTCAACAAGGAGGACATTTATTAATTATGTGTTTTCCTTTTTTTAAGGTCCTTCAATTTTTCATAGAGAGGAGTTTCATTGCTCTCAGGACCTTAGGGTGAGAATATAGAGGATAATTTGGATTTTATGTCTTTCCAGCTACAACACCTCTAGGCCTTTAGCCCCTTCTTCTCATGAAATGAGATACAAGCCCTTCTTGGGGTCAATAAGCCTGAAAACCCAAAAGAAGAAGAAATAGAGGGGAAGAAGCATGGAATGTGGTAAATATGGATGGGAATGGTACGATGAAACTTCAAGGAGACCCCCTAGTAACAATATTTTTTCCAAGGGTGACCCACTTACTAGGAAACCATGTCAACCATCAAGGTGAAATGAGGAAAAAGGGATAATTTTAAAGAAAAAGTTTCATAATCAAGAAATGAATCTTTGCAACATGCTCAAGTGTTTTCCCCATATGGGGTGCCTTCTAGTTCGCTTGATCACATAGGTGGTACAAATGACAAGAATCTCCACCCTCTTCGATAGATGGCACCAATATGTCCTTCATGACATGACTCTAACTCTTCAGGTGATGGCCATCACTTCCCTCCCGGTCACGTCGAAGAGGTATTGCACGCCAGAGTTTTTGTGGGCATTCAAGTTTCAACGTTGATTATGGATGGCCTCATTACAACCTCACTCCTACATGATATCCATGGAGGCTCACTGAATCTTCAGTTCAGACTTGATGATGGCTCTGGTCCTTGCACGAGAGACTAACCCTTACAGTGTCATGATGAAGAGACTCCCTCTTCAAATCATCAGTACCCATCTTTCGGAGACAGGTTGGTGGTCCATTTGGGACATAAATCGTTAGCCTAGGTTTCATATCTTCGAAGTCCTGAACCTGATATGCTTTAAGCCTCCTTCTCTCCTCCTTCACTATCGTTTTTCCCTTACCCTCTCTACAGTTAACCCTTATCTTTTCCCTGTCGGATTTTCCATGGATCCTTGAGGAATATTACCCTCGTGTCCTTCCTATGCCCATACCCCATGTCTCCCCTCTGCTCAACCAACTCAGGTTGTGAAATAAACAGTGGAAGCGGTCGAAACGTATGCATAGTTTGTCTCAGATCCAGACAAAGGGAAAATGACCAAGATGGAAAAGGAGGTTCAACAACTGCGAGAGTTCCATTATGACAAGTAGTTCAAAGCTCAAATTGGAAATTTGATTCCGTACTTGGGTTTCTCTCGCTCTCCCAATTCAAAATTTTTCCATACCCTTGAATTATATTAGCAAACCAAGACCTTGTTTTCCCTCGGTATGTTCCCCAAGGAGAAAGATTTCATACAACTGAAAGTAAGAGAGGAGGCTCTGAAAATTCAAACTACATTTGTAGTTGAAGTTGTCACTTGGTTAGATAATTAACATGGAGGAAATTTCATCCCCCATTTGTGCAACTATGCTAAGGCCGAAGGTTCCAAGGCTCCTCCTAGCTATGAGGTGGTGGACCTTATGGGCTCCTAGGTTCCAAATGTCAAGTGATTTTTGGTTTTGTTTTCCTTCTTGCATTTTTTTTCTGTCTAGGCTTTTAGTTTTCAACTATCAATATAGACATATAAATCCTATGAGACAACTTTGTTTAAAACAACCTAAGGCATGGTTTCCCCACTAGGGCAGGTACTATTTTTTTTTTTTTTTTCCTCAAGGACCAAAGATTGTCTTGGTCTTTGGGTAGCTACATCTTCTATACATTTCTATGTAATCTCTATTAATATGAATATAGTCTTTTATTTACAAAAACAAACATGCTCAAATGCTTCAATTATAAAAATGCCACTCACCATGAGACCAGACTTGTTACCTCATGAAGAAAGACCTACTTTCCTATGTGGGCCAAGTTGTTGTGTTGGACATTGTTTTTGTTGATCATAGGTGATATGTGGTGAGAGGAGGGGCTCTTCCTGCTCGTCTGGCTCTCAACACTCCATGTATTCAACTGCGAGCCTCGAGAAATCATCTCCTTAGTTACCCCTAGCCTGGGTAGTAACAAGACCTACCTTCAAATATGTGAGCATTGTGATCTAACCAAATTCCCCATGTAGTGATCAATGGGAGAGATTTAAAATTTTTAACAACAAGGTTTCTACACCACACGTTCAGACCTTCATCTATATAATTGTCCCCCAAACTTCCTTTAAACTACTAAGAGCTTCCAATTCTTTCAAAAAAAAATTCTTTAACAAGAAGAGGGAGAAGAATTTGATTATAAAAAAGAGGGCCATAGGCCATGAAAATAATACATTAGTTCATAGTTTGTTTATATTCTTAACAAAATAATACATTAGAGTATCCAGAATACTCTAATGTATTATTTAGAGTACATTTAGAGTATTTAGGATACATACACTCTATAAAAGATATCTAAAATCTTTATGCAAAAATTATACATTTAACAAAATTTTAATACTATTATGCTAAGGATACCATCAATCATTTCTCGGGGTTGGATCATTCAAGTCGAACTAGATAGGGGTTGATAGTGTGGAAGAAGCCACCTCTAAATTTCTAGAACTCACTTCTTGTTGTGGTTTTCCTTGAAAGTCTTTCAATTGAAGCCTAAGTGCATTGCACTCAACCTACAACTGCTTGATTCCTTGTCTTTGAGCCATTGATTCCTCCATGAATGTAGTGAGCTAAGAAGAAAGGTCACTGTACCAGATTTTCATGTCAAGAATTGGATTTCATGAGTCTTCCAACTCTACTTCCAGTTGTGCCATCTGATTATACCGTTGGGAATTTTGTGACGCCATTGACAGATATTGGAAATTTTGGAATTGTAAATGAGGAACAGAGGAGCAATGGAAGGATCCTGAATGACCACAAACTTCCTAGAGCGAGAGTGAAGAACAAATCGAGCCAAGCGATGAATGTAACAAGAATGAAACATGAGTCGGGACATCATCTCATCATCATCCTCCTTAGCGATTAAATTTACACACCATGTATTTGTCCTTAAGTCGGTAGCTCCACCTTCTGCAATCATCATTGTGAATATGGTCATTGAGGATTCAGAATGAATCAACTCTTCATACAAGGGGGAAGTGATGGTATAAATGAGGAATGGGTCGATCAAGGCACAAGGGATTTAAAAGGATGTTAAGGAGGTGCATGTCTACCACATGCCCAAGAGGCGGCATTGATGAGACTCTTGCTTGTGACATGGAATGGTGGGACGTGGTTCCAAATTTAAGGCGATTTCTTAAGTGGGGGGGGGAGACCCCTTATGTCTCTTCTTCAAGGTTCACTCGATAGTCAGAGTGGAATTCATGTCCATTTTGGGACTTATAATCCATTTATTTATTTTTATAGTGAGCAGAAGGAAAAACTTGATGCTTATCATGGAATAATCGAGTTTTTGAGAATAAAGTTTTTTCTAATATAACCCTCCACCCCCACCCTCATATGAGGGTGAGGGTAGGGGGTGATATTAGAGAAAACTTAATAAATATTTCTCTAATATAACAGCCCACCCCCACCCTCACCCTCATATGAGGGTGGGGGTGGGGGGTTATATTAGAGAAAAAAATATTCTCACCCTCATATGAGGGTGGGGGTGGGTTGTTATATTAGAGAAAACTTTATTAAGTTTTCTCTAATATTACCCCCCACCCCCACCCTCACCCTCATATGAGAGTGGGGGTATAAATTTTTCTCTAATATAACACCCCACCCCCACCCTCACCCTCACCCTCATATGAGGGTGGGGGTTTAATTTTTTCTCTAAGATAACCCCCCACCCCCACCACCCTCATATGAGGGTGGGGGTATAATTTTTTCTCTAATATAGCCCCCCACCCCTTTATGAGGGTGGGGGTATAAATTTTTCTCTAATATAACCCCCCACCCCCTCCATCATATGAGGGTGAGGGTGGGGGTATAAAGTTTTCTCTAATATAACCCCCCACCCCCACCCTCATATGAGGATGAGGGTGAGGGTGGGGGTGGAGGGTAATATTAGAGAAAAATTTATATGAGGGTGAGGGTGAGGGTGAGGGTGGGCGTGGGGGGAATAATAGAGAAAACATAATACCCTAATAATCCCATTAATTATAAGTTTCCCTTCTGGTTGTTGGGTGGGCTAACTTTATATGAGGGTGGGGGTGGGTGGAATAATAGAGAAAACATATTACCCTAATAATCCCATTAAATATAAGTGTCCCTTCTAGTTTTTGGGTGGGCTGGTTAGCCTTCATGTTAGCTTCTTTATTATTTTCTCTCAAGACGTGGAAGAATTCGATGGTCCCGATATTCTTGATTCCAGAGTGAATTCTGGTTATTATGGATCGAAGGAGGAGATTCTTCGGGAAATTTTTATTCCTTGCATATGAAACGATAAGTTTAGAGTCTCCAATCACTCTAAGATGTTGAATGACTATGTTCTTGGCCAAGTTCAGACCCTAGAGAAGTGCATAGGCTTCTTCTTGGTTATTTTTTAAATGACTTAAGCTCCATGTGGAAACAATGTCATGTTGTCCTCCTAGGTTAAGTAACACCCCTCCCACACCTGCCAACTCATTTAATGATTGAAGGACATGAGGGTGGGCTTTGATCCACTTATGTGTGCATGGGTCATGATAAAATTTAATATAATATCTATGGGTGTAACCAAATGTTAGACCACTACCTAAAGGTTCCCCCATGTCTTCAGGTCGGGCCTCATG
>JZKD02S1622363.1:75919-89990 GCA_000966675.3 Picea glauca | reverse complement strand
GGGTAACTAAGGAGATGATTTCTCGAGGCTCGCAGTTGAATACATGGAGTGTTGAGAGCCAGACGAGCAGGAAGAGCCCCTCCTCTCACCACATATCACCTATGATCAACAAAAACAATGTCCAACACAACAACTTGGCCCACATAGGAAAGTAGGTCTTTCTTCATGAGGTAACAAGTCTGGTCTCATGGTGAGTGGCATTTTTATAATTGAAGCATTTGAGCATGTTTGTTTTTGTAAATAAAAGACTATATTCATATTAATAGAGATTACATAGAAATGTATAGAAGATGTAGCTACCCAAAGACCAAGACAATCTTTGGTCCTTGAGGAAAAAAAAAAAAAAAATAGTACCTGCCCTAGTGGGGAAACCATGCCTTAGGTTGTTTTAAACAAAGTTGTCTCATAGGATTTATATGTCTATATTGATAGTTGAAAACTAAAAGCCTAGACAGAAAAAAAATGCAAGAAGGAAAACAAAACCAAAAATCACTTGACATTTGGAACCTAGGAGCCCATAAGGTCCACCACCTCATAGCTAGGAGGAGCCTTGGAACCTTCGGCCTTAGCATAGTTGCACAAATGGGGGATGAAATTTCCTCCATGTTAATTATCTAACCAAGTGACAACTTCAACTACAAATGTAGTTTGAATTTTCAGAGCCTCCTCTCTTACTTTCAGTTGTATGAAATCTTTCTCCTTGGGGAACATACCGAGGGAAAACAAGGTCTTGGTTTGCTAATATAATTCAAGGGTATGGAAAAATTTTGAATTGGGAGAGCGAGAGAAACCCAAGTACGGAATCAAATTTCCAATTTGAGCTTTGAACTACTTGTCATAATGGAACTCTCGCAGTTGTTGAACCTCCTTTTCCATCTTGGTCATTTTCCCTTTGTCTGGATCTGAGACAAACTATGCATACGTTTCGACCGCTTCCACTGTTTATTTCACAACCTGAGTTGGTTGAGCAGAGGGGAGACATGGGGTATGGGCATAGGAAGGACACGAGGGTAATATTCCTCAAGGATCCATGGAAAATCCGACAGGGAAAAGATAAGGGTTAACTGTAGAGAGGGTAAGGGAAAAACGATAGTGAAGGAGGAGAGAAGGAGGCTTAAAGCATATCAGGTTCAGGACTTCGAAGATATGAAACCTAGGCTAACGATTTATGTCCCAAATGGACCACCAACCTGTCTCCGAAAGATGGGTACTGATGATTTGAAGAGGGAGTCTCTTCATCATGACACTGTAAGGGTTAGTCTCTCGTGCAAGGACCAGAGCCATCATCAAGTCTGAACTGAAGATTCAGTGAGCCTCCATGGATATCATGTAGGAGTGAGGTTGTAATGAGGCCATCCATAATCAACGTTGAAACTTGAATGCCCACAAAAACTCTGGCGTGCAATACCTCTTCGACGTGACCGGGAGGGAAGTGATGGCCATCACCTGAAGAGTTAGAGTCATGTCATGAAGGACATATTGGTGCCATCTATCGAAGAGGGTGGAGATTCTTGTCATTTGTACCACCTATGTGATCAAGCGAACTAGAAGGCACCCCATATGGGGAAAACACTTGAGCATGTTGCAAAGATTCATTTCTTGATTATGAAACTTTTTCTTTAAAATTATCCCTTTTTCCTCATTTCACCTTGATGGTTGACATGGTTTCCTAGTAAGTGGGTCACCCTTGGAAAAAATATTGTTACTAGGGGGTCTCCTTGAAGTTTCATCGTACCATTCCCATCCATATTTACCACATTCCATGCTTCTTCCCCTCTATTTCTTCTTCTTTTGGGTTTTCAGGCTTATTGACCCCAAGAAGGGCTTGTATCTCATTTCATGAGAAGAAGGGGCTAAAGGCCTAGAGGTGTTGTAGCTGGAAAGACATAAAATCCAAATTATCCTCTATATTCTCACCCTAAGGTCCTGAGAGCAATGAAACTCCTCTCTATGAAAAATTGAAGGACCTTAAAAAAAGGAAAACACATAATTAATAAATGTCCTCCTTGTTGAGGGAATGCATTTGCAGTGTCCTTTACTTTCCTTGTACATGGAACTCAATGTGTTCTTATCTCCAATTGAAATTACGGTGCTCATTTCTTTCCATTTCACATATCACTCAATGTTTTAGGCAATAATAAATTAATGGTAAATAAAAGGGTTTGGAAAAATGTTGCATTGCAAACGAGGATGCAACACACCCTCTACAAAGGAACCCATAAATGAGATAATATGAGCCCTTGATATGTCAATAAACCCATGCCCAAAATTCACACCCCCATCCACCTCATATTCACTACATGAATTAGAGAGGGACTTCTTGGGAAACACTCCTTGACTTGGGGGATTAATCTACCCAATAGGGCACCATGACAACCCTCCCATACCTAAATTTGGAAAATTGTATGAGGTCTTTAATCATTTTTTTAGTTTGAAAAGGGGGAATTTAATGCACAGGTTTGTTTGGTTCTTTTATTAAATGTGGCTTACTTGGTATGATACATGTGACTTGTGGACCCTTGGAGGGTGTACTTGTTTTTCTTTGGAAGACATTTTCAGGTGTAATCTATTCCATGAAGGAACTGTTCCATTTTTACCTTCATGGTGGGTTGAAAACCCCAAGGATGGATGCCATACCCCACAAGATGGGCAGAGGACCACATAGTCATTGTACACTTGAGATGATAGACGTTACCTTTGGAGGCACTTGGAAAACACTAGATGATGATATCATATCCCCTTTCACTTGGATGTTATCCTTTAGAGGCCTAAGACATCACTCCCTAAGCCATTGACATCACTTGGAGGCTAGGGTTTTGATGGGCTTGATGGTTCCAGAAGAGATGTGATGTGGTTTGAAGAAGGAAGATACATATCATGACAGTCTAGAGCATAAGAGATGGAAACATGGCCTTTGGAGGCCCAACGAATTTCATCTAGAAGCTCAACGTCTCAAGTTTTGGGCATAACGTCACCCTTTTAGGGAATGATGTCACCCTTCTAAGGGATTTACTTTATGTAATTTATTTTTTGCAAATTGTAAAGGAAAATAAAGGGGATCCACCCTTTTTTGATTTGTTGTTGACTTTCTTATGTGGACAAATTGGTTTTAGATGACCTCATATAAATAGAGGTCAACTCACTTTCATTTTAGACACAACTCACTTGAGAATTACATAAGCTCTTGGCTGAAATTTTCACCCTACTTGGGAAATTATCTCTCTCTTGTCTTTGGTAACAATGGATGCTTTTACATGTCTATTGGTGGAATAAGGCTAGAGAATTCTCTTGCATGCTTCTTCTTGGCAATTGTGGTGGAACATCTTGATAATTAAGGGCTTTTCATGCTATCTCTTGGATTAGGTAAGGAATTTCTGCAATTGTATGTGTTTCTTATTGATTTCAAGGTTATGTTTTCAAACCCTTGGAGGAGTATAAAGGAATACACCCTGTATCAAGGATCTCTCTTTTATTGTCATTGAAAAGGCTATTTAAAAGGTTTCTACAAGGAGTAAAAAGACTTACACCATTGTAGATTTACCTTGCTAAGATTTATTTACTCTAGGGAGTAAAACGTCTTACACCCCTAGAGGAGTGATAAACCATAGCTCATAAACAAAGGACTCCATAACCCAATAGATAAGGAACTGATATTTTTTTCATTGGAGATTGAATATTGTGCATTGGTAAACATGATTTCAAGGATATTGAATTTCAAGTTTGGAATTTAATTATACATGGTTTAAGTTATATTGTGCCCTAAGGGCGTCTTGTATTTCCAAGAAATTAAGTTGTTGTAACAAGAATTTAGCTACAACCATTAGGGCTATAACAAGATAACTCTCTTTTGTTAGAAAATTTATACTTCCATGCTAAACCTAACAGAAGAGAGGAAGAAATATTTAAGCTATAAATCAAATGACAAATTAAATACACAATACACAAAGATTTTACCCTGCAAACCTAAATGGGAAAACCAACATTCCTTGAGTGTCTTTCTCTCTTGTTGTCTTATTCATTTAGAATAAAGTTACATGCATAACCTTGGCCCACACCTAAGACACAATTGGCATCATACCTTCTTGTTGAACAATCGTGTAGCCAATTAAGCTTACATCTACATGACCACCGACCTCTATAATGATTGATATAAAGATTAGTTTTTACAACCTTACAACATGCCTTATTTATAGGATTTACAGTAGGAAAAACCCTAAATAAAGGTGCACAAAAATGGTTACATATCCACACATATCATTGGATACAAATCTTGTGAATCTCTAGATTATGTTATAGTCGACTACCAAGTCAGATTACTAGTCGACTATCAATAGACCTTCATTTGGTATTTAGTCGGTTTCCACACAACCTCCTATCGACCTCTTGTTGGCTGACCTCTTCGAATTGTTGTTGATTACTTCGAATTCAACTTTTTCTATCTGATCCCCCTCGAACTTTGACTTTCACTGCAAAGAATATAGCAACCAAACATTCTCCCACTTGTTGTCTTCTTTGCTGTACTAGGAGTTTCTTGAACTTTTGTTCACAAACCCAGGGCAACAATGCCCATTGCGTCTATGCACCACTAGAACTTCACAACACTCACAAACTTGGTCAAAGAGTTTACTATGTTTTCCAATGTGCCTACTTTCTCCAACAACACCTTGTTTCTTTCCACCATGTATCTCACGAAATGGTATTTTACATCAACATTCTTAGTCTTGGAATGATAAGCTGGTCTCTTTTCCAAAAATATTGCGCTTTGAATGTCACAATTTATCTTCATATCTCTCTTCTCAAACCTGATCCCTTAACAAAGTCGTTGTATCCATACTGCTTCTTTTCTTCCATGAGTGGTGTTGGGTGCATGCCTATTTTGAGAAGGAAGGCTATTGTAGGCACAGACCTAATTTTGGAGAACATATCTATTTTGGGAAAGGACCTAATTTTGGAAAGGAAAACCTAATTTTGGAGAGTGCACAACAAATGGAAATAAAGCAACATGCAAAAAAACAAGGAAAAGAAGCATTCAAGAGGAAAAGAAATGTGGCGTGCAGGAAGACAAGCCTAACCATAATATGGTTAGCGTTTTTGATAAGGATTGTAATGGATATAAGACAATAGATTAGTATAAATAAATACCTAGGAGGTCTAGGTTGGGGGTTCGAATATAGTTAGTTGGTTATGAGGTGTCCGAGAGTTGAATAAGGTAGATTTTGAGGGCTATATCATAGGCTGAGGATCCTGGTGTGATCTAGTCCACCTCACAAATGTTCTTTAACCTCCTCATGATTGTTTGATTGAATATGTAATGTGCACAGTGCTATATTTTCCAGCAGATTCAATAAAAGAGATGAGAAAATAAATATTTGTGGATGTATCCCCGGGAGGGGGTGAACCACGGTAAAACCTGTGTTATGTGTGATGTTTCTTGAATTCTTTACTTTTTGTTAATGGTTGTATTATGAAGGAATGATTAACTATATATATTAGTATGCATGCATGAGGTTAAAGATGAATGAATCTTAGGAATACCTGAATTAGTAACAAATTTAATGCATAAAGAAAGATAGAATACACTCCTAGATCCCCAATCATTCCTAGACTTCAAACACCTGGTTATTGCAGTCACCCATAGGGCTATCTCGGGTGAGACTACATTGTGCACCCTATGTGCAACATTGCCTTTTGGTTTACCAAGAGGACCGACAGTTTTAGAGGGTTTTGTTGGAAGCTTGTTCAGATATGAACCTGACTCAAACCTAGAAGAAGTAAGAAGTCATATATCTAACCAACAAATGGTTCTTTTTCCGGCTGGAACTGCATAGGATTGAGTGGACGTGATCCAGGGAAGAAACACGCAGAGAATGAAGGTATAGAAGAGAATGTTCAGGCCATGTAATCCAACAAAGGTGAAGATCGAAAGATGGTTGAAAACGAAAGAACTAGTGTTTACGTAGAAGGAAAACAAAAACCCTAAGCTAACACTGCACAAATATCTCAACAAATACATATTTAGTGACCTACATGAGGTATTTTTCTGTGATTTCCCACATTTGTTGCAAGAGTTGTTATTGAGGTTAAAATAAAACTACCCAACAAATCAAATTAGGTAGCTCGAGTGGAATCCTATGGAGATCGTGCAGTTACAACAAGCTAATAACAAATTCATGTGCACAATAGATTTCTAGTTAGACAATATTATTGTAGGTTTTATCATCGAATTTGTAGTAGATACAATGAAGTATTACACCGCAACAGAGGAGGATTTTCTAAAGGGACCCAGAGGTAGGTACATCAAATCGTTGTATACTTCAATCAAGATTTTGTTGTATGACAACGACGTGATTACTATCGGATCAGACAACTAAACTTCCTTGCGCACATGGGGGAAGGGGGGAAGCACTGATAGGAGGTTGATAAATGGTGGAAGATATGGATAAGGGAAAGAATAAGGAGTCCACGGACCTAATCATGATGGAGGAAGACTAGATAAAACAAATAATGGAAAAAGATGGAAAGACGCGGAATGGAGTACCCTACCAATATAAGATGAATAACAAGAAGAGATCCATAGCTAATAATGTAACACACCCAACCCATAAATACTCCTTTAATGGGTGGGACATCATAATTTTGTTTTTCCTAACTATATCAAATCATAATTATGAGATATCCATTGGTTATTGCTTGCCACAAGCTTTCTAGCAGTCGCCACCAAACTTAAATATGAGTTCTGGTTTGCAAGTTATTGCCTCACGGACATCTCCGAACGTTATTAGTCAAGGGTCACGTAACATCCACCTCATACATATCATCTAGAATTCCTCGATGCCCTAGAACTCCCAACACTCCTATATCTATGGTGGAGATCCATTCCCCATTAAATATGATGATGGATCTTCCTCCTGGTTAAGCCATATGCCTAAGGATAATTTGACGTTCGGTGCTGAGTGCCCCTTTGTTGTCTATGCACGAGACCTCTCAGAGTCCTGAAATATCTCCACATGTCCTTAACCATTCAATGATCGACTCTCAAAATTCTACGTTGAATGTCCCTTTATGATACTACAACCTAGATATTCCAAAATCCCGAAGTCCTAGACTCCCGAAGTCTCGGTCGCATCACCAACCACATTGGCCAGGTGGGAACGAACAAGAGGCTGATATGTTGCAAGGGCCAAGGGTAACACGTGTCCTCATCAAGGGGTGACACATTTCACACGCTAATAGGCATAAGGGGTTTGCAAAACATCCATATCTAGGTAACATGTGGCACCTTAGTTGCGGGTCCACGTCGCCCCAAATGACGTCAATGAGACACATCAACAGCATACAATAAAAATTCTAATGTTTTTTAGATATCACAGTTGATATTTTTCCACATAGATCCATAGATCTACGTTTCTCGTTGCTTTGCAACTCTAGGCTTCAGATCTTATTAACTCATCACATCTCGAGTCCCCCAGAGTGACAAGCCTTTGGACTAAAGGATATGGCACCAGGCGCCGCCTGTATATCGATGACTAAGATGTACTCCATTGATTGTGACTTTGAGAGTCTTCACACTTTGAAGACTCTTGTCCAAATTCCTTCAGAGTGTCAAACCTCTGAACCCCAAAATCTCCTGCCACGTGTCCTCCACCCATGGCAACATCGTCACTCAACACTTGGATCCCTGTATGTTATAGAAATGACACACACATTCCCTCAATCGAATGACTAAGAGGGGTCCCAAAGGATCCATAGATCCATGGTCCACATTACTTTGCTGCTCCGATGTTCGGGAGTTTTGACGTTACAACACCCCGAAACTCCTGAAGTGGTCAATGTCAGGTTGACTATATCATAGATCTGACGATTGGAATAGTTCATGAGCATCCTTAGATCTATGGATATTGGAACAGGGGAAGACCAAGGGTTCAACACTACAATAGAGCACCAACAAATCCCTAACTACTGGTCCTTTCAGCAACACCTGCAAAGTAGATGAAGTCTCACCTGAGGTAGAGGCAGTGGTGGTTGCAAGACACGGGTGTCTACAACCTTATTTGGGACACAGATATGTGATTATAATACTTAATACAACTCTTAGCACTGTCTGTTCCTTAATATGTAATCACTATTCACTTCATTGATACAACAGAGCTTCGCAATAATCACACTAATCTACAGTATTCAAGCACTTAACATATACAAATGGATCAGAATGAGCATATCAAGCACTAAGCATGACTATCTAGATCATATCTAACATTCTCACATATAATAAGCACAAAGAATAAATAGATCTATCTAAACATATAATAGCACTTAGCATATAACATATGAACACATCAAGACAAAGCACATAACACAGTGTTTACGTGGTTCACCCCCACCCTAGGGCTACGTCCGCCAACTCTTCTTATTTATTGTCTTCAGTCAATCGGTTACAAGAATAAAGACATCAAAACCCTTACTCTGCAAAGGATAGAAGATCTACGCAGCTCGCTAGATCCTTCTTCCTTGCGCTACAACACTTAAGCTCTCCATAATCCGCTACAAGTATCTGCACTTAGCTTTGCAAGTCTCTTACAGTCATGCACAAAGAACTTACAAAATCTACTCACACTTAGCATACATTCACATCACATTGATGCACTATTCTCCTCTTCTTGCATTGAATATCCTTCTATTTATACATACAAAATATGCCTAAACATGGGTAAACCCACGGGCCGACATCCCATTCCCGTTACATATTCCCAAATACCCAAAAAGGGGGCCAAGATCTCGTGATCTCCACTTCGTCTTGTGCTCCTCCTTCGACAGGCTGTCAAAATATCAAAATAGGTCAACATGACCAAGAAACTCCCAAAACTTGGTGAAGGGCCAACAATGGCACATGTTAACTTCAGGCTCCAGGACTTCAGAGGATTCATCTCCCTTACGACGAATACTAAAATTCACCGAACTCACGAAGACTGAAGGAGTCAAGGAGTTAACACTTGCACTCCTTCTCCAAATTCAACGGTCGTGAAAGACCTTGGATCCTCCCAAACAGATCTTGTCCGCTCGTCTTCCAAATGAACGGATCTTCCCTTTCAAGACTTAAATCTCACTATATTTCCTGAGATTCATCAGTTATGAAATTCTTAGGTACTGGCGTGTTCTTTGTGTTATTTCTCCTAATTTTAACAAACTCCTTCTCCCAGGAGACCCAAAAAACTAGGAGTGTTGACATGCATAGGGGAAACTATGCCCAATATCGACGAACTCATAGTTCATTTTCTTAAACTTAAGCCACTACATGGCTTGAGCATTTACGTGTACAAACCATATAGTTCCTTACTTGCTTAAATACACGATCAGGAAAATATATAGGTACACATTCTAATCATGATATCACCAGGGAAATTTTTATTGTTTCTCAGAGATATTCTCTTTTTAGAGAAACCTGCGAGGTTTATCAGATGCTTCCTCAACATCAAACTCACGACCTTTCTCTTTCCTTCTGCATACCCAGGTCACACATTCCCCTCTATTCATGTGCTCTTGTCTAGTGTTTTTCTTGCTCTCTATAGAGCCTCACACACACACCTCTCTCTCCACTATATCCTGTGTGTCCCTCCCCTTTCATGCCTTTCCCAAGAGGGTTCTTGACCTGTCCTGTTTCTTCTGTCAGAAGGAAACTCGAGTCATCCTTGGTCTGCATAAATCTGTTTTACTTTGAGATGATAGCCTCCTATATCCTCAACCAAACCATGCTTGATTCATGGGGGTGGTTGATTATCCAACCACCAATCCTTCCTTCATTAATCGATTCCTCTCCTTGGGATCCAGATGAGGCTTATTATCTTAGCAAAGGGAATTTGGTTCATTTGAATTAATGAACCCTCTCCATAGTTTCCTCACTCTTTCCTCTAGTGATATCATGGAAAATAATTCAAGGATTTACCCCCATAGTCATTTATTGACAATATAAAAATACATATACATTGTTCCCATGCCATAGCATGGTGATCATAATTAATGATTAATTACAATATGGGAGAAATATGGGTATTAAAATCCCCTCCCCCTTAAAAAGTAACACCATCCTCTATGTTCTTTCTCAGTAACACCTCACCCATCAGATGGATGAGCGACTTCGTTCCTTGCCCCTTTTGGTTGTGTCACTTAACGTACCTTTTCTTACTGAATTTCCACCTCTATAGGTTAATGTAGTTATGGGTTGTCCTGTCCATAATATCTAGCCGTAGTGGCCCATTGAGCCTACTACCCGCTATTGCTTTTGTGAGTTCGTGATAGGTTCTTTTTTATTTGGGCAAAGGGATAAAGGCTAGGTGCATAAGGTGTTTATAGAAACCGATAGAGTTTGATTGGTCAAGGCCATAATTACGATTTATATGGATGAGTGACGTTGATAAGGTTCAGGGAGATGAGACATCATGATAGGTTTATAAAATGGGCGTAGGACCGCTGACTGATGACTAGGGACCACACATTCCATTCAATTGATACATAGTCAAGCCGAAGAGATGAAATTACGAGGGATAGGGGAAAATACCAAATTAATACATCCAACATGGTATATAATTGCAATCGACCGACCTTCGTATCGATACAGTGAGTGGAGTATAGAATACAGAAAAAACATCTCTTGATACAACCAGCAAGCCAGTGTCCATAGTGATATAAGGGGCTAGGCTAGCGTAGCTGATGTAGGGGAGCAAGACCATCCAACCTTATAACTATGTTACCCATTCAAATACCATTGTTAACTTATCCAACCTTCTACCAGCCATACCTTGTTCCGGGAAATTACACATTAAATAGCTACCATAAATTGTTATTTGATGGCGCGACGACGATGCTCCTACATACCCCGCAGGGTCTCTGTACCTGACCTCCCGGTCTTTAAGGATCACTCAGTGTTCTCTTTTGAGCCGAAGTGGCTCTTTGGACTCCCAATGGAATCCCTGTGAAAAACCCGATCCACAGGTCCTTAATTCAACCACACGGCTCTCTGCACTCAAACGTGATCTTCCCTGACTCAGTTTCAGGTTTCGGGGTTTCGTGATCCCCGACGTCAAGATTTCTTGTCCTCTTGAATCCCCGATCTTCGATGAGAAATTTCACCGATACACGCCCTTTATGCGTTAGCCCTCCTAGCTATGCTCTAGTCCATGTGACCGCTAATTCATAAGACCGCAGCCTTATCCTTCTTTTGGGGTTTTGGGCTTCAAAATCCTGATGTGCTCCAACTCCCATTAGCCCTCCAGGCTAGACTCCTGGCCCACATGACCACTATCTCACAAGACCACAGCCTTGTCTCCCATCGGGGTTTCGAACATCTCAATGTCGAAATGCATAAACATTTTTTCCTTGGAATCCATGATATCCCGATATGACGTTAGCTTCCACTAGTCCCCTGGGCTAGACCTTTGGGTCCATACGACCTCCCTCTATATGACCGCAGTCATACCACCTATCGGGGTTTCGGACTTTTCAATGCCGAAATACACTTGTCCTCAGGATTCGCGATCCCTCGAATCCTGATTTCCCACTATGCTGATAGCTGGCTCCCCCAATGGCACTTCCCTCCTTGTCGGGGTTTCGGACTTTGCGATTCCGAAATGACCAAACCTCTTGTCACTAGGATTCTCGATATCCCGATGACCAAAATGCCGATAGATGACTTCCTGTCGGGCCTTTCCCCGATAGCTCCGATTTCTGCCGCGCATCCTCCTCTAATGGATGGTCCTGATTACTCCTCGCATTTTCGAGAATTATGATGTCTTGAATTTCACGACCTCGAGAAATCTGATTTCCCAAGTACCGATATCCCAATGTCTAGTGCCCGGATCTCCGGAATGGACGATCACGTGACACACGTCCTCTCTCAGATGGATAGCCCAAATTTGTGTCGGGGGTTTCAAGGTGGACTTACCCGATCTCCTGTCCACAGGAATGTCGATATCCTGACTCCCGACTCCTCGATATATCGATATGTGTCGAGACTTCCTCCAAGACTTTTCTCCTCCTGTTTACGAGGTTAACTCCCTCACAACTCTCTGTTGATCCGACGGCTATAGGGTCTCCGCTCAAGATCTGATGGTCAAGATCCGTTCTGCCTGTGCGCTCCTCCTGAGCTTCCTTCCTGGACATGAAAACCTTCCAACGGTCTAGATCTTCTTTTCTCCAGCCGATCTGACGACGACTGTGCTCCCTCTTGAGCTTCTGCACTTTCTTCCGAGACTTGGAAGAATTTCCAGTTCTCAAAGGCCTTGACCTTTGTCCTCCTTTTCCTCTACAAACTCCTCGACCCTGAGCTTCACCGCGCGTATGGAAATGTTGTTCCTCCTAATCTTTACTTCTGAATCCTCAAAGGAGTCTTTGACTTATGTGCCTCTGCAGAGTCTTTACGCACACACAGTGCTGCCTCTTTTGAGCTTCTCAACCACTCAAACCCCTAAGGGATTTTGTCTTTCTTCCTTTCTCTTGTAGATGGAGAAATATGGATGCCCTCCTAGCTATCGTTCTGCTCAAGCAACTTCTTGCTGAGTGCTACAGGGTGTTCAACAACCCTTTGAAGATCCCTCTGTGGATTCTTCCCTCAATTACAGAACTAAAAGAGTTCTCTTCTCTTCTGTGCTTGTCTGCACACTGACTCAAATTCCCTCCTGGTAGAGTATCTTCTCACAGAACATCCAACAGTTCTGTCTCCTTCTCCTATGCACCTATGCACTTTCTCAATGCCCACCTGACAGAGCTCTCAGAATCCTCAGTGATTCTGGTTCTTCTTCCTGAACTCACAACACAGTTCTATATTTGTGCACTCCTTTCACTGGCTCGATGCCCACCTGGCAGAGCTTCACAGAATCCTCAGTGATTCTGGCTTCTGTCTAAACTCACAATAGAGTTCCTCCAGCTGCACCTTGTGCCTGTGCTCAATGCCCACTTGGCAGAGCTTCACAGAATCCACAGCATAATTCTGTCTGCAACTGTGTCTCTCATACATAGCCTTGCCTCCAAGGTATTCAACAACCTTGAGGTCTTCACTGAGTTGTTGATTCTAGTTCTTGTGCCGCAACACGTCTTTGTCTGAACCTGCAGTGTTCAGAAATGCATCCTTTGTGCACGACTATCAGAACCCGCATCGTTCTGTCACACCCTCCTAGTGTGAAGCCTCAAAGACCTTCACCTGAAATCAGACACATTCCTGCAAATGCATGATAACAACATACATCTACAACATACAATGGAACTCTCACAGACATTCATTCAACACAAAATATTGCAGGAAAAAATGCTCTTTTGTATTAAATATGGAAAATGCCTGTTGTTGGCGACGGAAGTCACTCCTGGATTGCTATCAGGAGCAGAGCCCGACGCCCATCAGTTTAGTGTCACGATTGTTCATAGATGGGTGATCAAATGGAAGGAAACTCTAAACAATAGTGTCCAACTCTGAAAACAGGCCAGGCATGCATGAGCAAGTGAGGTCTTGTGTAAACTTCAGACAGTGAGCTGTAGTAAAGGGTGAACAGGCGGAAGACTTATGGAGAAGAGTGCGAAGGTCTATTATAAACAACAAGTTCCTAACAGACTGTAAAGGAAGACATTTAAACACAAGATCATCTTATATTCAAATGCACACGACCAAAGAATGCAGTAACGCAATGATAAATCATTTATCACAGCAGAACTACAACAATTCGTATGACTCAGTCAATCACGAACTCCCTAGCATGATATGAAATTAGATGAAAAAGGAGAACTGTCTGTCATAAAGCAAGAAATCTCATTTACAGATACATAAGCTGGAAGATAGAATAGCAGTTAAAGCATTACAGTCAAGAGCTCATCTCTACCATCGATCCTTTACAAAATGGCCAAAATGCCTACATATACTTGGAACAAAAACCTGGCAGCTAAAACGAGACATTGCACTAAAGACATTACGTCTTCACATTTACTGCACATGTAGTCTCTGGATGTTCGTGAACTTCTGTCAGACGCAATCGCGTCCTAAAGGACCTGGAATTGAATTGACAAGCTTGCATTCATTCCTTGGTTTTCCATT
>JZKD02S1622363.1:33733-67925 GCA_000966675.3 Picea glauca | reverse complement strand
CTTGCGATTCCCCGAAATCCGATGGCTTATGGCCGTTGACTTACTGACGGTCTGCTCCTTGGTGCATAGCCTGCCACCTGCCTTCCACTATTGAAAGCTTCCCCCGATATCGGGAGATTGGGTATCGGGATATCGAGACTTCTTCTACCATGTGCGCGGGACTTTCAGTTCCCCGATCCCCGACTCTATGGGATCTCTCGCCACGTCCCTCTGGATCGGACGACCTGCATTCAGCCTCTAAAGATAAGAGAATTCTCTGCTGCTAAATGTCGAGTAGTTCGGCCACTCCGACACCCCGATAACTGTTGATTTTCTTCATGGATGGATCTCGGCTGCCGATGGCAAAACTTCGCAGGATCGCTTGATATGGAACTTGGAAAAGAAAGAATTCTCCTGAGCTGCGCTTGAGTATTTGTGTGACTTGCAGACCTGCATGCCTCTTGAACCCGCGACAAGTAATGTTACTAACACCTGTATTTACAATGTGTTCCTGAGCACGACCTATAACAAGGTCTCGAATCTTCTCTCTTCTGCTCTCTACTCGCAGATTCTATCCTTTGCACTTACTCTTGGCTCTCGACTTACTACCAAAATGAGATACTACCTACTCTCTTTTACCTGAGGGGGATCTTAGAGCGCTTCCCTCCAACCTACCTACCCTATTCAATTACATTGAATAACTGTCTAGTCTAGCATATGGATCTAGATCTCAGCCTTACAAACATTAAAGGCCTATCTACTCTACACTTGCACAAAGGCACGACTTCACGGCTCAACAACCTAAACATTTAATTACATTCAATTCATATTTTAATGAGGACTGCGCCTCTCTTCATCTTGAATGCACGCGATCGACGTGGCTGGCTGGATGACATGGAGAGATGCTCCTACATCAAACTCCTCAGTTGCAAAATTCATGAGCTCCTGCTCATGAGCTTCCCCTCTCAGCTGTTGGAAATCCTCCTGGATCCCAAACAAATATCTGGAGCTGTTCATCTGCTCCATTCTGCTGTTGCTGTTGCTACTGCGTTGCTGCTTCCTTCCTTCTGTTCATCCTTTCCTTGCTGACAGTGTCTGCTGATCGGATCATCAACTCCATGATCTCTTCAATCACTTTGTCCAGCTTCTCCCATGACTGGTTCTGTTCATGCAGTCTCCTCAGCTGCAATTTTTTTTGGCACATGAGAAGATCATCATGATCTCCCATGCCTCCTTCATCTGCTTCCAACTTCACCTATTGGATGTGCACGCTCTGCACTTTCACCCTCTCTTCCAGGGATTCTATCTGTTCATACAGATCAGCCAAACTAATGTTGTCTGCTTCTTCTCCCTTTTCTTCTGCAACCTCCCATGTTGCAGTCTTTTCAGTCTCCTAGCTGAAAATATTGAGCCATTCCTCAGAATGCTCATCATCCTCTTCATCTCCTACTATCAACTTCAGTGCTATAGCTTCCTCGGCTTCTTGGCTGAAAGTGTTGAGACACTCCTCAGAAGGCTTATCTTCTTCTTCGTCTGCTTGGGCAGCTTCGAAAGTCTGCTCCAATTCCTCTTCTTTCCTGACAGTCATAGCTGACTGTTCTGTTGCTGTTGCTGCACCATCTGCAACACAGACTTCCGCCTCCTCTTGGGAAAATGGTAGGAATACCTGAATTCCTCCAATCATCAGAAGATTATCCTGATCTTCCTCCTCGTTTAGCTGCACCTGCTGAGTCAAACTCACCTCTAAGCTCATCTTCTCTGATAGCTCCTCAGGCTGATCCCAACTCACCTACTCATCCCTACCCATTAGGCAATATGGGATGTCTCTACTGCCCTCCTGGAAGTCCATGGAATCAACTAATTCCATCTCTGTTTCCTTTCCCACCTGGAAAACTGGAAACCTTTCGCTACCCTCCTGGCAGTCTGTGAGATCCCGTAGTGACCTCATTTCATTGCCCACCTGGCAATGTGAAATTCCTTGGCTGTCCTCCTGACAGTCCATGAGATCCTTAGTTGATCCCAATTCGTTGCCCACCTGGCAAACTAGAATTTCTTCTCTGCCCTCCTGACAGTTCTCGAGATCTTCAAATGATCCCATTTCATCCTCTTCATCGAGAATTCTACCAGTCTCGGGTTCACACACCTGAACCATTTCTTCTTCTGGTCCATTGAGGTTTTCAACATACCTCAACCATCTTTTTAACAGCCTGCACTGCCCTCTGACCATCAACTCCTTGGCTGGCCATTTTGCCTTCGGCTTCCTCATGGGCCATTCACGCATCCATCTCAACCTCTTATCCTACCACATCTTCAATTCGAGATTTTCTATGTCTGCCTTTAATTCATAGAGATCTTTATCCATTTCTGCAAGCTTTTCTGCTTTGCTTTTCTTCCCAGCATGCCTATGGCCTTCAGTAACCATGGTGTTGTCTTTGTCTTCTTTCCTAGCAAACCTGCTGCTGTCACTCTGCACCAAGAGTGTTACCAGCTTCATTCTCCTACAGTCTCCCTGACTGTCTTCTTTATTGCTGCCTACCTGCAAACAATCGCCACAGAGTCTCCAGCGCTCTGTCTTCTGTTGTCTTCCCGCTTCACCTGAAATATAAAAGTGAAGTTCCCGCTCTGATACCACTTGATGTGTGTATCAAAGTGCTTTCCTCTTATGCCTTCCCTTGCCTGAAATATACAGACAAGAATCAAGCTCTGATACCACTTGATGGCATGACGACGATGCTCCTACATACCCCGCAGGGTCTCTGCACCTGACCTCCCGGTCTTTAAGGATCACTCAGTGTTCCCTTATGAGCTGAAGCGGCTCTTTGGAATCCCAATGGAATCCCTGTGAAAAACTCGATCCACAGGTCCTTAATTCAACCACACGGCTCTCTGCACTCAACCGTGATCTTCCCCGACTCAGTTTCGGGTTTCAGGGTTTCATGATCCCCGATGTCAAGAGTTCTTGTCCTCTTGAATCCCCGATCTTTGATGAGAAATTTCACTGATACGTGCCCTTTATGCGTTATCCCTCTTGGCTATGCTCTGGTCCATGTGACCGCTAATTCATAAGACCGCAACCTTATCCTTCTTTCGGGGTTTTGGGATTCAAAATCCTGATGCACTCCAACTCCCATTAGCCCTCCAGGCTAGACTCCTAGCCCATACGAACACTATCTCAGAAGACCACAGCCTTGTCTACCATCGGGGTTTCGAACATCGCAATGTCAAAATGCATAAACATTTTGTCCTCGGAATCCCCGATATCTCAATATGACGTCAGCTTCCGCTAGTCCCCTGGGCTAGACCTTTGGGTCCACACGACCTCCCTCTATATGACCGCAGTCATACCACCTATCGAGGTTTCAAACTTTTCAATGCCGAAATACACTTGTCCTCAGGATTCTCTATCCCTCAAATCCTGATTTCCCGCTATGCTGACAGTTGGCTCCCCCAATGGCGCTTCCCTCCTTGTCAGGGTTTCGGACTTCGCAATTCCGAAATGCCCAAACCTCTTGTCACCAGGATTCTCGATATCCTGATGACCAAAATGTCGATAAACGACTTCTTGTCGGGCCATTCCCCGATAGCTCTGATTTCTGCCGTGTGTCCTCCTCTGATGGACGGTCTTGATTTCTCCTTGCGTTTTCGATACTTTTGATGTCCCGACTTTCATGACCTCGAGAACTCCGATTTCCCGAGTGCCGATATCCTGATGTCTAGTGCCCGGATCTCCGAAATGGACGATCGCGTGACACGAGTCCTCTCTCATATGGACGGCCCATATTTGTGTCAGGGTTTTCAAGGTGGACTTACCTGATCTCCTATCCACAGGAATGTCGATATCCCGACTCTCGACGCCTCGATATCCTGATATGTGTCGGGACTTCCTCATAGACTTTTCTCCTCCTGTTTACGAGGTTAACTCCCTTGCAACTCTCTGCTGATCCGACGACTGTCGGGTCTCCTCTCAAGATATGACGGTCAAGATCCGTTCTACCTATGCGCTCCTCCTGAGCTTCCTTCCTAGACGTGAAAACCTTCCAACGGTCCAGATCTTCTTTTCTCCAGCCGATATGATGGCAGCTGTTCTCCCTCCTGAGCTTCTGCAGTTTCTTGCGAGACTTGGAAGAATTTATAGTTCTCAAAGGCCTCGACCTTTGTCCTCCTTTTCCTCGGTGAACTCCTCGACCCTGAGCTTCGCCGCGCATATGGAAACGTTGTTCCTCTTGAGCTTTACTTCTGAATCCTCAAAGGAGTCTTTGACTTCTGTGCCTCTACAAAGTCTTTACGCACACACAATGTTGCCTCTCGTAAGATTCTCAACCACTCATACCCCTAAGGGATTTTGTCTTTCTTCCTTTCTCCTGCAGATGGAGAAATATGGATGCCCTCCTGGCTATCCTTCTGCTCAAGCAAACTCTTGCTAAGTGTTGCAGGGTGTTCAGAAACCCTGTGAAGATCCCTTTGTGGATTCTTCCCTCAATTACAGAACTCAAAGAGTTCTCTTCTCTTCTGTGCCTCTTTGCACACTAACTCAAATTCCCTCCTGGTAGAGTATATTCTCATAGAACATCCAACAGTTCTGTCTCCTTCTCCTGTGCACCTATGCACTCGCTCAATGCCCACCTGGCAGAGCTCTCAGAATCCTCAGTGATTCTGGTTCTTCTTCCTGAAATCATAGCAGAGTTCTATCTTTGTGCACTCCTTGCACTGGATCGATTCCCACATGGCAGAGCTTCACAAAATCCTCAGTGATTTTGGCTTCTGTCTGAACTCACAACAGAGTTCCTCCAACTGCACCTTGTGCCTGTGCTCAATGCCCACTTGGCAGAGCTTCACAGAATCCATAGAAAAATTCTGTTTGCGATTGTGTCTCTCATATACAGCCTTGCCTCCAAGGTATTCAACAACCTTGAGGTCTTCACTGAGTTGTTTATTCCAGTTCTTGTGCCGCACCACGTCTTTGTCTGAACCCACAGTGTTCAAAAATGCATCCTCTGTGCCTGGCTATCAGAACCCGTAGTGTTCTGTCACACCCTCCTGGTGTAAAGCCTCAAAGACCTTCACCTGAAATTAGACACACTCCTGTAAATGCATGATAACAACATACATCTACAACATACAATGGAACACTCACAAACATTCATTCAACACAGAATATTGCAGGAAAAACTGCTCTTTTGTATTAAATATGGAAAATGCCTATATTTACAATGTGTTCCTGAGCACGGCCTGTAATAAGGTCTCGGCTCTTCTCTCGTCTTCTCTATACTCGCAGATTCTATCCTCTCCACTTACTCTCGTCTCTCGACTTACTACCAAAATGAGATACAACCTACTCTCTTTTACCTGAGGGGGCTCTTAGAGCGCTTCCCTCCAACCTACCTACCCTACTCACTTACATTGAATAACTGTCAAGTCCAGCATCTGGATCTAGATCTCAGCCTGACAAACATTAAAGGCCAATCTACTCTATGCCTGCACAAAGGAACGACTTCACGGCGCAACAACCTAAACATTTAATTACTTTCAATTCAGACTTTAATGAGGACTGCGCCTCTCTTCATCTTGAATGCATGCGCTCTACGTGGCTGGCTGGCTGGATGGCTGACGTGGAGAGATGCTCCTGCATCATTATTGTATTTAATTTAATTGCTGTTGGAACTTTACTACGTTGTTGGAACTATACTACTATCATTTGAATACTGATGTAATCAAAACCAAGACATACCTTATACTTTCACTAATGATGATGCATGGGATGTCATGATGATGCATGGGTTGATTGAACTAACAGAACTACTATAACGAGGTAGAACCATTGTTACGAAGAAAAGTATAAGAAATATAACGAGGATGCCCAATCATATTCAATGGATCATCGCCCACCAAAGATGGATTCAGACTACAATAGTTCAAGTTGAGTTCTAGCAGGACCCACAAGTTTGATTCTAGAAACATCCATAGGAAAATGCATAAATCAGTCCCACAATTTGAAATTGATCCATCCGATATAGGGAGGAAATCTCCTGCCCCCCTTTGAAGGGGGTGGGGGAAGGGGCTTCAAGGGAGAACAACTCAAGAAGGGTTTGATTCTGTTACGACAACTACGATCGACAGTGGCATAATTGGTGTGTGTAGGTAAATCATATAGCTAATCCTATAATTGAGCACTAGCCTAGGAGCCTCCATATTTTCCATATTCGGAAGATTCTGCCCTAGCTCTCAATGATTTTCCTGAGTGAACACCAAATCTACCAACATCAACAACTTCTTTCCTAAATCTCTCCTTGTTCCTACTTTTGGTACATGTTCCGAGTGTTTTCACATCCTAGGTAGATCCAGTTGAAGAACCAAAACGAACATCATAGATAACATCTCCCTCAGTTCCAAAAGCATACCTAGTATCCTATATATATACAGTAGCAGAGACAATTGTTTCATATCCTACAACAACATAGAGTGTAGTTCCTATTGATTCACCAGTTTAAGTGGCACGAGTTGTTCCATACCCAGGATTAGTTTCAGGTTTGCGTTAAAATACAACCTTACTCAGCTCCTATCGAATCGAAAAGATGCATTTACTATTACTAGAAACTCCATATTCGACTTCTTTTGATTTATTAACACCTCGTAAGCAGTGAAATGAATAACAAACAATATATATATAGAGGAAGGGTTGGGTTGGGTCGGATGGACATCACGCATCGATAATGCTTACTATTTGCTAAAGGTGGCTTGGGCCTCAGGGTCCCATTGAGGGGTGCATTTGAATGGTCCAATCAAATCCAAGTCTTCGGAACTCTAATTCTCTTCATAGAATTACAAAAATTATGTGCCTATCCTGCCTGCCAGTTGGGGAGGAAAAAATAAATACTTCTCTTTCTTCCTTCCCATGGATTGTTTTATGGTAAACTTCCCCTCTTCAAGATTTGTACTGTGGCCAACAAGTAACTTCAATAGTTTAAATGGTGAGCCCCTGGATCTAAAGAGGATATATATAATAACATCTGGCTTTGGTATAGGCAGATGGACTCAATTCACATATCATGCATTTCTCATTCAACTGCTTCATAATTCTTGACCCTCTTTCTTGGTTAGGTCATTTTCAAACTCTTGGCCTTCATCATCTGTCTTCAATAATCTTGGAAAACAAGTATATTAATCATATATTTCATGTGTGTTGTCACAGGGGCAACACAGGGGAAAACCCAGGGTTCAACTCTTCAACAATGCACCAACAAAACCCTAACTGTCGATCCTTTTAGCAACACCTGTGAAGTAGATGAAGTCTCACCTGAGGTAGAGGCAGGGGTGGTTGTAGGTTTCGAATGTATACAACCTAGCTGGGACATAGATCTGTGATTACACCACTCTAACAAATCACTTTGTAGTTAACATCCATCGGTAATTAACCCTTATTCACATCGTAGATCCAAACCCTAATTACAGAGCAATGCAATATTCTACCAGATCTAACACATTCAAGCACTTAGCATGGAGAAATAGATCAGATCTAAAATTCATTCACATTACCAGGCAGTAAGATATTATACTAGATTCTTCATACATAAATATATTGGCACTAATCATAAATCACATCACTAACATACAACCATAATGCACAAAGCAACCATAACACATGATATACGTGGTTCACCCCAGTGTGGAGCTACGTCCACCAACTCTTCTCTTATTTATTATCTTATGTCAATCTTCTACAAGCATAGAACCCAAAAACCCTACTCCTCATAGGACAAGAGATCTGCGCACCTTACCAGATCCTCCTTCCCTGAGTTAGGTTATAGAACAAAGCCTTCTTACAACCACTTGTACTTAGCTCTGCATGTCTTAACATACACTATGCACAAAGCTTTTGCAATCACATAGATAGGACTCTAGCACTTAGTATCTTCTCCTTTCTTAAATCACCTAGCTATCTATTTATACAATACAAAATGGGTCTAAACATGGGTAAACCCATGGGCCGACATCCCATACTTGTTACATACACCCTAATCCCAAAAAATGCACTAAAAAGGGGTTGAGATCCCGCGATCTCTGCTTCGACTTGGGCTCTGCCTTCGACCATCCTATTGAAGTCCCAAAAGAGGTCAAACATGACCAAGGATCTCCAAAACTTGGTCAAGGGCCAACAGGCCCCCAACACTCACCTGTGACTCATCCCGAGTCACTTTGGTCTGGGTAACTCTGCCTCAAAAGCCTCGATCTTGGATCGAGCTGCTTCAACCTATTTTTGTGCCAATGCCTCCTACTCTGTGAACTCTTGAATAACTACCTTGTTCAAAGGTCCTTCTAAGCGTTGTTCTACCAAAGTGACTACTTGTTCTATCCCTACTCCTCGACCTTCAATCTCCTCAAAAAGTAGGCAAGCTACATCCTGGACTGGCTGGAGCTTCTGAGTCACTTCCATGAATTTTCTTTGTATGGACTGAACCTGTTGCTGAGCTATGCACTGTTCTTGGGATCTTTTCATCCTCTCAACTGCTGACAAGAGTTTCAACTGCACTTTTACTACTGCTGCTAGTTGCGTTGCTTCCTGGAGTTGCGACTCTAGTGTCTTTAGTTCAGGGTCCTTGGTAAGGCGCTCATAAGTCTATGCATTGTGACTCCTTAGCTATTTACATTCCATGGCTAATGCTTTGATCCTTTCAACTTCACTCTGGGAAGTTGCTTCTCTCTGGTCTCGCACTTCCTGCGAAGTGCTTGGCACTGTTTGTATCTCTAGTTCTGCGATCCTCTTTTGAGGTTGTTGAATGGCTTCAACAAGATTCACAACTTGATTTACTACCGAGTCTTATTCCATATGATCCAAGCCTATCACAGAGTGAAGTGATCTGTTGACTGCTTATTTAACTCTGACCTGCTCCGCGAGTAGTTGCTCTTTCTCCAGTTGGATTTGCGCTTCATTTTCTTCAAACTTGGTTTGAAGGTTGTCCTTCTCCTACTATAGAACTCAACGTTTCTCTATGATTTCCTCGTGTGCTTGATTCAAGGCCACTGTGGCCTGTTCGTTTTCTTCTTGCATGCAACGAAGGTGATCTTTGGTCACATCACCTATTCTACGGAGTTGGGCAAGCTCATCTCCCAACTATGGTTCTTATGTTAGTGGGGGTGTATTGGACACTATGCAGCTGGAGTGAAGGGCTTGTTGTACACCTATTAGCTCTGTCTCAATTCTATCATACATGGCTTCTTGTTTGGCTTCAATTCTCTACTAAATATATTTTGAGGCATCTGATACAGGTGCGATAATGAATTCGACATCATCAACCATGAGTACAGTCTGCAGCTTCATCATCAACCATGAGTTCAACACAACAATTCTCAATTGTTTCTACAGTCATACAACCATCATCGCTATGGTGTCAAACATTTACCTTTCATCAACACACCGGTTTCTTGTCCTAGATAAAACATAATATACAACAAGAAAGGAGTTAAGATCTCTTCTCTTTTCCAACTTCTTCTACACATCTTGGGATTTTCATTCCAACTGAGTTATTTTCCCAGGGCCTAACTGTCCTTATTTAACATAGTTTGACCAAGCCTGTTCATTTAAATATGCTTATTTATTCATTCTCCATTTTTCCAGCTGTACTTGTTCCCACAACTGCTCTTCTAAGGTTTACAACTCTGTTAAACAATTCAAAGTTCTTAGGGTGAGAAAAGTGTTTCTTCTTTTCTCCTTATTTTCTTATGTAATCTGTTGGCGTCAGAAGTCAATCCTGGATTGCAACAGGAGTAATCCTAATGCCCATCAGTTTATGTCATGATTTTTTGATAAAAGGTGATGAATGGAAGTAAACTCAGAACAATATCATTCTAACTCAGAAACTAGGCCAGGCATGCACAAGCAGATAAGGTATTGGTTCAACCTCAGACAGTAAGTTGTAATAAGGGTGAGTAGGAGGGAGACTTCTGTGAGGAAATGCGAAGGCCTGCTATAGGCATCTAGATTCTAACAGCCTGTAGAAGAAAACTTTGAACAAAAGAACCTCTTATATTCAAAAGAAGAAACACTAAAAGAACATAACAACGCTATAATAAATCCTTTATCATAACACAGTCACGAAGATTCATGTGAATCAATCAATCATGAACCCTTTTAGTATGAGATCGAAACCAGATGAAAAAGAGAGCTGCCTTACATTGAACAAGAAAATTTCATATGCAGATACATAGCCAGGAAAACCAGTGCTTCATTAAAACATTATAGTTGGGAGCTCTACTCTACCATTCATCCTTACAAAAATACAAAAACTGAGTATATATACTCAGAGCAATTCACCACCTTGGCAGTAGGAGGGTAGTTGAGACATTAAAGTCCAAATTAGCATGTGCAGGCTCCTCTGGTTAGACGAGGACATCAGATCGACATGGCTTCTTTAGGAAAACCTACACATAGGACGATCTTGGGCATACTTCCTGCCAGAACCTCCATGCCTTACATTTAAGGAGTGAGGCAAGGTTTCAACCACCTCCTCCTACCTTTATTTACCTCTGGAAAGGATCAGGATTGAGGCCGAGTTGAATTTTCACCTGGAGAACGCGGGTACACCTCCTGCAACTAAACCCTATGCTTTGGCCCTTTACGCAGCTCTTTCTATCACCCCAAGTGACCATGGGCTGTGACCCTGCACCTATCCTTAAAGGGGCTTTTCGCATTTCATGTTTTGGCGATTCCAGATGAAGTAGAGGAGAAACCCTTGTATTTCAATGTCTCGGTAGCCAAAATGCTGAAACGGCTAATCATTTCACGTTTCAGAGTTTCCCAATGCAATGGATGAGAGACTGTTGTTGGGAAAAATACCCTACGGACTAGCAAACTAGGGTTAGACTTGCATGTAGATTTTGACCGTAAAGAAATTAATTTTTAACCTACAACCCAAAACTTAAACCCCTCTTTCACAGTACATGCATGGAGAATGACTACTAACCTTGTCTCCGACGTTCGATGTAGATCCTCTGTTGTGCTTTGACCACTTGCTTGTGCTGCTCCTTCCAAAGATGACCTGCAATCAAGACAAACAACTTTGCATGCACGCTACTTCTCTACTCGAGGGTTAGAAATTAAGCATAAATTAACCAAACCATAGATAACTCATGCATTGGGACAGGAAAATTATTATTTATTGCTTGAAAAATGAATCAACTTACAATCAAAGTCGAGACCGACCACCGCTCCTTGATCTTGATTCTGGGCTCCTCTTCTTCTGTCCTCCAATTGCTTTGCGTTAAATCTCCTTTGGCATGAGGAAAAGCTAAAGGGTTGGGACAATGGATTACGTAAATGGGCAGAGTTTCTTCGCTATATTTTTCCCCCCTCCAAATGGTACCCCTACCCCTTCTTTTATAGGCTAGAAGGAGCTAGGGTTTTGGACGAACCCTTGGCCATGCATGGACGGGAGTTTCAATTAACTGACCCATATCTTTTTGTTCCATCGGAAACTTTCCTCTTTTCATGATTTGTTAGGTACATGCGGGCTATAGTGAGCCAGCCAACGTACACACACATGCAGTAATGGGTTAGGGCGCATGGGCCTTGACACAAGAGGATTTTCAAAGAGTTGTTCAACAGATGTTTTGGCAATGAAGGGATATGAGTTGGCCTGATTCCAGGTAAGCATGTGTGGTACAATTTAGGGTTATAACATATGCCCCCTAATGTGTGAGGTCAGAAGAGCATCTGATGGCCGAAATACATTACCAATATTTTACCAACCTTTACTGATGTGCTGAATGAGTGAGCCCAAGGATCAGGAGTTAGGAGGCGCCATCTGCAAAATAACAAATGTCTCACCGAGGCGGGCATACCCATGCTCGAGATAAAATAGAACCATGGATACCAATCAAATACACTGTAGATCCATGCCAAATAACTATAAAGAGTAGCCGTGAATAATACACAGTGGAGCTACATCTCGAAATCAGAAAGATATACATATAGAGTACCCATCTTCTAGAAGCTGATTCGGCCTGATGGCTATACTTCAGAGCTCGAGCAACAACTTCAAAATATTCTAAAACTTGGGTAGGAGTGTAATATGAGTGTACGACTGCACTACCCAGAGGTCTTTGACGGCTCATTGGTTATGGACTTGATAATCTTGATGATCGAACTGAAGGCTTCAGCGATTTCGAACAAGGACTTGATTGGACGTTTAGGATGGTCGGGTATGCGGACAAGAGACACATTGCAGAGGGGATGACCCAGGCTTAGTGACAAACTTCCCTTGGACAATAGCACGACAAGTGATAAGACTCAGGCAACATACATGTTAATCATAAGTCTACAAAGTAGGAGGCAACGCAAAATCTCCATATGTTTGGAAGAGTAACCAAACGGTGGAGGACACAGCTCTATATAGTGAGAAAAAGCTTCCTAAGGTCGTACTACATCCCATAGTCTGATTATCAAATGAACAAATGTGTGTTATCCAAGGGCGAATCATTATGCTGCCAATAAAGAAAATACTTTTCCCATCATCTTTTTGGGGTATATTTGATTTTTTTGTTCTTTTTGATAATTTTTGAAAAAGAATGAAGGAATATTACGTTACAATGGAGGAACGAGTACTGAAAACATACAAGGTCAAGGCACAAAGACAAGACTGATGTTCTGGTAAAATGATACTCGGGAAAAATCCTCCGGTAGCCAAAGGTGTTAAGACACAGAAGCAAACTGTCACAAGGCTGGTGGATAAGGTATGCAAATGCAGTTGATAGAACACACAATGGTAACGTCCTTCGATGTAAGTTTAACAAGCCCAGGGAAGGTAAGCTCGGTGGTTTTTCATATTTAGAGAGTCTGAAAAATCATAAAAGGAGACTCCAATGGGGTACCTTTTTTGACAATAGTCTATTCGGTTCGAAAAAGGGATAAACGAGCACTGATTAGACGTCAATTCAAAACCATTTTAAGGAGTGTGACAAGGACAAGCTCACTCGGCTATTTTTTCACTTTTAAGGAGTCTGAAAAAAGATTAACTATGGACTCTGTCAGGAATATTCTTCTAGACCAATTTAACAAGTGTGAAAGAATAAGGTCACTCAACGATATTTTCAATTTTAGGGAGTCTGAAAAGAGCTTAACTATGGACTCCGTGGGGGTTTCTTTTTCGTAAATTTGGTCCCTCAGGCCCGAAAAAGGAATAAAATTATACCTGAGAGTACTCTTCTAAAGAATGGGAATTCGATAGAGTATACCTTTGTTCGTACAATTGACCGTCTGGACCGAAAAAGGGGTAAACTACTGCCAAATAGATGTGGCTTCAAATTTCATTTTAACTAGCGTGAAAGATCACAAGATCGCTCAGCAATCTTTTCATTTTTAGAGGGTCTGAAAAGGGCTTAAAAGGAGACCCGTTATTTTTTGGGAGTCCCGAGGGTAAGACAAAGAGTGAAAAAGACTCATGCAAATGAGGCTCAAACTCATATGTAGGAAATAATATCCAGACTCCTGAGCCTACAGTGTTTTTAGAAACGACATGGACACCATAATGCAACCAGGACCTACCTAGGGCATCCATGTTTTGGTAAGCTCTACCACCAAGTTGCGACACTTCTAGAGAAGATATGACGGTTCCGTGTCACAACCAGATGGGATCGATCCTATAGCATAAGGAAAAGGAAACGAGATGCAAAATTTGGGGTGGTATCCTAACCTATATGCTCAAGTTGAATTTTTTTATTTTTTTTTATTTTTTATTTTTTATGGACCGTCAATATTTTTATTTTTTTTCGAAACTCAAAAAAAATTGTCCCAATACCTGATCAAATCCATCCCATATAACTCCTAAATCACTCTAAATGTTTTTTGGTATAAATAAACTAATAAGGGGGGCCAAAAAAGTGACAAAAAGAGATCAAAAAGTCTATAAATAGAAGCTGGCAGCTCATTATCACCATTGTTGATTTGGAAATTGACTCTGGAGCCAAAAGAACCCCTTTGCTAAAGATAGTGATTCCGGGAGCTACAGTGGACGAAACGAACTTCTGCTTGGACCAAGTAAGTAAAAACCCCCTTATCTAGCTAGTCAATACTTCATTTTAGTCATTTAAGTTATTTTTTGGGTGGGCGTCAACCTTAAAAAGGTTGGCCCTAGGTACACGCGTGCAGAGTAAAGACTGCACATGTGTACATGTGACTGTCACCTCTACAGACTGTGTGTACTCCCCCTATTGATGGAAAAGAAAATTAAAAGAAGTATTGACCCTCCTTTACCTTGTTGTGTTGGCAGGATGTATGTCCAGTGGAGGGAAAGGGAGCACGAGGCAATCAGTGAGTTGGTTGCTACAGATCCGAATGTTGTGGCCGTGTTAATGCAATGCAGTTTGCTCAAATTATTTTTATGTCCGTTTATGTGCGCGCAACCAAGGCTACTGAACACCTTGATTGATTACTAGCATCCTGATGCAGAGGCCTTTATGCTATAGGGGCAATCATTGGTGCCCACCACTGAGGACATTTACTTTCTGACTGGCCTCTCAAGGAGAGGGGAACCAGTCAACTTCCAGAATTTTCCTGCAGGTTCAAGCAAGATCTCAAAGTTGATAGCTGAGTACTGTGAGGCTGGGACCGAACGTACAGGTTCCCAGGTGCCCATTAGCAAGATTACCAACTTAACACTACAGACTATCTTCTTACTTATTGGGTGGATTACCGGCTCAGCATCCATGCATCAGGCTTTGCGCGCACATATGAACTGTGCTATCCAGTGCATGAGTGCACAAATTTTTGATTGGAGTACCACACTGCTGGAGTGTATGAAGAGGAAATTGACAGATTGCCGACAGCAGACACAGAGGAACTTTGGGTTCGGGACTATCTTGTGTTCATTCTTTTTCGAGAGAGTTTTGTGTTTCAGTCCTCAGGTTGTAGTACGAGGACATCTGGCCTCTTTCCCTGCAGTATGTAGATGGGTAGTGTTACTGCCGCGACAGGGTGGTGGAAGGACTGTTGAGGCCTTCGACGACGAATTTTTTTCTTGGTTGTCACGACAGATCCCTGCTATCGAGGACTACCCGTATGCAGGGATAGACTTCTCTAGAGATCCAGAGATATCCGTGCCTCCTGGTGAGGAGTGAGGGGAGATGGGTAAGTCTCCTCCTTTGTATTTTTTTTTTTGTTTGTTTGCATATGTAATTTTTATGTCTTTTTGTTATATATATCATTTTTTTGTATGCCAGAGTATTTGACGGATACGTTTGTTGTATGCAGATGTGGGACCCGTGCGACCAGTCGATTATGCACGGAACAGGCGTCGTCCACGGCCAAAGGCCATGGATGCCGCCGTTGGGGGAGCAACAGTAGCAGAGAACCTTCCAGCTGGAGAGGCTGAGAGGGTCCTTAGACGAGTTGAGTGGAACTTTGCTGCGCTCACTCGCACAGTCTCGATGGCAGAGATAGAGGACCTTCCGCCATCCATGCAGCCTCATGTTATGGGGGCACCTCGGACATGGGTCCATTTGTTTAGGCATTTATCCCGTGCTGTAGATGATTATAACAGGGCCCATAGGCCCTGAATAGACTTTAGACTTTTTATGTGCCACGAGCACCTTGTTGTATATATTTTTTGAGGGCATAAGCCTGGTGACTCCTTACTATTCCCATTTTTGAGGCGCTTACATCCATCTATGTACTCTAGTGATTTTATGATGTTTATATATGGTTTTTATCTTTTTTGTGTCTTATGGATTGTGTGTGAAAAAATGTATTTACATGTTTATGTCCATGATCTTTTATATGTGGGCAAGATGCCAATCTAAAATTTGATTAGCTAGAGTATCTGTGATTTGGTTTAATCTCCTAGGAACATGAAAATATATAATATAATCAAAGTTGCATTCTAAGAGACTTACCCTAAGGAATCATCAGTGTAAAGTTGGGTCATGAACCCGGTATATTCTGTTTAGTTGTGACACAACCAGTTGAGCATCGAAATAGACCTGGAGATGAGAGATACCCAATGACAAGGCATCACAAAGCAACTCGTTAACTGCACTATACTTGGTGACATTATTTGTGGTGTCACCTAAGCATATACCTCCGGAAGATAACAACTGACCCTATGGTGTAAATATTACCCAAGCTGCGGAGGCAAGCCTCCGTGTGTGTCGACTAGCACCATCCGCATACCCAACGAACACCTCAGACTCTCTTGACATCTGCCATATTGACGGAAGATAACATCAATGACACGTCCATAACACTTTTAAAATAAATGTAAAAAAGTAATAGTACAAAGACTATACATATGTTACAAAAAGTTACCCACAGTGACCTATCTATGAGTAATACTTCTTGAGGTAGAGCCCATTTCTAGGCTCCGCCAATGCATTCCCTTCAAAATCAACCAAACGATAAGCACCCTTTTTTAATACCTCCTTTATAATGAAGGGTCCGAGCCACATGGGTTTAAACTTTCCTGCCCCTAGGGGGTCCTTGTCTTGGTCATAGACCAGGACAAGGTCGCCTTCAAAGAAAATTCGAGGATGCATGGACCTATCATATTGACACTTGACCTTATGTTTATGAGCCTCATTGGCTAGGGCCACGTCACGACGCTGCTCATCAAGCTGCTCAAGGTGTACTAACCGCTCTTCAAGTGGAGAAGTGCCTGGCAATAACTGTACTTCCAATTTCAGAGATGGGATTTGACATTCTATGGGCAAGACTGCCTCTAGCCTGTAAACGAGTTGAAAGGTGAGAAACCGGTTGGAGTCTTAACAGATGTTCGGTAAGCCCATAATGCCGAGTATAACATCAAATGCCAACTTGACTTGGCTGAGTTGATAGTTCGTTGTAGAATCGTCTTAAGAGTTTTGTTTACAGCTTCCACCTGCCCATTGGCTTGGGGGTAGTAAGGTGATGAGTGTTCCTGTCGTAACCCAAGATTTGATGTTAATTCGGTCATCATTTGGTTTTGAAAGTGACTGCCATGATCAGTAACAATCTCTCTCAGGACTCTGAACCTTGCTATAATTTGGTTGAATAAGAAAAGAGATGCAGTCTCTCCATTATCTTTAAACGTTGGCATAGCCTCGACCCATTTAGTGAAGTAGTTGACAGCTACGATGATATAGCGGTGCCCCCTTACTGATGGGGGGTTGCACGTAGTGTAATAAATCCCCCACTTAGTGAAGCGACCAACTGTGATGACAGGAAACATAGGAGCAGGATGTGCCCTCATCTTCCGAGAAAAGATTTGGCACAGATGGCACTTATTAACCAATTCAATACAATATTTGATAAGTGTGGGCCAGAAGTAACCTGCTCATAAAATATTTTGGGTTGTTTCCAACCCAGATAAATGACCGCCACATGCTCCAGTATGAAAATCGTTGAGCACTATGACGGCCTCCTCCTGAGTGAGACATCGACGCAAGACGCAGTCTACACCTCTCTGATACAACGTATCATCGAGTATGAGATAATTCTTAGCCTGATGGCATATCCACCGACGCTCGTCACAAGAAGTAGAGGTGGGGCACTTCAAAGTCTGGAGATAGATAAGTACATCTCTGTACCAGGGGTCTGAAGATTCAATCAAAAACATATCCCCCCGGATAGGCGATTCCTCAGGCACAACGTCACCTGACTCAACCGGAAGTTCCAGAATAAGCTCTGCGAAGACCAATGACTTCTTGGGCTTTGTTTAAACGAAGACTAAGTCAAATTCTTGGAGGATGACCATCCATTTACTGATTTTTCCGCCTATAACTCGTCGTGTCAACATGTATTGGAATGGATTGACGAAAACAATGATGGTGGTCTTGCAAAACAGAACGTAGTGAGGGAACTGTTGAACAACATGAACGACTTCCAACACAAGTTTTTCGAGAAGGGAATAATTAAGTTCTGGTCCTACGAGGCCTCGACTTAGGTAATAGATCACGTATTCTGAAAACGAATCATCTTCCTGAACTAAAACCATGCCTATGGTTGACTCTGCGGCAACCATATATAATAAGAAATCTTTCTTATAATTAGGTGGCCGTAGAAGAGGTGTGGTTGTGAGGGCGTGTTTTAATGCATCGAAAGAGCATTGAGCAGCTTCGTCCTAGAAAAAGGGAATGTCTTTCTTTAGCAAATGCATAAAGCCCTTGGTGATTTCGGCATAGTTGGTGATGAAGCATCGTAAGAAGTTAGCCTTGCCTTGTAGACTTTGAAGTTGTAAGATTGTGCGTGGGGGGGGAACTGGATTATTGCCTCCACCTTAAGAGGATCTACCATGATCCCTGTTGTTGAAACGATGAAACCTAACAAACGTCCTGACGTTACGCAGAAGCTGCACTTGTTGGGATTCAAGTGAATCCTGAAGTAGCGATAGCGTTCGAAGATTAGTCCGAGGTGCGTAGGATGATCCTTTCGCTTGTGAGAGCGTGATGCTAAACCATCTAGATAGGCCTCGACTATATGTTTGAGGTTGTGAAACGCAAAAGACATGGCCCGCTGATATGTGGCTCCAACATTTTTAAGGCAAAAAGGCATCTTATGATAGGCGAATGTACCCCATGGACAAATGAATGTCATTTTATGTTGGTCCTCGGGTTTGATTTGGATTTGATTATATCCCGAAAAACCATCCATGAACGAAAAGGCTTCGCAACCAGCACATTCATCAATGATATGGTCAATGAATGGTGTTGGAAAATTATCTTTTGGACATGCCTTGTTCAAATCACGGAAATCGGTACATACACGAATCGTGCCTTGTTTTTTATTGACCAGCATGTGGTTTGACACCCATTGAGTCAAATGAATAGGATAAATGAAACCTGCCTTGAGAAATTTCTCAACCTCAATCTTTATGGTTGTTGCTTTCTTAGGATTGAATGGAAAAAGTTTTTGTCGAACAGGCTTAGCATCAGGATACATTGTGATTTCATGTTCAACTATTTTCGGATCGATACCTAGCATTTCCTCATAAGACCAGGAAAAAACGTCGTGGAATTCTTTGAATAGATCCATATAAATTTGAAGCTCTTCGGGGGAGCAATCAGCTTCGACGAAGACATTCTCCACGATGCCAAGGTTTCGGGAGATTTTGATAGGTATATTTGTAGCGATAGTCGCCATATTACCCTCAACATAGATTTCCTATGTAGCTAAGAGATTAATAGGACATGGCTGATCTCCCGTCATGATAACAGTGAATTCTCCTGCCTCAATTTGGCTTAACTCTGGGAGGAAATATGATCTGTGATGAAGATCTTCCCAAGGTTTTTCCATACTAGTCAATGGCCAATGGCCTTCCAACATGCTAACAACATAACGCATGTCGAGGCGCCTCGTCAACCACCATGCGGAAGATATTCCATGTAAAAGTTTTCGTGGGATGAGCCACTACTATCTGAAACGATACATGGTAAGGCATACGAGGTTTTAAGTCGGTTGTATATAACATGATGGTACCCAGGTTACAAGTCTCAGTAGAGACTAAAGCGGTTAACAAGGCTTTCCTCTGAGCAGGGCAGCTTTGGAGGACCTCCAAAGAAGACATCGCACAAGGGGTTTGTGATAAATCCTCCACCATAGAGTAATTATGGGCGGCCCTTGCGTTTGGGTTGTTAGAATATTTTTTAAACGCATCCTTTGGAATGCGTGTCATCGTTTCTCCCAACGTCTTCTCGATCTGTAGAGGAAGATATGATATTTATGCTTCTTTACCCTTCTCAGAAGCGCTTGGTTTACTATAGTCTCACGCTCTAGTCGTTATGAAAGCATCACCCCTAACCATATATACGTTCGTGGATGAGGGATTGTTTGGAGGAGGGCAGGTTTCTTGGCTACCTCCTTCGGCACTTGTAGAGGCTTGAGTTAAATTTTGCCCATGTTGAAAGGGATTAGTCAACACTACTTGTTGTTGTTGTGTGACAAACTTCTGGGCCTTTGCAAGTCGAGGACAAAGATGGGTTGGGTGGTCTTTCACACACAAGTTGCACGGATACCTCGCCTTCAATTTTTCCATGGTGTCCCCACGAGCATTATCAGTGGGTTTTTTATCCCCCTTACCCTTCTTTCATTGTTTTTTCTTCCCTTCAGGCTGCTGGGTGGCCTTTGGGTTAGTCGACTGCATGGAGTGTACTTCCGATGTTTGGGTAGGAGGAGCAGCCAAAGCAATAGTCTGGCTGGCCGCTGAGTGTTGTATAGATAATTGTTGCAATTGTTTTGTCAATTTCTCAGCGGGCTTAGTTTGTGCTGAACCAACAATACCATCGGCATGTGGTCCAGCTCTCTATCTAGTTTTATCCAGTATTGATCGTGGTGCATCCGACAAGATGTTGTATAATAAACTAGAATGAGAATAAATGAGATCAAACTGTTGAGCCCTCATGATGGAATATTCTTCTGAGAAAACTCTGGAAGTCACGACGTCTTTGGATAATTGTGGGACCAGAGACTTAAGGAACCACTCAAGCAGGAATGCTGGTGGGACTGGTACTTTGATTAGACTCTTCCGGCGTCTCCATTCTCGGATATGATCAGAGATATGGTCCGCTGTTGTCTGTTCGAAATTGGTGAGAAACTCTGTGCTAGCGTCATATCTCATAGGTAACTGAAAATGGTTAAGGAAGGCCATCGCCAGTTTTCCAAAAGAAGAGTATATTGAGCGATCGAGATCAATGTACCATTTTGCGGCACTCTCGATAAGAGTGTGTTGGAACAATCGAAACTGTACAGAGTCATCTTTCAATGAGTTAGATGAACACCAAAGATGGAAGGTAGTCACATGATCACCTGGATCTTCGTTAGGCTTGGCCTCAAACTTTGGAATGTCCGAAGGCAACTTCATTGGCATAGGAGACCAACGTGGATCGTGACAAATAGGATCATTTAACAACCTTGTCAAATCTAGCAAGTGTAATGTCAGCAGGAATGCGATTTTGGGTTGTTGCTGATAACCTGGGAAAAAGGGTCCTAGAGTTTGACTGGCACCAGGTTGCTAGGCAAAGTTTGGCTGTCGGCCCAGATTCTGGTAGAAACCATGGCCCTGACCAGCGTAGATATTTTTCATCTGCGGAGACATCATCGACTGATTTCCCATAAAGGACATAGGATTTTGGGCATGCATCGTGTTTGAAGGACTTTGGGAAGTATTACCCTATGCTGGTCCTTATGGGAGAGGCATAGTAGTATGTCCAGGGTTCCATTGACTGTGGAAAGAATTACCCCAGAACAAAATTCCAGAGGAAGGAATGGATCCTTGTCCTGAATTCCAAGGTCCTGCTGTATGTGCCCCCGGCGTAGGAATAGTACCCTGTGCTGGAGTAGACTATCCAAAAATGGGAGTGCCCCCAGATGAGAAAGCGGTGTATGCGAAAGTGTTGTTACCAAATGTCCTGCTCCAAACAAACGGTGACGAACCTACCAGCATACTGTGCACAGGTGTTCCTTGACTCCTGACTCCAAATAAACTAGTGTGTGCAGGCTGCCCGGAGGACTGCTAATGCGGACCACCGAGCGAAGGGGACGAAGGAGGGATATGACCTCCGGCGTAAGGAAAAGCATTGAAAGGGACAGGAGTGCTCCCAAGTTGACCTTGTAGAGGAGTGTTAGAGCTCCCTGCCCCCAGACCCAAAGTATTTAAAGTGGAGTAAGTGAGTGCAAGACTTGTACCCGAACTAGGCATACCGTATGAGAACGAAGGGCCTGTCGCACTAGGTGTGAAGGGGGTTGTGGCCGCTGCCATAGACGGGTTCGGTCCACTGTGTGATGTAGTTGCGGCCGAGACCATAGTGGCTCGGACCGACGATGGCAAGTTAGGAGATGCTTCTCCTGTGGTAGCAATTGTGGTGGGAATGGAAGAATTCCCAGAAGAAGTAACAGTGTTTGTTTCCATAGTTATGTGAGGCACTGACAGGATTTCATAAAATTGGATTGGTACAATAACTGGTGGCCAGGTATCAGTGGTTAGGGTTTCAACCGAGCTAATATTGGCGGTTGATTCCTCCGGGAGTTGTTCGGGCACAATGGTTTGTAACCCGGTCGCTTTGAAAGACCCTTGTTGGTCTAGCTTCCGCCTTAATGGTGGCGGGGGTGGCTCCAGTATAACTGGCGGCAGGCCCAGAAGCCTTCGTGACCGGCGGAGCTTGGGATCCTCCACTGTGTTAGAAGTTCCAAGACACACTAAGGTATTCTACACGTTCAAATAGTAACACACACTAAAAAAGAAGCCCCTAAGAGATAAGAAAAGCAATCACTAAACTATTTGGAAGAACAGTTACAACAACCAACACTAGAGCAACTTACTGGTGCAAGTGCAACTCGAACACGGAATCACCCTTCGGGTATGCTCTAGAAAGCGTGGCTCGATGTCTGTCCTAGGTACCATGGTATACCCCCACAGTCACCTGTGTATGTCCCTAAAAAGATTGGCAACTAGGTTGCTAGCACGCGAACAGTCACCAGGCGGGTACAGTCGAAAGTCGGGTAGACCACAATGAGCAGGGTATCAAGCCCGAAAACTGTCAAGGGTATCGAGAGAAAATGCTCTAGAAGACAACTGAGGACCTCAAATGGATTCGAGACCCATGAAGCCTCGTGGAAAATCCAAACGACGGAATCCCAAAGCAAGCCCTCGATATGTGTTCTCCACTACGGATGGTTCGGCTTTGGAGGGGTTATCTTCACTACCTTTCCGCACGCGACCTCATGTTTATCCCCTGTGTTAGAGGGGGGTCCCGGATAACTTCCATGAAACTTGACTTCTACACTCCCTATTACAGACTCTAATGTTTGGTTTTGAATGGCCTTGGAGAGTTTCCTCTCCAACCTAATCCAAGGCCCTAGTCCTGAACTAGTTTGTGAACCCTACAAACAAAAAGTCTAATAGATTTTAAATTAGTATTGCTTTTATGGGTTTTCTTATGTCACGGGGTATGAAGGTGAAACTGATGTTGTGTAAAGACTTAAAGAAAAATGAATGAAAAAAGCTAGAAACAAAAGACTTTTACTAAATGCAAAATTTTTAGCGACTTTTCACAAAGAAAGATTTCTTTTTCTTTTCATTTTTTCTAAGATTTTATGCAGCAAACATAAAGGAATTTCACTCGACTATGAGCTACTTATGCTATAAATTCACTGCAAAAACTTATGAACAAAAAGACTTCTCCCTAGCTAGTGATGCAGAAACACACTCTTCAAACAAAGAAGAAAATGAAAAGAGATTTATTTATTTATTTAAGTGCTAATAAAGCAACAAAGGGAAAATACCGACAAGCACAAAACCAAGAAAGACAAATTCTGGCTTAAAGCACAGATCGCAAAGAATCAGAGTAAAGGCACATAATGGCAATAAGGAAACCAAAGACTCTTACGCTTGCCTAAAAACTATAAAGAAATATATATATATATATATATTTAATATTTTTTGTTCAACTATCAACTGGGAAAAAGCAGGCTAAGGGTAAGATGACCTAACCTACTGACTATTCAATCCTAGACTCAAACACCTGAGAGGAATACTTCTCATCAAAGGAGGGGATGACTGCCCCACCCTAAAAAAAAAGTAGCCTGTCAAAGTACGCTACTGTCACTAAAACAACACGCGTGCGAACGCATGCTGAGCTGAAACAGAACGCGTGTACACGCGAGCTGACCTTGTACAGGCCGCGTGTATGTATAAATTCTAAGACAAAGATAAAAATAGGCAGTCCAAGCCAGGAAGAGGCCTCTGGTATTGAAAACCAGGGTCCCTTGAAGGCTTGGATGCTTTTTCTAACAGAAAAAACAATGCAAGGAATAACAAAGCAAAAAAAGAAATCTGAAATAGGACTGTGAACCAGCAAGACTTAGACAGGATTCCAGAAAACCCCCTGAGAATGTATAATTCTGACAGGGAAGAGGTGGATTGCCTCTAAAGTTTTTTGAACTCCTACATGCTACTGTTATCCCTGCAGCTAGCGTTCACACACGGGATTTAAGAGGATAGGGCGCGGGTACACCTGTGCAGGCCTTCTGCAGGCCACGTGTACCTCTGTGTGTCTCGACAACTACCGTCAAGAAACAGTCAGGGAAAACTAGTATAAGGAACCAGGCTCCCTACTAGCTTAGACCTAACAGAAAATAGATAGGCAAAGAAAAACAAAAAATCTAATCTTTTAAGCTACCCAAAAACTTTAAAGAAATCCATAAACCCTAAAGAGTATTCTCCCCAGTACGGTCACCAATTCTGTTGTTGGGAAAAATACCCTACGGACTAGCAAACTAGGGTCAGACTTGCATGCAGATTTTGACCGTAAAGAAATTACTTTTTAACCTACAACCCAAAAATTAAACCCCTCTTTCACAGTACATGCATGGAGAATGGCTACTAACCTTGTCTCCGACGTTCGATGTAGATCCTCCGTTGTGCTTTGACCACTTTCTTGCACTGCTCCTTCCAAAGATGACCTGCAATCAAGACAAACAACTTTGCATGCATGCTACTTCTCTACTCGAGGGTTAGAAATTAAGTATAAATTAACGAAACCATAGATAACTCATGCATTGGGACGGGAAAAGTATTTTTTATTGCTTGAAAAATGAATCAACTTACAATCAAAGTCCAGACCGGCCACCACTCCTTGATCCTGATCCTGGGCTCCTCTTCTTCTGTCCTACAACTGCTTTGTGTTAAATATCCTTTGGCATGAGGAAAGGCTAAAGGGTTGGGTCAACGGATTACGTAAATGGGCAGAGTTTCTTCGCTATATTTTTCCCCCCTCCAAATGGTACCCCTACCCCTTCTTTTATAGGCTAGAAGGAGCTAGGGTTTTGGATGAACCCTTGGCCATGCATGGCCGAGAGTTTCAGTTAACTGACCCATATCTTTTTGTTCCTTCAGAAACTTTCCTCTTTTCGTGCTTTGTTAGGTACACGCAGGCTGTAGTGAGCCAACCAGCGTGCACACATGTGCAATAATGGGTTAGGGCGTGTGGGCCTTGACACAAGAGGATTTTCAAAGAGTTGTTCAGTAGATGTTTTGGCAATGAAGGGATATGAGTTGGTCTAATGCCAGGTAAGCATGTGTAGTGCAATTTAGGGTTATAACAGAGACCCCCTATCTTTCAACGTCCCGGTAGCCAGAATGCCGAAACGGCTAATCATTTCACGTTTCAGAGTTTCCCGATGTAGTGGAAGAGTGACCCCCTGTCTTTCAACGTCTCGGTAGCCAAAATGCTGAAACGGCTAATCATTTCACATTTCATAGTTTCTCGATGCAGTGGAAGAGTGAACCCCTGTCTTTCAAAGTCTCAATAGCCAGAATGTCAAAACAGCTAATCATTTCACGTTTTGGATGAGAGACCCCCGTGTCTTTTGAAGTCTCGGTAGCCGAAATGCCAAAAAAACTAATCATTTCTCATTTTGGGGTTTCTCAATGCAATGGATGAGAGACCCCGTGTCTTTTGAAGTCCCCGTAGCCAAAAACGTGACCGAGCCTGATTAGGTGCCATGTGTCCCGACTGGATTGGATGACCACGATCATTTCATGACTTTGGTCATAAGAGATGAGCCCATGCGCTAAACCTCATGCAACTCTGCAACTCAAGCTTACCTGATGATCTTCGATCTTCTCTATCTATGGATCCTCGCCGTTGAAAACAAAATGCCCGCTCGCTTGATTTTAAGCCCGAAATGGACTTCTTCTATGTGCTGCGCTTGACACTCATGACTGCAACCTTTGAATAAAACACATTTGATGGGTTTTAAACCCCATTTCTATGCATTTACACCAAGGGCCTGAAATCGGAGAGAAACACCCCCTTGCAAGAATTGGCGCTAACATTAGGCTCCATGGGGGATAGAGTCGTCCCTGCGATGCTATAAGAACTCCTTCTGTAGTTCCAGTTTCCTTCTATTGGGCTATGGAGTCATTTATTAAGCCGAAAATAAATAGAAAAACAATATTTACAAAAACAGAAGAGCCGTCTAAGGCTCAAACAAAACATTTCTTTAGGAAATTCCCATTGACTGGGTTGTTAAAAACTTCTTCACCCTCCAAATATTGCAACCTGTACGTGTTATTTAAGAATACTTCAGAGATTTTGAAGGGCCCAATCTAGAGGGCATCAAACTTGCTATGTTTTCCCCTATCCTGCCTAGGTGCATCCCACTTAAGCACCAAATATCCTAGCTCGAATTCCTCCTTCTTGACCTTCTTGTCAAAGGCCTGCTTGATCTTCTGCTGATGACTATGAGATATGTCCATTACCTACTCCCTGATCTGTTGCACTTCCACCACTTGATGAATTCTTTTGACCATATGGTCTGACTCTCCTTCATGATCTTGAAATAATTTCGCTACAGGTAAAGCGAGCTAAGTGGGAAACACAACCTCCGTCCCATAAACAAGTTGAAAAGGTGAGGTGCCCAGGGACTTCTTTGTTGTCACTTGATCAGCCCATAGAGCGAATTTGAGCTTTGAATCCTAGGCCCTCTTATTGTCTTCCAATAATATTTTAATGAGTTTGATTAGAATTTTATTGGAAGATTCTACCAGTCCATTTCCTTGAGGATAGTAGGGAGTGGAGTGAATTAGTTAAATCTCGAACTACTCACAGAACTTAACCAGAGGCTTAGACTTGAAAGAAGTAGAATTATCAGTGACAATTCTGCTGGGACAGCCAAATCTGGCTATGATATCCTCCAGGAAGTTGATAATTACCTTGTGTGAAGCACTCCTGGTGGGGGAAGCTTCTATCCACTTGGTGAAATAGTCTGTTGTAGTCAGGATCCATCTGTGTTGGCCACTTGAAGGAGGATGAATTTCTCCAATGAAGTCTAACCCCCACTATTGAAAGGGTGATGAAGCTACTACAGGCTTTAGTGGCAGAGATTTGAGTTGTTTCTTTCCTGAGAACCTTTGGAATTTGATGCAAGCTCTGACTTCTCTGCAGACATCAATAAATAAGGTGGGCCAGTAGTACCCAACCCTGAGAATTTTGTGAGCTGTGGTCTTCCAGAAATGATTCCCTCCACAAAGGCCACTATGGAAATCAAACATAACTTTCTGGGCTTCCTGTGGGTTCAGACACCTCAGAAACACCCCTAGAGGGTGTCTCCAGTACAAGACTTGGTCAATAAGGAAATATCTGACTACCTTGAGCTTTAAATCTCTTGCCTTTCTTTTTCCCATTCCATCAGGAGGCTTCAACTCTTGCAGAAAGTACAAAATGTCTTTGTACCCGGTGCATTCTGCTAGTGATAAGCCACCCTGAGAGCTTTTGCTGGATGACTCAGCTTGCTGATTTCCTGAGCAAGTGTTGATGAAGCTAACCCCCAAGGCCTTGCAATTGGATTCAACCAACAACTTGGCTAAACCCTACCCTTTAACCAACTTGGTATGCTTTATCTCCAGGTCAAACTCAAGGATCTTGGCAATCCATTTACCTCTTCTCCCATCTATGTCAGGATTTATAAGGATGTCTTTCGCAGAGGCTAAAGGAACATATGCAGTCACTCTTTAGTGCAGACATGGACTCTGAAATCTTTGAGAGCTTTCACCAAGGCATAGGCCTATTTTTCCATGATCTCATACCTAATTTATACATCTCTTAATGCCTTACTGAAGAAGGAAATGGGTTGCTCTCGCCCTCCCTCATTTTTCTGCAATAAGACCGCTGCTACTATATCAAAAGAAGCAAAAGAAAAAACTAGGAAATCCTTGGAATAATCAGGACTGATCAGGAAAGGTGCCTCAGTCAATGCCTTTTTTATTTGGACAAAATATTCCTTGGGTTCATCAGTCCATTTTACTTCATTTCCCTTTCTGAGCATGGTTGTGACGTGTTTCACCAACTCAGAAAAATTTGTGACGAACCTTCTCAGAAAGTTAATCTTTCCTAAAAAAACCTGAACTTCCTTTCTAAACCTGGGAAGTGACAAGGTCTGAATTGCCTCTACCATACTGGGATCAATTCTCACTTTCTCTGATGATACTATATGGCCTAACAGATTCCCCTCCTTCATAGCAAACAAAGATTTCTTTGGATTTAGGGAAAGGCCAAACCTCCGACATTTCAAGAAAACTCTCCTCAAGTGATAGCAGTGATCTTTATCAGACCTAGAGAAGACTGTGATGTCATCCAGATAGATCACCACAAATTGACCTTTCTCTTCGATGAAGTCTATGTCCATGGCTCGCTAAAATGTTTCTCCTGCATTCATTAATCCAAAAGACATTTTGGCATACATGAATGTGCCCCAAGGAGTGGTGAAGGTTGTTTTTTCTCTGTCCTCAGGCATGACTGATATCTGATTTTAGCCAGAAAAACCATCAATCAGGGATATCCTAGATGCACTATTTACCCTCTACAATATGTGTTCCATATTGGGCAAGGGATAGTTGTCTTTCTTTGAACTCCTGTTCAGGTTCCTGAAATCAACACAGAGCCTAATTTCTCCACTTTTCTTCCTCACCGAGACCAAATTGGCCACCCACTCAAAACATCTCAAGGGACAATGATTTGGGCATCTAACAACTTCTTCACTTCTCTCTCCATGATAGGCAACAGCATGGGATTTATCTGTCTTAGCTTCTGCCTAAATGGCTTAGCCTCTTCCTTTAGTGGGATCTTGTGTTCAATGACATATGTGTCATATGTCTTGAGGTCTTCATAGGTCCATGCAAACACATCAACAAATTCTCTTAATAACTCGATATATTCGACCCTCTATTCTTTAGTCAAACTTATTGACAACTTGACAAACTTAGGCTCCTCTTGTGTGCCGATGTTGCACTCTGCTGTATCAACATCTCCATTTGAAACCCTACCCTTTACTGCCACATCATTTCCATCAAATAGTCTTTCTAAAGGGACTAGTCCCTTCGGAATGTGATTGCTAGGCAAATGAATAATATGGTGATTAGCAATTTTATTTAAAAATACCTCAGGGTGAGGGTGACTTTCGAGATCAGGATCTTGATCAATGTGTAATGCAGAAAATTCATCGACAGACTGAAGAATTTTTTTAATTTCAAGACCATCTTCGAATACCTTCCAATGCTTGATATTGTCCAGAACAGATGGCCTATATCTTATCTCAACATCATATTTGATCTTAGGCGACATAGGGATCCTAAACAGACTAGCTGAGATAGCTAAGGAATCAGCCAAAGTATTTTCCTCTCTTGGAATCAAAGAAATGTTGAAAGTTGAGCATAAATTATCAATCAGGTCCCACACCTCATTTTTGTAGCCCCTGAGCTGAGGATGCTTATCCTGATAAGAATTTCTGACTTGATGGATTATCAACTCAGCATCTTCGAACACTGCTACCTCCTCAATTCCCATTTTTTTTGTAGCCCTTAAAGCCAGAACAAGAGCTTCATATTCTGCCACATTATTGGTAGCTTCAAATTCTAGCTTGTATGATAGGGATATGGTTTCCTAACAAGGTGACACAAAAACCACTCCAGTGCCATCGCCTTCACTAGAAGAAGCTTCGTCAAAGAACATCTTCCAAACAAAGGTGGCTAGAGGAGGTATCTCATGATTAAATATGGGTTGATTTATGATTTGAAAAGGGGCTTCAGGAGTATCAGTGAGCTGCAATAAACCAGACCCCAAATCAGTGTCAAGTGCAAAGATAGGATGATTGGTGGGGTCTGCTTCATCACTAACAATGTAGGTTAGCTGAGCTTCTTTGTACAACCTCCTGTGTTCCCCTCCAAAGACTGGAATGGTGGCATATGTGAGATCCATCTGTAATGTTCCTCCAAGTTTTTTAATCCAAGATCTTGACAAAAGCATGCCGAACTTGGGGGGAACATCAGCTACTACAATGTCCATGACCACACTCTTCATTGGCAGCTAAAATAAAGAGACCACCAAGTCTTTGATGACTCTGAGAAATTGCACACTCCTTGAATCAAAAGATTACAAATCATGATAAGCCTTTGTCACTTCCAGTCTCAATTCTTCCATGACTATTTTGGGCATAAGGTTGTGGGAAGCTCCTGAATCCATGAGGCAATTGTGAAACACCTTATCATGTATGTTCAGGGATGTGTAGAAGGGAGGGGATGAATCATCTATGTCTTCTACCATGGGACCTAGGACGACTGCTGGATTTTCATCTTGAAGATTTACTGAGTCTGTGGAAAGCTGGGGGGACTTAGATTGTACCGGTTTGGAGAGGGACCTTTTGAAATCTTCATTTTTAACTAGTTCTCAGAGGGGTATGAAAATTCTAATATTTTGAATTTTGTGCTCAAAACTAAAGGAGTAAAGAGGCTTAGGAGATTCCCTTACCTTAGAGATTGGTTCTTTGGCTGTTGGAAAAGTATTTTGAGTTTTCTTTTCTTTGGTAGCGATTGTTGCAGGTTTAGCAGGCCTTTCCACTATGAGGGGCTGATCATGGCTATCAAAATTCCCTTATTTCTTCTTTGACCTGAGATGATATCTGTTAGGACTGTTGTTGGCCTTTTCCCCTTTACCCAAATCATTGATTTGAATGTTCATAAGGGATTCTTCATATGCAGATTGAGTCAAATGGGGAAAAGGGGAAGTGTCTTCAATACAGTGAATCTTAGGGTCGAGCTCATCTATCTCCTCTCCTTCCTCATGAGCAACTAGGTTATTTTGGAGAGGGGTTTGAATCCTCTAATCATCTCTATCTTTGATCCTTTGTTCCCTTGGCAAATCCTGTGGAACATTGTTACTAGGCCTCCTGAAGCCTCTGTTATCAGTATTTTGGGGATTTCTGTACATGGGCTTCCCTTCTAACTCCCACCTTTCCATTCTATCCGAAAGCAATTTTAGCACTTTAGTTACCTCATCTATCTGAAGGGGAAGGGAAGCGGAATTAGATGGGGAGGTTTTAGGTCTCTTCCTGGATATGTCTCTATCGGCCTTATTCTTGAGTTGGTCAACAACCAATATGTTAGATTCTACTTCCACGGCTGTGTCCTGGATGTGAGCTAGAGTAGTTTCTCTCCTTTCCCTCAACAGAAGGTAGAAATCGGGATCAAAAGTGCTAGCATAAGTGATTTTAGTAGAGGCTTCTAAGGGATTTATCTTAGCGGGGATCTTATTGTACATTTTATTGAATCTCTTGGAGAAGTCAGAGACAGACTCTCCTTCCTTTCTCTTCAAAGACCCAAACTCTATCATGTAAAACATGAAGTCTTTTTTGTCTCCCCACTGTCTCAAAAAGGCATTATCCAAAGCCTCAATCCCATCAATAGATCTAGGAGGAAAGGCCCTAAACCACTTTCTAGCCTTGTCTTCAAGGTTATGGACGAAAATCCTCATCCATACATCTGTATTCATGATAACGTGATCATCTATAAAACTGTAAAAGGCTTCAAGGTGTTCTTATAAAACTATGTCCCCTTCGCCTGTAAAATTGGGTAGCTTCTTAAGGTAGCCATCTGCTGGAATGGCATTGAGAGGATGAGGTAACAAAAGGGGAGCATAACTAGCAGCTATTATAGCCTCCATTCTGGTCATAGGGGGATTTTCTTCTGCCATAGGAATATTAGGTGGAGGAGAACTCGGAGGAGAAGGAGCTAGAACAAGGGATACTGGAAATGAGCTTCCAGGTGGAAGGGGGAACAATGGGGGATTCAGAGAGAAGGCTAAGGGGCTTGAGTCAACAGATGCTTCTCTCTGTGCAGTAGCAACAAAAATAATAAGAGGAGGGGTGGTAAATCTAGGAGTGGGGAAATTTTCTGTCATCCTGGGTCTACGCCAAGGTACAACTTCAGGGGAGAGGGGGTGACAAGGATTTCTCCCTCCAATCCTAGACTAGGAGGGGAAAACTCAGTAGGAACACTTCCGAAATTTAGGAAATGGGAAACTTCAGGAAAAGGTCCACCAGGAAGCTGAGAAGAAGAAAATAGAGTTTTCCACAACTAAAAACAATAGGTTTGCCACAACTAAAACAACAGGTTTTCCATAGTGGAGTCATCACAATGGAGTCTCTAGGTGCATAGTAGAAATCTCATAGGGCTCTGATGCCTCATGCACCTTCAAAATCAGAGGCTCGATGTCATTCGATCCCAGGGAAAATTTTCAACTTCGTCCCCGACAACGACACCAAAAATGTTCATGTCAGAAGTCACTCCTAGATTGCAGCAGGAGTAAGCCTGATGCCCATCAGTTTATGTCACGATTTTTTGAAAAAAGGTGATGAATGGAAGTAAACTCAGAACAATATCATTCTAACTCAGAAACTAGGCCAGGCATGCGCAAGCAAATGAGGTCTTGGTTCAACTTTAGACAGTAAGTTGTAATAAGGGTGAGTAGGAGGAAGACTTCTGTGAGGAAATGCGAAGGCCTGTTGTAGGCATCTAGATTCTAACAACCTGTAGAAGAAAACTTTGAACACAAGAACCTCTTATATTCAAAAGAAGGAACACTAAAAGAACATAGCAGTGCTATAATAAATCCTTTATCATAACACAACCACGACGATTCATGTGAATCAATCAATCATGAACCCTTTTAGTATGAGATCGAAACCAGATGAAAAAGAGAGTGGCCTTACATTGAACAAGAAAATTTCATATGCAGATACATAGCCAGGAAAACCAGTGCTTCATTAAAACATTACACTCCGGAGCTCTTCTCTACCATTCATCCTTACAAAAATACAAAAACTAAGTATATATACTCAGATAAATTCTCCACCTTGGAGGTAGTAGGGTAGCTGAGACATTAAAGTCCAAATTAGCATGTGCAAGCTTCTCTGGTCAGACAAGGACATCATATTGGCATGGCTTCTTTAGGAAAGCCTGCACACAGGACGATCTTGGGCAGACTGCCTGCCAGAACCTCCATGCCTTACATTTAAGGAGTGAGGCGAGGTTTCAACCACCTCCTCCTACCTTTATTTACCTCTGGCAGGGATCAGGATCGAGGCTGAGTTGAATTTTCACCTGGAGAATGTGACAACACCTCCTGCAGCTAAACCCGGTGCTTTGGCCCTTTGCGTAGCTCTTTCTATCACCCCAAGTGACCATGAGCCGTGACCCTGTGCCTATCCTCAAAGTCACTTTTCACATTTCGCGTTTTGGTGATTCCAGATGCAGTGGAGGAGTGACCCTTGTATTTCAAAGTCCCAGTAGCCGGAATGCCGAAATGGCTAATCATTTCACGTTTTGGAGTTTCCCAATGCAATGGATGAGAGACCCCCTATCTTTCAACGTCCTGGTAGATGAAATGCCGAAACGGCTAATCATTTCATGTTTCAGAGTTTCTCGATGCAGTGGAAGAGCGACCCCCTGTCTTTCAACATCTCGGTAGACGGAATGAAAAAACAACTAATCATTTTACGTTTCAGAGTTTCCCGATGCAGTGGAAGAGCGACCCCCTGTCTTTCAAAGTCCTAGTAGCCAGAATGCCAAAACGGCTAATCATTTCACATTTCGGATGAGAGACCCCATGTCTTTTGAAGTCCGATAGCCGAAATGTCGAAATGACTAATCATTTCACGTTTTGGGGTTTCCCAATGCAATGGATGAGAGACTCCGTGTCTTTTGAAGTCCCGGTAGCCGAAAATGCGACCAAGCCTAATCAGGCGCCATGTGTCCCGACTGGATCGGACAACCATGATCACTTCATGACACTGGCCATAAGAGATGAGCCCATGCGCTAAACCTCATGCAACTCCACGACTCAAGCTTACCCAATGACCATCGATCTGCTCCATCTATGGATCCTCACTGTTGAAAAAAAAATGCCCACTCACTTGATTTTAATTCCAAAATGGACTTCTTCTGTGTGCTGCGCTTGGTGCTCATGACTGCGGCCTTTGAATAAAACACATTTGATGGGTTTTTAAACCCCATTTCTATGCATTTACACCAAGGACCTGAAATCAGAGAGAAACACCCCCTTGCAAGAATTGGTGCTAACACAATCTACTTGTTATTATGATCTCCATGTTCGGTTCCTTGAGCAGTCTCTGTTAGGTTCACCTCAACCTTCTTGGTAAATCAACATGCTATAAAAACAAACCTTTTGTTCACGATGAATCATGAACCTGTGCATTCTACACATTACCTTTTGGTTATCATAATGGTCAACATTCATTTGTTAGTATTCCACTCATACCTTTTGTTTTAGAATGTAATCTAGTATTCTTATACATATACATATATATATATATATATATATATATATATATATATATATATATATATATATATATATATATATATATATATATATATATATATATATATATATATATATATAT
>JZKD02S1622363.1:10893-23479 GCA_000966675.3 Picea glauca | reverse complement strand
TCATGGAATAGCATCTTAAGTCTCAACTTCAGGAATTGTAAAAAATTTCCTATGGGTCCCTTGAAGAAGTTTCTCTCAGTTTGGTTGTATGATTCTACTCTATCAACAACAAACTCTATGATGTACCCTCCAATGGTGTTATCAAACCAGTGATCTATTGCTCGTGATATTGCATTATCAATGCGTTTGACCTTCTTGATCAACTTCGACATCCAAACCATAGGAGGTCTAGATCGGATCTCGAAATGGGTATATTCTAATCTATCTAGCCACTCATATAGCCCCTGATGGATTCCTCCAAAGAAAATTTCATGTATATCAGTAAAGATATATTTCTCCAACCAATCCTCTGAACTAAGATTAGGGTTCTTGTTCTCGACTTCAGCAAAGTCCTTTTCTTGATCCTCTATCCACTTTTGAATCTTTGTCTTTGATGGAAACCACCTTGACATTCCCTCAAGAAGATTCATGTCTCGGCAACATAACCATTTGTTTGCACAGGGGCAGACCCAGGGTTTAGCTCCAAGAGCGCACCAACAAGCCCTAACTACTAGACCTTTAGGAAACACATGTGAAGCAGATGCAGTCTCACCTGAAGCAATTATGAGGGGGTTTCAGGACAGAGATGTCTACAACCAAAGGGAAGACCAAGTGGATTTAACATAAGAACACAACATTCATATATCACTTATCATCTTAGGTCTATTCTTCACATCTACTTATCAGATCTAAAATAGTAATGCAATCAAAGTATATCAATGACAAAGATAAAATACCAATCACACACAACACTAGATGTATGGGGTTCACCCTCTCTCTAAGGCTACATCCACAAAACTGTGCTATAATATATCAAGGTAAAGCATACAGTTCTTGTCTGTGCTCTTAGCTAGAAAATATTATTTCTTCTCCAGTCTTTCTCTCCCCTCCATGCGCACCCAGCTGCAGGGTTGATCTTCACACCTAGCTGAAGATCTTACAATAACATAAGGCTCTCATACTCAACACTTGTTTCTCACTCACTACTACTTACTTGATCACACAATGACAAACACAACAACAATAATCATAACACCAACCCATCCCAGGTCCTTTAGACCTCTATTTATACATTACAATAGCTCACCGACATCCTTAGGCCAAAACCTAGGTGTCTAAAACCCTAGGTCAACTTGACCTGTATTTTTAGGGCTTCGCCAACCTGTCTTTCCTTCCTTCTCGCGTGGTGCTCCAAAGCATCCAATGGTGGATTTTCCCGCTTGCTAAGTTGTCCAAAATCCTTCTTTCTTGCTTATCTATCATTTTCGATCTCCTCGTCCAACGACTTACTTTGCTCCGTCTTTTCTTCTCTTTTGCTCACTTTGACCCAGTAATAGTCACTATGTCTTCCGTGAAGTGTGCATTCTCCCTTTTTTTCCTTGATCTTCGCTTGTTTCCATATCCAAGGGGCAACACATGGCGTACAATGTGCACATTTCACAGACTACGTGACTGGCAGATGAAAAACCCAGGTAGATGTGGAAAGAACGCATTGATGATTTTGGTCGGGCCTCAACCACTTTTGGGATGGAGTGGATCTCCCCCATACCCAAAATCTCCCCAAAATTTCACCTTGGGAAAACTGAAATTTCCATTCTCCTATAAATAAAGGGCCATTTTATGCAAAAAAGGGGAAGCAATTTGAGTATTTTTATGTTGTTCAATTTGTCTTTGAGAAGCAATCTTTCTCCTATAACTCTTTGAGAATTCATAGCAAGGGTTGTGCCTCTCTCCTCTTGATAATTTCAACCATCAATTCTTCACCATTGTATTTTCATTTTCAGCCATTGTTAGAAGAAATACAACTTTGTATTTGGGGACTCAAGATCCTTCCCAAGGAGGAAGAGGGGACTCATAAGTTCCCATATTTCTCCAAGGTGTTATCAATTCGAAGATCATTCTTATTTGGTATATATTCCTTGTGTCTCTTTCTTGCATCTATGTTATTTGTTACATGCTTAGTTTAGTTCTATTCCATTGTTATTTACTTCTTGTTTTCTATTTAGTTGAGCCATTAATCAACTAGAAAATTGTCGTGTTGTCTTGATAGCCTAAATAGATAGTTAAGGGACCTCATTTTTCTCATCCAAGTGACAAAAAGAACCCAACAGAAGGAAATTGGCTTGATGCATTATTTCTTAGGGTTAGAGGTATGGCAAGTATTGGGAGAGATCTTCCTTGGAGAAGGGAAGTATGAGGTAGAGATATTGAGGAGATTTGGGATGAAGGACAACCAATGGCTACACCTATGATTACTAATCTGAAGAATATTGACACTTCATATTCTGAGTTGGTGATCTTGTGATATATAGGAAGTTGGTAGGGTTCGTGATGTATTTTGTCAACATCAAACCAAATATTTGTTTTGATATGAACACCTTGAGTTAGTTCATGGTAGAGCCAAGGAAGGTGCATTGGATCGTAGAAAACCATGTGCTCAAGTACTTGAGAGGTATAGTGGACTATGGATTGAGATATCTTGGAGGATATGGGGTAGAGGTACAGGGATATACAGACTCATATTGGGAAGGTAGTGTAGTAGACCAAAAGAGAACCCTGAGGTGTTGCTTCAGCTTGGGATCAATCGTAATTACTTGGTTCAGCGAGAATCAAACTTCTATAGAACTCAATTCAGTAAAGGTTGAGTATATGGTAGTGAGTAAGGCTAGATGTGAAGCCATTTGTCTTCATAAATTGCTTACAGGTTTATTTGTTCAGGAGTTGGAGCCTATGGTGATATACTGCAATAATCATACTTGTATCAAACTATCTAAGAATCCAGTATTCCATGATCGGTCCAAGCATATTGATATCATATATCACTTCATTCGGGATAGGATCCAGAAAGGAAAAATGAAGCTTCAATATATTTCCACAAATGAGCAGGTTGCAGATATTCTGACCAAGCCCTTGGAGAAAGGGAAGTTTTTATTCTTCAAAGATAGACTTGGAGTGGTGAAAAATACCTTCCTCACTAAGAGGGAGTGTTGATGTTAGTGGTAGAAATAGACATGTATTTTTTCCCAGTTCTATGCATCTAGACGTGTGGAAATCATCCAAGGCCTTCTACTCTCGAATTTACTTTAGTTAAAGGAATTATTAAAGTAAATTTATTTTATTAATTAATTATGTAATTAGTTAATTGATTTATTTATGAGACATGATAAAAGTACTTAGCATGCAACATGTAATATAAATATCAAAGTGAGTGTGAGAAGTACTCTCAACCGTAGATCACTTTGGATATTAGAAATAGATTGTAACTCACGATTATAAAAGTAAGGCTAGGGTGAAGGAGAAAGACACTTGACTTGATAGGTGTTGAGGGAGTCAACACAAAGTATTGGATCACGAAGGATTGTGGTTCAATATCTTGGATAGGTGAAGAAGGACCTTCATCTAGAGATCATGCAGGTCAAGGAGAAGAGAGAACAAAGGCATATGCAAGCCAGTTTTAGCAGAAGAAAGCCGCAGGAAAGAGTCAGATTATATTTAGTTTTCCATATACAATTTATGTACATATCTATGGGTCATAGAGGAGACAGTCACATACATCAACGAGTCTCAGTGAGGAAAGTCTCAGATATCTGTAAGTCATTTAAAATACAGTCATGGATTCCTAGAATAGAGTACCATAATTGATTGTATAGCAGGTCATCCCTTACCAGGTTAGTCTGCAGTTGTATTTCTCTCAATGGGCCATTATCCCTATTACAGGAGACCTAATTTTAGCATAATAAAATCATTCTCAGCACTTGTTTTCCCTTAGGGGTTTTTCCTGGAGTATTTACCCAAAAATTATGGTATTCATGTGTTCTTGATTTGGTTTCCTTGTTTATTCTTTCGCTGCATGATATTGAGTAGAATAGTTAAATATTGTATTTTTTTTTGTGATCTACTAATCTGATTGCAGTAAGGAAATCACTAGATAAAAAAGTACCTAGGTGTTGGAGTAATAATTTATGCACACTAATCTACAACAAATCTTAGGAAGAGAATGTACAACATGTTGACATAGTATTAAAACTATTGGAAGAGAAACACCTTTATGCAAAGCCTTCCAAGTGTGCCTTTGGGGTTCAAGAAGTGGAATATTTGGGTCATATTTTATCTCATGAAGGTTTAAAAGTGGACCCTACCAAAATTAAATCTGTGAGGGAATGATTGATTCCCAAAACTTTGAAGAAACTTGGAGGATTCTTAGGGTTAACAGGGTATTATCAAAATTTTGTCAAGAATTATGGTCAAATAGTGTTGGATTACTGAGAGGGGGGGTGAATCAGTAATAGAGCAATTTAATCCTTTTTAACCATATAATGCAAGTGTTATATCAATGTAGAATTATCATCCAATAATTGCAGAGTAAATAAACAATGAAAAAATGAGCAATTATACACATACGCAGTACACTGGTGTTTTTACATTGAAATCCAAAGCGGGAGAAAACCATGGAATTATTTTTCTTATATGTCTTTAAGAATTACATTCATTAGAAGCACTAACCTCCTTTTTTTTTCCAGCTGCAATTGGAAGGAGGCTCCAACCCCCTAGTTTCTCAGGCTACAACCTAAGGGAAGATCCAAATCCCCAATTCTTTAGCTACAACCAGAAGGAGGCTACAACCCCCTATGTTCTTCGGCTACAATTGAAAGGTGGCTACAACCAGAAGGAGGATACAACCCCCTATGTTCTTCAGCTACAACTGAAAGGTGGCTACAACCACCTGTCCTTTCCCCATCCAACCGCCTTGAAATAAAAGTAAAATGATGGAACCATTGTCACACTATCATTGTAAGATATATTGTTGTAAACATGTACCAATAAACCTGTAATCAACCTGTACCATAAAAAAGTGCATCAACCATGCACCAACCTGTACCAAAAAACATGTAATCAACCTGTACCATAAACAAGTGCATCAACCATGCACCAACCTGTACCAAACAACCTGTAATGAGCATGTACCATAAACAAGTGCATCAACCATGCACCAACCTGTACCTCAACATATACCATCAATGAGTGCATTAACCATGCACAAAATATGTACCAATCATGTATCAAATACACATAAACTATGACTCATCAAGATGTACCAACATAATCAACTATACACCTCACGTATGTGCCAACTCATCAACTACTTGTCTCAACCATGTACCCAACATGTACCTCAACCAAATTCCCTCATCAATTTCACCATCCAAATATGATTTGTAACTCTGTAATAGACCTAGTGTATATGATCACATACCTACAAACCTTCCTAAACTTTAATAACAAGAGACTATCATTTTCATCAAACTTTACTTAAGTCTCAGATGACTAATTTTGGATTAGTCGACAACCGTAACTTGAAATAATCATAACTATGTACCTGTAATGAATAAAGATCTGAAAATAGTAAAAAAAATTCTTCAGTATATTTTTTGCAATTCCTCTAGATTTCGCTTCTTGGAACCTCTCAGAAAAGGAGTTATAACAAAAATGGCATACCTTGTTGAATTCTGGCTTATTCTAGAGAGTGAACTTGTAGAGCGTTCTCTGCACAGAATATTTGTTGTATGGATCTTAAAATGGTACACATAATACTACAGACTATAATATATCCAATACATTTGGTCTTACTTAATTTGGATCTGTTATGAAGAAGTTATGACATTTTTACCCGAAATACAGGTTTTAGACTAGTTTCAGGACTAGCCACAAACCCTATTTTCCACGAAGTGTAACTCCAAAAATACAACGACCCACAAGATGAAATGTTTAACACAACTAATTGGATATGTTTCCTCAACARCCTCCCAATTTCACRGTCTGAATCATTCTAGAAAAAAGTTATTGCGAAAATTGTGATATAACCTGTAAATAACATACCTTAGAAAGCATYAGCAAAAKAATTTATCCTCCCTTGAATTTYGGCCTTCTTTACTTCACCTTCCCTCTGAAATTTGGCTTAGATCYTTTGGTTACCTCATTCACTTGTAGATATTCAATATTCTCAAGAGTAACWAAAAATGAGAGACCCTTGCCTCTTATTTATACTTTCATGTAGCTTCCTTAARAGGTTACCTTCTGACCATCTTAACCCACTTTCCTTATTGTATGGCTAACCCACTTCTAACCACTTGTCCAATTGGTAATTTCTCCATTAAMTTTATTATTTAAATAATTTCTTTTGTATCCACTTTGGCTTATAKTAYACTCAYCACTTCACTTTATTATTTAAATTACCTTCTAACCATCTTAACCCACTTTCCTTATTTTAGGGTTAACCCACTTCTAACCACTTGTCCACTTAGTAATTTCTCCATTAAATTTATTATTTAAAMAAWTTATTTTGTATCCAATTTGACTTATAGTACACTCATCACTTCACTTTATTATTTAAATAATTTCRTCTTTGCAACCACTTTGACTACTTTGACMTTTTGGGGCTTCTATATGACTCATGAGGGTTCTCCAACTTCACATGGCCATAACTCTCTAAYCGTGAGGGGTTATGTGATGTTCCACATATCACCAGAAATAGAATGACATRTAATATACATATAGAATAGTCTTACCTTMAAATATATTAAAACTCATATCATTATACATAAAAAAAACTTGGGYCCATTACCCAAACCTTTGTGCTACCGGAATTTGCTAYSGRACTTTCTTCAAGGGTTGACATCAATGACAACCAACCCAAATAATAAACAATMTCTCCCTTTGGAATTGATGGAAACACTYTGATGCAATACTAAATTCATATCACTCATGTTCCCCCTGTGACCATCACTCCCCCTAGAACCATGCTTATGTGCACGTTCTCCAAGCATTTACCTTTGCATCTGATAAATCTCTCCCCCTTTGTCATCAATGGAAAAGGTATCTTTCCATACAGGGTTGTTTCCCCAGACTGAACTCTTTCTGAAATTGATCTCCCAACCTGAAATGTCCTCTTTATGGTGCTTCCTCATGTAAATCTAAGAAATATAAGATAAACATTCAAAATAATTCATTTTAGAGTAGAAATTACTCCGAGTCTCTGGAGAAAATACTCAAAGGCTTCCTTTGGAAGCGGTTTTGTAAAGATGTCTAACACCTGTTGTTTTTTTCCCACATATTCAACTTTGATGTTCTTCTCTGCAACATGTTCTCGTAGAAAGTGATATGTTATCAGAATGTGCTTCATATTGGAGTGCATCACCGGGTTCTTTGAGATACTGATGGTGCTTGTATTATCACAATAGATTGGAATGGGCTCATCATACTCAACCTCTATATCTTTCAAAGTTTGTTTCATCCATAAAACCTAAGTACAACATCTTGCTTTTGCAATATACTCTGCTTCGACTGTAGATAAATATATTCATGATTGTTTCTTTCTTAGACAAGATACTAAACAATCACCCAACTACAACATTGCTCCATTGGTGTTGTCGGTCATCAATGCAACCTGCCAAAATTGCATCTGTGTAGACAATAAGTTATAGATCCTTTCCTTTTGGATACCATAATCCAAACTCTTTTGTTCCTTTGAGATATCTGAAAATCCTCTTCACTGCTAATACATGTGATTCATTTGGTGTTGCTTGAAATCGTGACATTTGTCCAACTACCTACATTACATTTGGTCTAGATGTTGTCACATATAGTAAACTACCAATAATTGACTTGTATTTCCTCTAGTCTGTAGACTTTGAATCATCATCTTTGATCAACTTGCAACTGATTTGCATAGGAGTGGTAATTGGTTTGCAATATTCCATTCTGAACATCTTTAGCATTTCTCTAATATACTTAGTTTGAGAAATAAAAATTTCTTGGTTTCTTTGACGTATCTGAAGACCCAGAAAGAAGGATAGTTGTCCAAGTAATGACATTTTAAATTCATTCTGCATATCCTTTGCAAATTTCTGGATTAACCTGTCATCAATACTTCCAAAAATAATATCACTAATATAAACTTCAATTAATAAAATACCATATTGAGTTACCTTGATGTAGTGGTTGTTGTCTGCACTTCCTTTTCTGAACCCTACCTGCTATAGATATTTATCCAGACTAAAGTACCATGCTCTAGGAACCATTTGTTCAATGTAGACTTCTTCTTCAAGTTCCCTATTCAGAAAAGTTGATTTCACGTCCATATCTGTCCATACTGTTCACGACTCTGCTACACAATTGTCCACAATTTTGACTCATATGTCACTGTACCATCATGAAGTACTACTACAACTGATTAATCTATCATATTGTACATTTGTTAACTGAATGCACTGGATATGTCTACTCAAATTCTGCAAGCTTCTCGAAGGATGGTTCTCTGGTCTATCTCAGCTAACACATAGACTCCCCCTGTATATTATTCATATTATCTTGGAATATCTAAGACATATGGCTCAAAACAATTCCTTCTCTGATGTGTATTCATCATCATCTTCATTGGTATATTCATCATCTCTTTGAGCTCTGAATTCTTTCCTTCTATCTGTGGATTCATCTTTCACTACAATACCTGCAATTACAATCTATTGAACATGTTCCTTATTTATATGTACTTTTCTTTCAGTTATTTTCCAAACCTTTCTATATCTGACATATTTCCTTTTCTCTGTAGAATTTTCTTCATCTAGTATTGCTATTCCTCATCCCATTTCTCCTCCAAAATTCATTCCTTCTCTCAACTATTTAGTTGTGAGATGTTCTACGGTTAGTTTCATTCCTTTGAGTTGTTCTTATGGATAAGAGTATTGGGTTTCTCGATTTATTTGGTTTGAGCTACAAGAGAATAGGAAACATGACCAGTGAAGTTTGACTAATCGATTCATTAGTTGCGGTTGACCTGGTTCTTAATGCCAATCTTGTGATCTCTGGGACCTGGTCTTTGTTCACCTGTTCTTCGTGTTTTCTTATCCATACTTTCTTATATATGATATCAGTGTTGTCTTTCATGGAAGTATCGATCATGATTCTACAATCACTAGCTATGTGTCCATAGTTATGAAATTTGTAACATTCAATGTTACATGGGGACACATAGGCACTTCTTGCTTGAACATTTCTTTTATAATCCCTGCAGTCTGCAACCTTATGTCAAAAATTAGTACAATAAAAACAATGACCATAAAATAAATTTTATTACCTAGGAGTGGATGATCTTCTTTGTGGTGTAGTCCTTCTAAATTTATTCCTTGACTGATCATGATCATTATTGAAGCTTCTTTGTGGCTTGAACATGGATGGTCTTCCTGAAGATGTATCTTCAATAGTTTTCTTAGATTCTGGTTGAACATGATTCCTTCCTTTGATTACTTTTGCATAACTCTTTCTATTTTCTTCATTCTTCTTTTCTAGCAACCTAGAGTGATTCTCTTCATTCTCTATAAATGATGTGGATGTTTCTATCTCTTCAATGTTCTTGTTGAGCTTGATGATTTTAATTCTCAATGTGACAATTGTTTCTTCAAGCTTCTCAACCTCTTCTTCTTTCTTCATTATCTGATACTTCATGACTTATTTTGTTATTTTCTCTTCTTCAAGTTGAATTTTTAATGTGATTATTTCTTCTTCAAGTCCTTTCTCTTCTTGACCAAACTCTACCTCAAGCTGGTTTAGATCGTTAGTTCTTTCCTTAAGTTGATCTGTCAATATATTCTCTCTCATTTCTGCTTCTTCCTTCTGTGCTGCTACGTTGGCTTCCAAATACTTCTTTTGATATTCAATATTTTCTTTGATCTTTCTGGCTTCTTCCAAATGAGTTCTTAAGTTCTTGATGACCTATTGGGCTTCTTTAAAAATGTGAACACTTTCCTTTTTTTTCATCAATTCTTTCTTGAGTGACTTGTTTTCTTCTCTTAGTTCATCTAAAGCACTGATCAATTCCGCTTCATAATTTTCTTCCTTTTCAATTATTTTTTATGTCTCATTTCCTTCATGGAATTATTTTTCAATATGTCCTCATTTTTCACAATTAAAGCAAAACAACATACCTGTGGTGATTATGTATTCTTCATCTTATGAATATGTTTGACATGGTGAACATAATTCTTCTTGATCTATATCTGCATCTGCATTTTCTGAATCTGTGATGGGTGAAGAATATATGTCATGTAACTTATCCCAAAATTCTTTGGTTGATGGAAATTTACCAACCTTTTCTCTTTCCAGATTAGGTAATCCTTCCCAGATGAAATCCATTGCTATTTTGTTATTTTTCTTCAATTCCTTCTTGGTTGCAGTCTTTCCCTTTTTGAACTATCATATCCTATAATGATTGATAGACAAATATAATACCCCTATGCATGTAAAAATACTTTCATCCCTATACTCCACATCTCACACTTTAAACCATTCTGACCATTGAACAATGGTACTCCATTCTCAGAATAATCCATGATCTCCTTCCAATGGTTAAACGGTTTCCTAAAGGAACTCGCTCTGATACCAATTTTTTTATTACTGAGAGGGGGGTTAAATCAATAATAGATAAATTTAATCATTTTTAACCATAAAATGCAAGTGTTATATCAATGTAGCATTATCATCCAATAATTGCAGAGTAAATAAACAATGAACAAATGAGAATTTATACACATACACAATACACCAATGTTTTTATGTGGAAACCCAAAGTGGGAGAAAACCACAATATATATTTTTCTTATATGCCTTTAAGAATTACATTCATTGGAAGCACCAACTTCCTTTGTTTTCCAGCTGCAACTGGAAGGAGACTCCAACCCCCTAGTTTCTCAGGCTACAACCTGAGGGAAGCTCCAACTCCCAAATTCTCTGGCTATAAACAGGAGGAGGCTACAACCCCCTATGTTCTTCAGCTACAATTGGAAGGTGGCTACAACCACCTATCCTTGCCCCATCCAACAGCCCTGAAATAAAATTAGAATGATGGAACCACTGTCACACTATCACTGTAAGATATATTGTTGTAAACCTATACCAATCAACCTGTAATCAACATGTACCATAAACAAGTGCATCAACCATGCACCAATCTATACCAAACAACCTGTAATCATCATGTACCATAAAAAAGTGCATCAACCATGCACCAAACTGTACCAAACAACATGTAATCATCCTGTACCATAAACAAGTGCATCAACCATGCACCAACCTGTACCAAACAACCTATAATCAGCCTACACCATAAAAAAGTGCATCAACCATGCACTGAACTGTACCTCAACATGTACCATCAACGATTTCATCAACCATGAACCAAATGTGTACCAATCATGCATTAAATACAAATAAACTATAAATCATCAATATGTACCAACATCATCAACTATAAACCTCAAGTATGTGCCAAATCATCAACTACTTGTCTCAACCATGTACCCAACATGTACCTCAACCAAAATCCCTCATCAATTTCATCATCCAAGTATGATTTGTAACTCTATAATTGACATGGTGTATATGATCACATAAATGCAAACCTTCCTTAACTTTAACAACAAGAGACTAGCATTTTCAGCAAACTTTACTTTAGTCTCACATGACTAATTTTGGATTAGTCAACAACCCTAACTTCAAATATTCATAACTATGTACTTGTACTGAATAAAGATCTGAAAATAATACACAATGTTCTTCAGTGTATTTATGCAATTCCTCCAAATTTCACTACTTGTAACCTCTCATAAAAGGAGTTATAGAAAAAATGGCATACTTTGTTGAATTATGGCTTATTGTATAGAGAAACATTGTAGAGTGTGCCCCGCATGGAATATTTGTTGTATGGATCTGAAAATGGTACAAATAATACTATAGAATCTACTCTAACCAATACATTTTGTATTACTGAATTTGGATCTTTTATGAAGAAGTTATGACGTTTTTACTTGAAACACTTGTTTTAGACTAGTTTCAGGACTAGCCACAAACCCTATTTTCCACGGAGTGCAACTCCAAAAATACAATGACCCAAAAGATGAAATTTGTTTCACAAATACTTGGATATGTTTTCTCAATAGACTCCCAATTTCACGATCTGAATCATTCTAGAAAAAAATTATTGCAAAAATGGTGAGATGCCCTATAAATAACATACCTTAGAAAGCATCGTCAAAAGAATTTATCCTCCCTTGAATTTCAGCCTTCTTTACTTCGCCTTCCCCCTGAAATTCGGCTTAGATATCCTTTGGTTACCTAATTAACTTGTATATATTCAATATTATCAAGTGTAATTAAATGTAATTAAAAATGAGAGACTCTTGCCTCTTATTTATACTTCCATGTAGTTTCCTCAAGGGGTTACCTTCTAACCATGTTAACCCACTTTCCTTATTTTAGGGCTAACCCGCTTCTAACCACTTGTCTACTTAGTAATTTTTCCATTAACTTTATTATTTAAATAATTTATTTTTTATCCATTTTGACTTATAGTACACTTATCACTTCACTTTATTATTTAATTTACCTTCTAACCATCTTAACCCACTTTCCTTATTTTAGGGCTAACCCACTTCTAACCACTTGTCCACTTAGTAATTTATCCATTAACTTTATTATTTAAATAATTTCTTTTGTA
>JZKD02S1622352.1:130851-147719 GCA_000966675.3 Picea glauca | reverse complement strand
TTTTTCACCTCTATGTTTGCATTGAACTTAGGTTGATGCATGTCGCCTCCTATGCTTGCATAAAATACCCCATTGATTTATGACACCTCTCATTCTTGCACTAAATCAAGGCTACGGTTAGGACCCAGAAATGTCCCTTTTTCATCACATCTTTTTCCAATTCAAACTTATCATCTCTAATATAATGCCTACTATAATGTGTGCTAAGACCTTTTTTTCCCAAGGTATGAATCATTTATCTTGATTTTATATTTTCATTTACTTAGCATGTTTGATTGGTAACGTTCACATGTTTTACCCATAAAATTATTCAACTAATGATCGAAATGAATAGAACATCCAAGTCTTAAAGAATGGTCGTTGTTGTTACACCAAATATTACAATTATGCGTCAATATTGGAAGTTGTTATAGCTATGCACCAATATTGGAAGTTGTTAAAGCTATGCGCTTGTCCATTGATTATGTTGTTACAAGACTATTGCAACAAATGCCACCGATCCTGAAAGATGATACACCTACTGTTACATGTTTCAACTTACAATATTAGTTCTAGATCTTGTATTAATGATATCATATGAACATCTTGAGAATCGGGGATTCTTAAGGTTGTTCTAATTTTGTTTTAACTGAATGACTCTGACTTTAAATAGCATAGCTTTTGTAATCAGCGGAATGGATTCTGACTGTGAGAAAGTGAAGTGAAGTAAAGTTTATTGTACACAACATTTTGGCAAATAAATAGAAGAGTGGATTGAATTTCTTTAGCAGACTGTAGCCTATTTCTTTGAGAAGATTCAGTGAGAAGGAAAGGGCCCACCTTCCTCAAAGATTCCCCTCTATTTTGAATTCCAGAATAGTTGTTTTAATGTGAATGGTTTATCTGTTAAACAATTCTAGAATACAGTTGTTGTTATAGACCAGTTCCTTCCTGTTAGATGTGCATAAATCTATCTCATGAGAATTAAAAATCAATTCTTGAACACTGTTGGAGAATTGCTTTCCCTTTTTCTGCATTAGATTAAAATCTTGTTTTCAAGTAAAATAAAATAAAAGTGTGGATTACTTTCTTGCAATAAGTAGATTTCTTTCTGTAATTAGTAAAGAACTTCTTCCTGCAAAAGAAAAATAGAAAGTTAGATTAGAGTAGGTAATCTAGAATTCTTATACATTCATCGGTTTAGATTTCAATTTGTGATTTCAATTCTGTAGAACTCCATCTGTGTCAACATAATTGTGTTAGTAATAATTTGTGTTTCTTTTTCCCTACTACAATTAGATTAGTGTTGCTTCCATAATATAGCATAGACTATGCACAATTATCTTGAAATAACATACTTCCCTGGGTTGACAATTTATATTGAACACCTTAATTTTCTATTCATTTAGACAATTAAAGTGCCCAACATTTTGGCGCTATTGCTGGGGAAGATAATTATAGATTTTTAAGCACATTAGTTTTTTTTCTTAAGGAATGATTAGTCTGCATGAATCAAGGAACGCGAGGATGTATTCCCCAAAATACTAACCCTACGGGTACCAGAGGACATGGAGGAAGAAATCCTACACTGGGAAGGCAAACATTTGTTGATGAAATAATAGCCAGAGCCGATTCTTCTTCAGGATCTATTTTTCAACCTACAAATCCTCCAAGAAGACATAATATTTAGTCATCAGAACTACCCCTTCTTGAAACATCATTTTCATCAAGGATTGGAGATGAAGCTAAAGTCGAAGCTAAATATTTGTCACCAACAAATCAGCAAGCAATACTGGAGAACATTTAATATCAAGGAAGTATAGTTCGAAACAGGGAAAATCCAGAAGAAGTGGTTTATCTGATCAATGGTCAGATAGTCACTAAATAAGAGTGGGAAGATTTTCATATTGAGTGGAGAGAAAGAGCACATATGGAAAATCAAGGGGATAATGAAGAGGAGTTCCACCAAGAGAACCCACAAAACAACAAAGATCAAGTATACAATGAAAATACTATCTCTACCCTGGTTTTTCCTATTTCTGATGTTCCCACATGAGGGATGGCTCCTATGAAAAACATACCTCTCTCAGCTTTGCCAAATTTTCATGGATTGTCTACTGAGGATATGAATGAGTTTCTATTTGAATTTGACATTTTGTGTAGAAGTTATGACTACACTACCACTGCACAAAAGCTTAAACTATTTCTAGCTACATTGAAGGGTAATGCGTTAAGATGGTTTATGAGCCTAGGAGGAGAGAATATTTCAACATGGGTACATATGAGGCATCTTTTCCTGAACATGTACCAAGACTACTGCCGAACAAGAGAACGAAGGGAGGAATTGTTCAAGATGTCTCAGAAGGAGGATGAGACCCTTGAAGATTTTGTGGAACGACTCTAGTATAATCTACAAAGGTCTCGACATCTGGATGTAAGTAAAGACATTTTAAAAACTATTTTTCTAAAAGGAGTTAGAGAAGATTGTTTATATATACTGAATATGCTTGGAAAAGGATATATATCTAAGGAATCCTATGAGGACATTTTAGACCTAAGTAAAATATGTTCTAGAGGATCTACAAAGAATAGGTCAGCTACCAAGGATGCCACTTTTTCAAGGGTACAAAAATCAGCCAATGGGAGAAACAAGAGAAGAAATAGGTAATCTGTTAGAAAATTTCAAAACAGATACGATTAACTATTTTTCTTCACAAATTGACACCTTGCAAATCAAGCAGAAACAAGTAGAATCAGAGCAAGCATTGTGCATTTTCTGTCTGAAATGCAGAAAGAAGAATCCACCAAGGGAGTGTCTGTTGAACAGTGTCCACGTATGTCTTATTTGTGAATTAGATCACGCTACTGGCCAATGTCCCTCTCTACCAAGAGTAAAAGCATCAATGAAAGAAACTAATGAGGAAGTAGAGGTTTCCTATCTAATTACACAAAGGAGACAATGGCAGCCAAGAGGTCAAGGTATGAACTCTCTATTTTCTCCTACAACACTTAATTATTGGAACAATCAGCCACTATATGGCCAGATGAATGCTCCCCCTCCACATCAGATGTCAACCCCTTATCAATATACCAATGCATGCTTGCCTATGCCCCATCAACATAATCATCATGGACAATGGAACCCATATTGGAGAGGATCTCAACAACAACACAGTTATCAGAACCATCACCAATCGAACCCCTATCAACAACAGTTCCAACCCCAGTACCAGGAACAACAACTATAGTTACCGCCAAATGCCCCACTAAACAATCCTCCTTTACGACCTCAGATGCCTGTGAAACCTAACCCAAACCCAAATAATAAGGTCGTTCAGAACATAGATATACATAATGTGCCAACCTTGTCTATTACTCCTATGCCTTGTGATGAAATCAAATTAAGATCAAGAAGAATAGTCGAGCCAATAATTGAAGATGCTCCATCTTCAGAGTCAGACAAGGAATCAAGGGAAAGACCATTTGTTGATACAGAAGAAATTGACCAACCTATAATAGAGTTAGCAGACCCACAATTCGCTGAGAGGCTGACAATTACCAAACCTATGGAATTACCATCCTTCAATATCTTAGGAGAATTGCAAAATATGCATGTTAATATTCCACTATTGCAAGCGATCATAGATGTCCCTATTTATGCCAAGATTGTAAGATATCTTTGTATAAAAATGCCTGGACAAAAACCCAAGGATCCCCTCACAGTGCATGTAGTGGGGGATTTTTCTAAACTGATGTTAGGAAAAACCCCACCTCTTAAATATGGCGACCCAGGAAACCCTACAGTCACTGTCAAAATTGGACAAACATCTATTCCCCATGTGCTAGTCGACTTAGGGGAAGTAATTAACATCATGCCAATAGAAACTACACAATTGTTGCAACTCTGAACACAAGTCCGACCTACTCCTACAATTCTCGAATTAGTTGATCATTCTACCATCAAATCAGAAGGAGTAATAGATGATTTAGTCATTTCCATGGATTCATGGGAGTATCCTACTGATTTTGTCATTTTGCAACCCAAAACCCATCTAGGGGGGCACCCTCTAATTCTGGGAAGACCATGGTTAGCTATAGTTGATGCTTTCATTGGTCGTAGATCTGGTTCCATGACCATCTCTGATGATTATAACACAAAAAAACTGACCCTGTATCCTCATGCTACACCTAGTGTCGAACCTGAAAATTATTTATGGATGGACACTGAGGATGAAAGTGCTCTGCCTGTGCTAACCATAGGAAAATCCATGAGTTTCAAAGACTAGATAGAGGATGAATTAATCAACTACCTTATTTGTGACTCCTTTGTTGTTACACGGAACACGCACCACCGATTGATTAGAAACTTCGACCCCATCATCCAGGAAGACATGAGCTCATAAATGTTCTCAGAAACCACTAAAAATCAAAATGATTCAGCTGTAATAGCAACCATTGTAATAGCAAACATTGTAACACTAGATGATGAAACAATTGAATTGTTTCCTAAATTCAGTTCCAAGAGCATCACTATAGAAATTGAACCTGGAAAAACCCTAAACATCAATCCTGATCTATCCACTGCTGAAACTCGTCGATTGATGAAATTATTGATTGAACATAAAGAAGAATTTGCCTAGGATTACATGGATATGAAAGGAATTTCCTATGAACTATGTACCCACCATATATACATTAAAGAAGAAGGTTGACCCGTTTTCCAACCCCAAAGGAGGATGAATCCAAACCTTAAACAAATTGTTAAAGAGGAACTCCAGAAACTTCTCGATGTTGATTTCATTTACCCTATATTAGACAGCGAGTGGGTCTCACCATTGGTTATTGTTCCTAAAAAGAATGGGAAATGAAGAATTTGTGTAGAATATAGAGCCCTGAATAAATCCACGTAGAAGGATCATTTCCCTCTGCCATTTATTGATCAGGTACTAGACAACCTAGCTGGGAAAAAAAAATCTCTTTCTTAGATGGATTCAGTGGCTATAACCAAATACAAATTGCTCCACAAGACCAAGATAAGACCACTTTTACCAGCCCTTGGGGTACATTTGCTTACAAGGTTCTCCCATTTGTCTTGTGTAATGCACCAACCACCTTCAAGAGAGTTGTAATTGGTATTTTTTTTTTATATGGTGAATGAATGTGTGGAGATATTCATGGATGACTTTACACCTTATGGCATTGATTTCGATGAAGCCTTGGATAATACGGAAAAAGTGCTCAAAAGATGTATACAGTCTCATCTTTCTTTAAGTATAGAAAAGTGCTATATGATGTTGAGCGAGGGAGTAGTGTTGGGACACTTCATTTCTTATGTGGGAATTCACATAGACCCAGCCAAAATCCAGGTAATTTTGGATATTCCAACTCCGTCAACTCAGGAAGAGGTAAGAATTTTTTTAGGGCATGTTGGCTATTACATAAGATTCATTAAAAAAAAAATTAAACTGGCTTCCCCCTTGTTTTTTCTATTAACAAAAGATGTTGACTTTCGTTGGACTGACAATTGTGAATTGTCTTTTACAGATCTGAAACAGAAATTGTCCACAACTCCCATTTTGAGAGGGCCCAATTGGGCTCTTCTATTTCACATTTCTTCAGATGCTTTAGATACTTCAATCGGTGCAGTACTAGGGTAGCAGGAATACAAAGAGCCCTATGCTATCTACTATATCAGCAAGAACATGGCTCCTGCTGAATTAAATTATACAGTTACTGAAAGAGAATTCTTAGCAGTAGTTTATGCAATCAATAAATTCAGGCATTACGTCATTGGATATCCTACTTTTATTCATACTAATCATATAGCAATTGAATATCCGATGAATAAACCTATCACTAATGCCCGAGTAACAAGATGGTTGTTACTACTACAAGAATTTGACATCACTATAGTAGATAGACCAGGAAAAGAAAATGTGGTTGCTGATTTTCTCTCAAGATTACATATAAATGCTGATAATTTACCTATTGATTATTCCTTTACATATGAACATTTGTTTGCAGTATCTTCTAACTCACCTTGGTATGAAAATATTTCTAATTATTTGGTTGTAGGGAAGGTACCTCCCCATTTATCTCCTCGAGAAAGAAGGAAGATTATTCAGAAGAGTGCTCGGTATAGTTGGATAGAAGGATACCTTTTCTACACAGGCCTAGATCAGGAAATCAAGAGATGTGTAAGGGATGATGAAGTGTATGATCTAATGAAGGCTTTCCATGATGGCCCTTGTGGGGTTCATTTTGCTGATAAAAGGACCGGGCATAAAATTTTAAGGATGGGCTATTTTTGGCCCACCATATTTCAAGATGCCAAGAAATACGTTCAAACTTGTGACAGTTGCCAATGAATGGGTCGGCCAAATCATAGGGATGAGATGTCTCTCCAGCCTCAGGTAGTGTTAGAGCCTTTTGAGAGATGGTCCATGGATTTCATAGGGTCCATTAACCCACCTTCTAATCAAAAAGTATATATATTGGTCTGTACAGATTACATGACCAAGTGGGTCGAGGTGAAAGCACTCATTAGGGCCTCATAAGAATATGTCTTAGAATTTCTGTTCAAAGATATCTTTGTTAGGTTTGGATTTCCCATAGAATTAATAACTGATGGAGGACCCCCTTTCATATCACATAAACTTGAAGTCCTACTCAATAAATATCATGTTTTACATAGAATAGCTTCTCCATACCATCCACAAGGCAATGGCCAGGTGGAAAGTACCAGCAAAGTTATCGAAGCCATTCTTACTAAAACATTGAGAGAACATCTTCGAGATTGGAAATACAGATTGCATGAAGATCTATGGGCTTACCGAACTAATTGGAGAAACACAACTGGTTTTTCTCCTTATGAGCAAGTATATGGAAAAAGCCCTATTTTTCCCATTGAATTCGAAATCAAAACCTTAAGAATTGCATCAGCAGTCAACCTTGAATTGACTATGGCACAGAAGGCCAGACTGCAGTAGCTCAATGAGATTAATGAAAATCATTTGGATGCTATTCATCAAACCTCAATGATTCAACAACAGAGAACAAAATGGCATGACCAAGTCATCAAGAAGAAATTATTTCAGAAAGGAGATTGGGTTCTGTTGTATGATTCACTCTTTAAAGAATTTCAGGGTAAGCTGCATACATGATGGCTATGACCTTATGAGGTAGACATTGGTTTTCCCAATGGTATAGTCAGGTTGATCATTATTGATGGATCCGATACACAGTTACATGCAAATGGTCATCGCCTACGCTTGTATCAGCGTCCAATATCCAAGGCAGAATTAAAATCTAGATGTTCATTCGATACAGGTTATCAATTATTAAAAGGAATGGAGCTTGCTCCTTCCCTTTCTCGACCTTAGGACTTATTTTGCTCAGACCTTGTATATAAATAAACTTGACAAAATTTAAATTTCTTTGTTTTTGTTTGATTGTATTTACTATGCTAATAAATTCAGCGTTGAAGGGTATTAGACAATTTTTGTGTGTGCAGGTGAATTGATGAATAGCAAGGATGAATACAGAAAAGGCGGTAAACAATTAGTTGATGGAAGTTGAAAAACTTCCTAAAAACTAAGTGATGCAGCGTTCGGCCGATTTTCCTGTTGTTACACATTTTTCCGACGAATTGGTCGATTTCTTGTTGTTACACCCTTTTCCGACAAATTGGCCAATTTCCATGTTACACCCATTTCAGACAAATTGGCCGATTTCTTGAAGTTACACCCTTTTCTGACAAATTGGCTGATTTCCATGTTGTTACACCCATTTCAAACAAATTGGTCGATTTCCTGTTGTTACACCCTTTTCCGACAAATTGGCCGATTTTCCTGTTGTTACACCCTTTTCTAACAAATTGTCTGATTTCCATGTCGTTACACCCATTTCAGAAAAATTGGTTGATTTCCTGTTGTTACACCCTTTTCCGACAAATTGGTCGATTTCCATGCTGTTACACCATTTTCCGACAAATTGGTTGATTTCCTACTATTACACCCTTTTCCAACAAATTAGCTAATTTTCTTGTTGTTACACCTTTTTCCGACCATCTCATTTGATGTTACACCTACCTCCGCCATTTTGGCCAAAGTACCCGCCGATACATTGATCATTGTTATTATTTCTTGCCACTTCACTCTTTCTTTTTTGCATTTCTGCCAAATACTGCTACTCCATCTCTACACTCTTTACATGTTACGACACCATTGATTTGTTCATACTGCAGCTATCTTTTTCTGCCTTCTCTAAGTGAAAGTGTTGTTTCATCATTACTTGACTTCACATCTGGCGACTTCCAACTGATTATCTCCAGAAATGACTCCATATCTGATCCAGTTTTCATATCGTCATTTTTCACACTATCCTTCATCATGTCAACTATTCCATGCAACTCAGATGGCAGTTGGATAGCGTGATCACTCTGACAGACAGTTACGTGCGGTAAGATATGAGGTACATGACTAATCCTACATGTTAAAGTAATGAATATATAAAAACATGCTTTCCCATTTTCTCACCACTTGTGCTAAATTGATCCACCTGGAGCCAATCCGATTAGTTGGGGGGGAGGGGAGGGAATCCAAATCTAGCCGTCCAAATCGTATTTTATACTCACCTTTTCGACCACACTTCATTTTTCTAAGACATTGTATTCTACATGAAAACCACGTCCGAACCGGCTGTGTTTCTGGTTTAGGTGCTAGTCTCTCCTCCTACGTGCCTGTTAGACTCTCAAGCAAACATCATGGGAGGATCAACTATAAGGTATGAGACCGCAAATTTGGACACTTTGTTGTTACACCCAGAGGCCTACCAAATATTTCTCCAGGCCAGTTGGATATCGTATTTTAAGAAGCTGCAGGGATTTAATGAGGATGAGGTATTGGAGTTTAGTCAAAATATCACCGAAGTATACTCAATAGTGAATGGGGTAAGGATTCCAGTAACAGAAGAAAGAATTGTTGATGTCATAGGGTTGACAACAACAGGATACTGGTGGCTCAACTGAAAAACACATCTTTTGGATGCTCAGAAAGCTTTCCTCGCTGATAATGAACAAATTCGAACAAAAGGCCAAGGTGCAAATGTCAATTCCTTACCAGAGCCATGGGGGAAAGTTGCAGATTTTGTCAAAAGGTTCATTACCTGTGAAGGCAGGTACCAAGTTGTTTATTTTTCTGATTTCATCTTATTATCACATCTGCGACATCATAAATTCATAAACATTCATTATTTTCTCCTCCATTCATTGAAAAACATGGCTTATTTTGTAAAAAAATCCAAAAACCCCAAGAACTGCCTTTCTAATCACAAACTCATCGGACTATTAATTCAAAAATGTATGGGCATTTCCAATAACCCATTACCTATTGTAGCAGACCAACCACCTTCTATACCTGCATATATGCTTGGACCTCTTCCTAAGCCTTTGCCCTCGGCTGCAACAACAGTCCAAAAACCTATTGTTGTTGCCCATAAGATGACCCAAAGAAGTAAACACACAAACCGCAGCCATCCTAGCACCAACCAAACAAACCTTGATGGAGGTGAATTGACATAGCCTGTAGTTGTGATTGCAAAATGAGGAACATCCAACTACTACACCGAGCCACACATCCCATCCCTTGGCCATGACAAATGTTATTGAAAAATTATCCCCTACTCCTAAACAGAGAACCCTTGTTCCTATATCTGGATCACCTAGAAAGCACACAAGGTCAGAACAATGCATTGCAACAGAAATTCTGACTACCCCTTTTGTTGTTACACTGGCAGAGCCACCTATTGCTGCAACAATTGTTCCAAGCCCTAATATCACTGCTGATAGATTATCTCAGAAAAGAAAAAATCCATTCAAGGGAAAATGTCGAAAAGACCTTGACCCAATTATATCAGCAACAACTCAAACACCTTCTGTTGTTGTGACAAAGAACTCTACATAGATACATATACCAGGTTTTACTTTGTGCCCAGAACTGCAAGAAACTATTCTCTCAATTTAGACTGAATGTACTCCAATCGTAGTAGAATCATTAGCTCCGCCTGATGATTTTGTGCATCATATGTCAAGTAACGATGTCCATATCATAGCAGACCTAGGTATACATGAATTTCCTACTTGTGTGGTTGAGGAAGAACAGTATGTTCCTCCTCTAGCAACGAAGAAGAAATCCTTTTTTTTCGTTTCTATTTTACCTAGGAGAAAAACCAGGTCTACCAGCTTTGCGGAAGCAATAATTGGATGTAAAGCTATGGAACATGATATTCCTATTCTTCATCCATTATCCTCTACAATTGATGAATAGACTGTCACACAAGAACCAATCTCTTCCAGTGAACTAAGAGTGTCAGTAGAGACAACTGCAAACAATGGGACTGGTATACAAGAACAAGTTAGGTAGGATGAAGTTGTTCCACAAGAACCAATTGTCCAAGATGAGACTGTTCCACAAGAAGAATTCATGACAGACCCGACTGTTACACGAGAAATAGTTGTTCCACCAGAAACAACTATTGATAGTATAATTTCTCCACAAGAACCAGTTACAAATAATGTTGAGGATGTACCACTTGCCCAACTGTTTGCCCAAATTGAGAGAAAGATAAGGACTACAGAAAACTCCAAAATTACTGCACTCATAACAGAAAATGAAAGCCTCAAAGTAGAGTTACATACCCTGAAACAGGAATTGGAAACAACTCGACAGAAGAATCCAGAAGGGATTACTTTGGACATCCTAGCACTAACAAAATCTATTATGGACAGAAATAAAGAACTCATGTTCTTTGAGTGTGGAAACATATACTTTGAGGCAGGTTATAAGATAGTAAAAGTTTTGGTTGTTGGATGACCAACAACTCTCTCAGTCCAGACTGAACATGCACTTACTGCTACACATAGAACAACACAACTAAGGAGATCTCAATGTCATAAGGCAGTTGTTGGTTTACCAGTAGCTTTCAAACAAGAACCTTTGTTTCCCTCACGAGTTGTTAGTCAAGAAACTCAAACTGATTCTATTCTTCAAGACAAAGCAACTCAGACATATTGTTGACACCATATATTTTCTTTTTATCATAACATTTTTCCATACATACACTTATCAATTTATCTTAGTAGTTTTGCACTGGAGGAGTCAGTTCCCTAATTCAGCTACAAAGTAAGGTTTGAATGTGTTTTGCATGAGGAAATGTAATGTATTCAGTTGGGGGGCATGTTAGGACCCAAAAATGTCCCTTTTTCATCACATCTTTTGCCTATTCAAACTTATCATCTCTAAGCTAATGCCTACTATAATGCGTGCTAAGACCTTTTTTTCCCAAGGTATGAATCATTTATCTTTCTTTTATATTTTCATTTACTTAGCTTGTTTGATTGGTAATGTTCACATGTTTTACCCATAAAATGATTCAACTAATGATCGAAATGAATAGAACAACCAAGTCTTAAAGAATGGTCGTTGTTGTTACACCAGTTGTTACATCCATGTGCCAATCTTGGAAGTTGTTACAACTATGCGCCAATCTTGGAATCCGTTATAGCTATGCGCCTATCCATCGATTCTGTTGTCACACGACTTCTACAACAAATGCCACCGATCCTAAAAGTTGCTACACCTACTGTTACATGTTTCAACTTACAAGATTAGTTCTAAATCTTGTATTAATGATATCATACGAACAACTTGAGAATCAAGGATTCTCAAGGTTGTTCTGATTTTGTTTTAACTAAATGACTTTGACTTTAAATAATAGATATTTTGTAATCATAGGGACGGATTCTAACTGTGAGAAAGTGAAGTGAAGTAAAGTTTATTGTACACGACATTTTGGCAAATCAATAGAAAAGTGGATTGAATTTTTTTAGCAAACAGTAGCCTATTTCTTTGAGAGGATTCGGTGAAAAGGAAAGGGCCCACCTTCCTCATAGATTCTCCTCTGTTTTGAATTCCAGAATAGTTGTTTTAATGTGAATGGTTTATCTGTTAAACAATTCTAGAATACAGTTGTTGTTACAGACTAGTTCCTTCCTATTAGATGCACATAGATCTGTCTCATGAGAATTAAAAGTCATTTGTTGAACATTGTTGGAGAACTGCTTTCCCTTTTTCTTCATTAGATTAAAATATTTTTTTCAAGTAAAAGGAAATAAAAGTGTGGATTACTTTCTTGCAATAAGTATATTTCTTTATGCAATTAGTAAATAAATTCTTCCTGGAAAAGTAAAATAGAAAGTTAGATTAGAGTAGGTAATCCGGAATTCTTATACATTCATCAGTTTAGATTTCAATTATGTAGAACTCCAACTGTGTCGGCATAATTGTGTTAGTAATAATTTTTGTTTCTTTTTCCCTACTACAATTAGATTAGTGTTGCTTCCATAATCTAGCATAGACTGTGCACACTTATCTTGAAATAACAAACTTCCCTGGGTTGACAATTTATATTGAACACCTTAATTTTCTATTCATTTCGTCAATTAAAGTGCCCAACAGCTACCATGTATTGTTTTTGTTCTTTTGATGACTCTATATTACTAGTTTATGATGCCTATTATGATCACACTCTCTAGATTATCGTATGTCACATGGGACTCATCCTTTCCTTTCCATAAGAGATCATTTTGCTAATCCTACCTCACTTGTGGTAAGATGCCAACCTCTGTGATGTAGGTATCTAGCTAAGCATGTTCTTGCATTGTTCATTGCTTCTTCTTGGAAATGAAAGTATGTATTAGTCTACCCCATGTATATTGAACATATTCATGATGTACCCAAAATTTTGGACCTCATTATTATTGTCCTTTTTGTATGCTCCAACAATTGTNAAATTCATAAACATTCATTATTTTCTCCTCCATTCATTGAAAAACATGGCTTATTTTGTAAAAAAATCCAAAAACCCCAAGAACTGCCTTTCTAATCACAAACTCATCGGACTATTAATTCAAAAATGTATGGGCATTTCCAATAACCCATTACCTATTGTAGCAGACCAACCACCTTCTATACCTGCATATATGCTTGGACCTCTTCCTAAGCCTTTGCCCTCGGCTGCAACAACAGTCCAAAAACCTATTGTTGTTGCCCATAAGATGACCCAAAGAAGTAAACACACAAACCGCAGCCATCCTAGCACCAACCAAACAAACCTTGATGGAGGTGAATTGACATAGCCTGTAGTTGTGATTGCAAAATGAGGAACATCCAACTACTACACCGAGCCACACATCCCATCCCTTGGCCATGACAAATGTTATTGAAAAATTATCCCCTACTCCTAAACAGAGAACCCTTGTTCCTATATCTGGATCACCTAGAAAGCACACAAGGTCAGAACAATGCATTGCAACAGAAATTCTGACTACCCCTTTTGTTGTTACACTGGCAGAGCCACCTATTGCTGCAACAATTGTTCCAAGCCCTAATATCACTGCTGATAGATTATCTCAGAAAAGAAAAAATCCATTCAAGGGAAAATGTCGAAAAGACCTTGACCCAATTATATCAGCAACAACTCAAACACCTTCTGTTGTTGTGACAAAGAACTCTACATAGATACATATACCAGGTTTTACTTTGTGCCCAGAACTGCAAGAAACTATTCTCTCAATTTAGACTGAATGTACTCCAATCGTAGTAGAATCATTAGCTCCGCCTGATGATTTTGTGCATCATATGTCAAGTAACGATGTCCATATCATAGCAGACCTAGGTATACATGAATTTCCTACTTGTGTGGTTGAGGAAGAACAGTATGTTCCTCCTCTAGCAACGAAGAAGAAATCCTTTTTTTTCGTTTCTATTTTACCTAGGAGAAAAACCAGGTCTACCAGCTTTGCGGAAGCAATAATTGGATGTAAAGCTATGGAACATGATATTCCTATTCTTCATCCATTATCCTCTACAATTGATGAATAGACTGTCACACAAGAACCAATCTCTTCCAGTGAACTAAGAGTGTCAGTAGAGACAACTGCAAACAATGGGACTGGTATACAAGAACAAGTTAGGTAGGATGAAGTTGTTCCACAAGAACCAATTGTCCAAGATGAGACTGTTCCACAAGAAGAATTCATGACAGACCCGACTGTTACACGAGAAATAGTTGTTCCACCAGAAACAACTATTGATAGTATAATTTCTCCACAAGAACCAGTTACAAATAATGTTGAGGATGTACCACTTGCCCAACTGTTTGCCCAAATTGAGAGAAAGATAAGGACTACAGAAAACTCCAAAATTACTGCACTCATAACAGAAAATGAAAGCCTCAAAGTAGAGTTACATACCCTGAAACAGGAATTGGAAACAACTCGACAGAAGAATCCAGAAGGGATTACTTTGGACATCCTAGCACTAACAAAATCTATTATGGACAGAAATAAAGAACTCATGTTCTTTGAGTGTGGAAACATATACTTTGAGGCAGGTTATAAGATAGTAAAAGTGTTGGTTGTTGGACGACCAACAACTCTCTCAGTCAAGACTGGACATGCACTTACTGCTACACATAGAACAACACAACTAAGGAGATCTCAACGTCATAAGGCAGTTGTTGGTTTACCAGCAGCTTTCAAACAAGAACCTTTGTTTCCCTCATGAGTTGTTAGTCAAGAAACTCAAATTGATTCTATTCTTCAAGACAAAGCAACTCAGACAGATTGTTGACACCATAGATTTTCTTTTTAGCATAGCATTTTTCCATACATGCACTTATCAATTTATCTTAGTAGTTTTGCACTAGAGGAGTCAGTTCCCTAATTCAGCTACAAAGTAAGGTTTGAATGTGTTTTGCATGAGGACATGTAATGTATTCAGTTGGGGGGCATGTTAGGACCCATAAATGTCCCTTTTTCATCACACCTTTTGCCTATTCAAACTTATAATCTTTAAGCTAATGCCTACTATAATGCGTGCTAAGACCTTTTTTTCCGAAGGTATGAATCATTTATCTTTCTTTTATATTTTCATTTACTTAGCTTGTTTGATTGGTAATGTTCACATGTTTTACCCATAAAATGATTCAACTAATGATCGAAATGAATAGAACAGCCAAGTCTTAAAGAATGGTTGTTGTTGTTACACCAGTTGTTACAGCCATGTGCCAATCTTGGAAGTTGTTACAACTATGCGCCAATCTTGGAAGTCGTTGTAGCTATGCACCTATCCATCGATTCTGTTGTCACACGACTGCTACAACAAATGCCACCGATCCTGAAAGTTGCTACACCTATTGTTACATGTTTCAACTTACAAGATTAGTTCTAAATCTTGTATTAATGATATCATACGAACAGCTTGAGAATCAAGGATTCTCAAGGCTGTTCTGATTTTGTTTTAACTAAATGACTATGACCTTAAATAGTAGAGATTTTGTAATCAGAGGGACGGATTCTAACTATGAGAAAGTGAAGTGAAGTAAAGTTTATTGTACACGACATTTTGGAAAATCAATAGAAAAGTGGATTGAATTTCTTTAGCATACAGTAGCCTATTTCTTTGAGAGGATTCAGTGAAAAGGAAAGGGCCCACCTTCCTCATAGATTCCCCTCTGTTTTGAATTCCAGAATAGTTGTTTTAATGTGAATGGTTTATCTGTTAAAAAATTCTAGAATACAGTTGTTGTTACAGACTAGTTCCTTCCTGTTAGATGCACATAGATCTGTCTCATGAGAATTAAAAGTCATTTGTTGAACATTGTTGGAGAACTGCTTTCCCTTTTTCTGCATTAGATTAAAATCTTTTTTTCAAGTAAAAGGAAATAAAAGTGTGGATTACTTTCTTGCAATAAGTATATTTCTTTATGCAATTAGCAAATAACTTCTTCCTAGAAAAGTAAAATAGAAAGTTAGATTAGAGTAGGTAATCCATAATTCTTATACATTCATCAGTTTAGATTTCAATTATGTAGAAATCCAGCTGTGTCAGCATAATTGTGTTAGTAATAATTTTTGTTTCTTTTTCCTTACTACAATTAGATTAGTGTTGCTTCCATAATCTATCATAGACTGTGCACAATTATCTTGAAATAACAAATTTCCCTGGGTTGACAATTTATATTGAACACCTTAATTTTCTATTCATTTCGTCAATTAAAGTGCCCAACAGCTACCATGTGTTGTTTTTGTGCTTTTGATGACTCTATATTACTAGTTTATGATTCCTAATATGATCACACTCTCTAGATTATCGTATGTCACATGGGACTCATCCTTTCCTTTCCATAAGAGATCATTTTGCTAATCCTACCTCACTTGTGGTAAGATGCCAACCTCTGTAATGTAGGTATCTAGCTAAGCATGTTCTTGCATTGTTCATTGCTCATTCTTGGAAATGAAAGTATGTATTAGTCTACCCCATGTATATTGAACATATTCATGATGTACCCAAAATTTTGGACCTCATTATTATTGTCCTTTTTGTATGCTCCAACAATTGTGCAAGTGACATCCACAATTCTCTTCCTATTATATTAGTAATATTCCTCTTATTATTATCAAGGAAGGAGTTGATAACTAGCCCTTATATGCACTATGCCTAAATTATCGAGACATCAAATAACATTATGTTTTTAAAAGAATATATGAGTCAATGTCATAAGGACCCTTTAGGTTCGTAAGAGTTTCCAAATCTTCAAGGTGTTAAGAGCCATTATTTCCCAAATCATTCAGAACATAGAAGAAAATTGACCAATAGCTTATACATAGGTGATGAAAAATATTTTAAAACTTTTCATAAATCACAACCTTTTTACTCATGGTGTCTTCATGGGTTCAAAAACTTACTTTACAAACCTAACAATATTTCTACCTTTCAACATTCTCATGAACCCTTGGGTTTACCATTACTCCTTGTGGGTCATAAATT
>JZKD02S1622352.1:34929-91291 GCA_000966675.3 Picea glauca | reverse complement strand
ATAAGGAAGTTTTTGTTGGGTTTTCTTCCCCTAGAGGGTTTCCCGGGATAAATGTTGTGTCTCTTGTGGATGTGTATTTCTCAGTGATATTGTTCTTATTATGCTCTTATCTTATAAAATGAAAAGAACTATAATAATGGCATAAACATTAACACTAAGAAGATGCTTTCATTATCCCTATCATCATACTCACCTCTCAACTACTCCATTTTGTTGTGGAGTTCCTAGGATTGTGTATTCTCTCCTAATCCCATGTTTATCATAGAATTCCTTGAAATCAATTGAAATAAATTCTCTTCCTCTGTCTGGTATTACTTCTTTTAACCTGTTTTTTTTTTTATTCTCAATTAAAGCTTTAAATATTTTAAATTTCTCAAATGCTTCAATTTTTCCTTTGAGACAAGCAACCCAAGTGAGTCTGAAGTAATAATCAATGATTAGCATGAAATAGTTTTTCTTCCTCATGCCTTCCCGTCTTGATGGTCCACATAAATCCATATGAACTAATTGGAGTGGTTTCTCTGTTGAAGTAGAGCTCTTTGGATTTAAATCGTGTCCTGGTTAGCTTTCCTACTTGGCAAGGTTTACACATAGAATCTTGTGGCTTTGATAATTTTGGAAGATATTTTACTGCCTCAAGATTTTTGAGCTTGATTAAGTGATCAAATTTTAGATGTCCAAATATCCTATGCCATAACCAGTCTTCATCATGTTTTCTTAGATGACACTCTTCTCTATCTTCTTTCAGCACACATGCATTATCATATGTCCTTATGCCTTTAGCTACCACTTGTCCTGAGTTTACATTCTTTACCTTACAATCTTTGGAAGTGAACACCTCTTCACAGCCTCTGTCACACATTTGACTTACAGTGAGAAAATTATGTTTCAGACCATCTATAAGCAAAGCATCATGGGCATCTCCTTTGCCATTACTCAAACTCACCATCGCTTTACCCTTGATTTTACCTAGTTCATAATTTCCAAAGGTCACATTTCCTATTTTTCTTTTACTTAAAGATAGAAGCTTATCCTTGTCTCCATTCATGTGCTTAGGACATCCATTGTCTATATTCCAGGGGCCTTTTTGTTTTTGAGCTGAAATTACTAGACCACATTTTTCACTATCTTTCTTTTTCCATGTGGTGGCATTTCTAGCTAAGATATTTATCCTTGGATCTGCTTTGTAATTCTTCATATGGCAGTTTGCATCTTTGTGGCTAAAGTTATGATAGTTATAGCATTCGATCTCATCATTCAATAGGTCAAAGAGATTGGTGCAACGTTGTCTACTCATTGGTTGTTTAGTTCTATGTTGCAAAGATTGTTTATTTCTTGACCTCCTCAATTGCATGTCTCTAAACTTAATTTGACAATTTGCAATATTAAAAAAAGTAACCATGGAATAAATTCTAGTACCTGGAGGATGGCCTTCTTCTTGGCATTTGGTGTTCCATATTCTGATATCTTTGTTTTTTTATCAGGGATCATCTTGTATTTATTAGCTTTTGGTGACAAAGTACTCACATGGTCTTATTGTCTGCTGACTTGGAACCTGATCATCTTTACTGGCTCTTTGCTTTCTGGTTGTTTTCTTTCTGAACCACTTACATAACCTAAACCAGTCTTCAATAAAGGAGATATTTGTTTTCTCATAATTCTGTTTACTTCTGCTAAGGCTTTCATGCTTGGAAGATTTTGGAGATACAATACTTTAAACTTCTCCATCTCTTTTCTGGTTTTTACTACCTCTTCTTCCAAGGCTTCACATCTTGCCTTCTTCTCTGATAACTATTGTTTCAAAGTGTCCTATATTTTCTTTGCCTTTTCTAACTCCACTTTTAGTGGGGCAAGGTCTTCATCAAGTTTTTTCACATCCTTTTCAAACTGCATCAACAATTGTTTTTGTTTTCTCTTATTAAGTCTGAGTCTATCAATCTCTTCTAAAGCACTGATTAGTTCACCTTCCATATCAACCACAAATTCTTCATCATTAACATCACTTCATGTGATTTTATTATCATAATCCTCTTTGCCATAAGCATAAATTCATTAACCTTATTTTCACAAGAAGAGTCACTATATGTGTCTCCTGAAGAGTCATCATTGTTTACACATAAACTTTTCTTTTTATCAAATCTCTTGGATTTGTACTTCTCTTCACCTTCAGAGTTCTGGTCCTTCTTATTGTGTGGACACTTAGATGCAAAGTGACCTATATTCATTTCATATGAAATCAACGTTCCTAGAAGTTGATCAAAAGGTATAACTTTTAGAACAATAATTTATTCTATAGCAGATACATTTGGGTTGAACCTATCTGGAAGAGATCTCAAAATGTTTTGAACTAAAGAGGCTTCCTCAATTTTTTCACCAAGCCCTTTCATTGCATTTACTAGTTTTTCAAATCTCAGAAAGTACTTCTCAACAGTTTCATCCTCTTTCATCTTTAGTTGTTCAAACTATAATTTGTAGGTTTGAAGCTTGGAATCCATTACCTTCTCATTACCTTCATAATTGCTAATGAGTTTGTCCCACATTTCTTTGGCAGATTCTAAGTGCATAACTTTTACAAACTCTGCTTCTGCAAGCCCACTCAAAATAGCATTCATATCCTTAGTGTTGAAGCTTAATTATAGCTTATCATCCTTAGAATATAGTCTCTACCACATTCCATACATCTACACCTAAATCCACTATGTAGGTTCTCATCCTACCTTTCCAAAAGGCAAAGTTTGTTCCATTGAATAGAGGGACCTTGTTGGTTGAATTTCCTTCATGGCTAGTCATGTTTTAGCTCTAGAATCTAACCTTAAATAAAGAGAACTCACTCTGATACCAATTGTTGGACAACTGAGAGGGGGGGGTTGAATCAGTTGTTACTGAGCTTAAACAATTACGCCCATTTTAAACTCTTTACAAAACACTCAATGATGATCACAATAATGTAGGGAAGTAAGAAATAGAATATTCAACACCAATCACACACATGAAATATATAGAGACAGATATTCCTAAGGAAACCCATAAAGGGAGAAAACCTCTTCTTCTTGATATGATAAGTAGTCTTTATTTTCTGTACATTATCATTCTTATGAGCACCAACTCCTTTCGAGGTTACCACCTCTGTTTTACAAGAAACAACTTGTTGAGAGCACCAACTCTCTTGATTCTCTAGCACCCACTAGAAGGAAACACCAACTCCCTGAGTGTTCCAGCACCAACTGGATGGAGGCATAAACTTCCAGTTACATAGGCACCAACCTATATAACAGATAACAATAGTTCTCCCTTGCACCACCCTACCACTCTGGTTTTTCTGGTTGCAACCAAATGGAATATACAACTTCCTATGTTCAAGCACCCACTTGAAATTCTGAGGAAAACAGTACTCCCTAGCACCACCCTACCACCCTGAGATATAAATATTTTTTATTGAAATTTATTACAGTGATACAATATTTATCAATGACTTACCAGTCTCATCATTGTTCTTCTACACTGCCATGTTCTGCCTTCATCAGTGCCTTCCTGCTCGCATATTCTTGCGATTTTTGTTCTTCTTCTCTGTCTCTGCATGTGCACCTTGGATTTCTCTTCATCTCTTAGATATGCATTTTGTTCTATGTATTTCTTCTATGTTTTGTGCACTATGCACCATTTCCATTCTCTGCGCTATGCCTTTTTTGTGTGCTTCATCTCCTGCGCACAACCTGCTTCTTCCTGAATGAATAACTATCAAAAGAAGCAACCATCTCTTCTCTATTCTGCGTATATTTATCATGCCAAGTCCTCTGCTAGATCATACATACAACTCTTTGTCCTCTCTGGCGATTATCCTAAGTTTGTTCTTCATCAGTGGTTGTTATCCTGAGATTCTTTGGCTTCTCTGGTAGTTACAATCTTCAACACATTTCCATCTGTCAATTGTCTCTATGATGAGTCTTCATTCCACTGGAAGTTACCTTGAGACTTTTCATCTCCTATGGTGATCACCCTGAAGCTCTTCAAATTCTCTAGCAGATACAATCACTCTATTCTGGAAATTATAGAGAGAACCTATGCATGCTCATCCCTTTGGCACATTTTCCCTTTCTGAGAAAAATTCACAGTGGGCGTTATATTTTCTGGCTAAGCCCCTTCCTTTCACATGACCACGAGCTGTGATCAAACGCCTATCCAAAAGGTGCTTCATGACTTCGCGTTTTAGATTTTATGTTGTGAGTCACATTGATTCTCTCAAATCCTAAAATCTCGAGGTGGAGCCTAGCGACATGCTAGCTCCTCCCTTAACCTTCGTTGATGTGACCATGGCTATGACCAAACACCTATTCAAAGGGTTTTTCCCAATCTCAGTCTAGTGAGTGCTATATTCATTTCTTGATATGGCCTTAGGCAATGATCTCATGTGACCACGCGATTGTGGGCGCATCCAAAGGTGGTTTGAGGCCAACTCAATTTTTTCCCCGCAATACACCACATAGCTCCACATGTCCTTTATCCAAAACTATGGTTTTGATTGCGGCCTACCTTCAACATTTTAAAGTTTGCACACCTTCAATCCCCGCAATACGACGGGACCGTCGATCTCACAAACTTGATGGTGCTCCTAAACTGACGGTTCAGATCTATCCTCTCAAGTCTATGGATCAGATCTAGCCTTCCTAAATCAACGGTTGTGATTTACTTCATGATCCAGGCTTCAGGAGTTTCAACTCTCAAACCTTGTTCTCCTTTGTACGTCAATATTCTGAAGTCGATGATCCACTGACACCTGTCCTTCTCAATCAAAAAAAAGATTGACGATCATGTGTCCCCTTTCTCAATCAACGGTCAAGATCTCCTTCGGGTCTCCGAACTTTAGATATTTCAAATCTCAGCTTTATCTCTATCACCTTTTTCCCAAAGATGATAATCCACTGACGCGTGTCCCTTTCAGATCAACGGTCGTGATCCTTTCATGTCTCCATACTTCTGAATTCTCAAGTCTCAACTTTCACTATAGTATGATCAACGATTGAGAATACTCCCGAAGTGATCTTCATATCTGATGACCTATGTCCACTTCAGGTCTTCGGTACTTCCCCCTTCGGGTCTTCAAGACTTCGCAACCTTTTAAGTTTCCCGAAGCAGATTTCTCCAAAGTAGATCAGACGATTGATCTATTGTTTGCATGATGAATGATTCTCGTTCACTTCAAAACTTTGGTGTTCAGAACTTTCAACCTCTGCAGTCTTTTGACCTTCCGAAGTATCTTTCTCCGAAGTAGATCAGACGATCATATTTTATTTGCATGATGAACAGTTCTCGTTCACTTCAGTACTTCGGCTATTTTACTTACACTATCCTTCCACTGTATTATATTGACGGTCAAGAATTCTCCTGAAGTGATCTTCAGATCGGACGTCTCATGTCCATTTCGGTACTTCGACATTTGGGACTTCGAGACTTTGGGAAAATGTTGGTGGTAAAACTCTCGAAGTAAATCTCTTGGAGTGATGTAACTTGCTTACGTCACTTGTTGACGTGGCACGAGCCAATTTCCTCTTGACACTTGTCATCACCTGATTATGCCATGTGTACTTGTTGACGTGTTCTGCTAACATGGTTTGCCACATTTCCTTGCTGATGTGGTCTACTTGTGTGGTCTACCAACGTGGTCTACCACATGTCCTTGCTGACGTGGTATGTCGATGTATATCTCCCTCACGTCCTTGCTGACATGGTCTACTGACAAGGTATTCCACATGTCCATGCTGACGTGGTATGTTGACATAGATCTCCCTGATCTAACAGTCATCGTATGTTCTCCAGATCCGATGGTCCTTATTCATTTCGGATTTTTGGGTCTTTGGGCATTGGGTCTTTCAAATCTCAAACTGAAAAAAAACTTGAGGTGAGATTTTTCCAAAGTGTAACCTCCTCACAAATTTAGACCCGAACTAAATGTTGTTCGTCGATCATGTTCTTAGATCGATGGCTCAATCCATCCACAATGCTACTTTTCTATCTTATCATTCCCTTCCACTTAGAATGATCCAACGGTTGTCAGGTTTTCTAGTATTCAAATTCTCAACACTTTTTGTCCCTTTTATCCTATCCTTCACTTGATTTGATCGGATGGTTGTTGGTCATTTGGATCGTCGATCCAATGAATACTGTCACTCTCTCTCCTAAGCTTCTGATCTCTCTGACTTAGAAGGTTTTCTAAGTGTTCAAGGGTCTTGACCTTTGCTCCTTCTGTGAGTCTTGATGACTTTGGGTCTCACCTGCATTTCTAAAAAATGTTATCTCTCCTGAGCTTTGGCAATGAATTTAACCTTAGCCCTGGCACACACTTGCGCTCTGCATGCAAATATGTGATATTCCTCCTGAGCTTGATTCCTTCTGCAAACTCACAGATTCTATGGAATCCTGTGCACGCTCCTTGTTTCCTTCATGATAACCTTTGGCTATCTAGAGACTCCAACTCTCTGCCATGTGCTCATCCTCCTAAGATTGTAGACAACAATTTCACATGGTCTCATCATTCTCGATGCTATCATTGTTTATTTCATGTTTTCCATCATTGTTGCCAATATTCCATCGTCATTATTGTTCTTGCCATCAATTACAAGCATACTCTATCTGTGAACATGCCAACAACAGGAGACCACACGTCATCACAACTCAGTCCAGAGTCTAATGTACACCCATCACATGGGCTCTCTCACATATATTGTCTCAACTCAGTCTAGAGGAGAACAACCTAGAGAATGTCACATGATGATGCAATCATCAACAACCCCCAACCCTGGAACAAAGAGAACTCCATAAAGCTACATGAATCCTCCATACTCGAGTTGGAATCTAACCCTTCTAACTCCGTGTACAGCTTGCGCCATACCACCTTCACTCTCCACCAACTGGTCAGGACTTTTCTATGTGATAATAAGGAATGCTCACCATTTTCTCGTCATGTAACAAGAGGCTCCACTGTCAACAATCCATCTGAAATCACCCCCTAATCCTCCACTACCGACATTGGATACTAGAGTAACCAAAGAAAATTCCTCATCAAACTTGGTAGAAAATTCCTCCATGGCTAATGTAGCAGTTGTCTTCAACCCCTCATGTTCCTTCCTCTTCTTCTTATTCTCAAGACACTATGGCCTCCAACAGTAGCAATAACTATCATCACTCACACAAAAATATTCCCTTGGGATTTGTGCCCAAAATCTCTTGGGAAATACACCCTCCTTGCTTCCCTAACTTACCTCTCTCAAGCTATCTTAGAAATCTCTCTCAATCTCCTTATCATTGTGTCTTTCACACTACCCAATGCATTCTCTTATAATCTGAAAGTGATCCTTCACCTTCTCCAACCCTAGATCTAATGGCCAAGATCTAATCTTTCCTTTACAAGATCAAGGGTCATGATTCATTCCCTCCAAAATAAATCACTTTAAAATATTAAAGTACATTTACACTTTATAACATAAGTGCACTTTATGAAATAAAGTCACTTTAATATTAAAAGGTACACTTTATTAAAAAAGTCACTTTAATAAAAGAACCACTTTATCTCAACTTTATAAAAAAAACCTTACAAAGTCAAGTGTCTAGTAGTGTACGTACTAGGTTACTTCCGCATACAAGACACACATGTCGAGTAACTCCCAAGGTAAAAAGATAACAAGGAATAATACAGTGCATAATACTCGTAAAAATGAAATTTTCTGCTAACTAATTAAATTCTTGTAGCTTATCAGCTACAATTACAACAAGATTTAATTGTCGTGAATTACCATAATTTAGATGCATCTAAAACATGTAAAAACAACATGAATGTTGTCTAGTAATGTCACACAAAAACATATAATGTATTCTCAATGCACAGAGTTCACGCACAACCATTAACTCACAATACAAAACAAAAAACAGATAAAACTCTTATCTTTTAACAATAGTTTTGCAACCAGCTACTTGGGACGAACGTTCCACCCAATCATAGATTTGTTACTCCAAATATAAATAGAAAGTCTCCTCTGAGATAAGGCTTGTAATCCACAAAAGAGTGTGGTCTCTCATTGTCCACTCACAACTCATAAAACTCACAACCCAATGATATTATCCTACAACTATCTCGATTTTCCACCGTCTCTCTTTCTCTTGACTTTCCCAACCCAAGGAATGTACCCCTTCACTGGTCGCAGTCCCTTGAGTGTCTCATTCATTTATCAAGGTCTCTCTGGCATGTGTAACCAATAATCTCTTAGCTAAGAACTCCAAAGAAATTGTTGCTAGGAAAAACTACCAAAAAATAACAACAACCACTTGCTACTATAGTGCAACTCACACATGATTTCACTCTTCATAAATGACAACCTAGCTCTTCAATATTCAGCACCAAAAGGCTCCAAAGATTCTCCAACATGATCTAGAATTCTCCCTTGATGGTTGCACCAACTGCAAGCTCTCTTGCTCTCCACCTGTTTCTCATGCCCAAAAACTAAATGTGTAAAAACTATTGTAGCTACCAATACAAATTTCCTCTATTTTTCTTACTTGCTTGACTCACACACTTCCTCAAGATGATTGTACTCATCTCCCCATGTCTCCAATAACTATGGAATGTGACCACTCACACCTACCCTCTTACATGTATTGAACGATTGGTTTTGTGAACACTCAATAAAAAAATTAGAAGGTTCATATACCAATAAAAAATTTAGGAAAATGGGTTGAATTAATATACATGGGTAATTCCCCCCTTAGACCCCTCTTGGTCAGTATCCTAGAAACTCCCCCCTCTGATAGATTAATTCATCCCCCATATTTTTCCATGTCCCCTTAGCAATTGACATCATACTTTATTATTAACATTAAGAAATACAATTTTCATATTACACCTCTTGGTTTTTGCACCTCTTGGTTTTTGGGGATGTTACAGAGAAAGAGGGGGGTCATGTCTAAATAAATTATATTGAGCATTGAAGAACAAGTGAGCATATCTCAACATAAATAATGAATAATAATGGATTATTCTGATTGATATGTCAATTAATATGATCATCTATATACTTATAAATCCATTAAAATTAAGAATACTTAGTCCACTTTGATTACCTTAGGCACACCTGAGATCTAGGTTTTTGCACCTCGACCTGGTCAAGACCACTTCTAGTCTATCTAGCCAACTAGTTGACCACTCAATCAACTTCCCAATAAACCATGACTATCTTCATAATGACCCTTATTGACTCAAAAAACTCTAGAGTTGGGAAGATCCTTATTTTCTAACACCCCCCATCACCAAACTCTTAAGAAATCTAGAAGGTGGAATTATATTTGTAGACCTCCCCATACTTTCGGCTTCATGAATTCCAAGTATAGTATGAATATTCACATACTTAGCTTCTATCAATGGATTTATAAAGATATCAAAAATTTGATAATCTATCTTGTATCGATTTTCTCATGTACCAACTATCTCAAATAATGCACATGTAATATTCTAGATATAAAATAGTATGAAGAACATAAATAATTAGCTAGAAATGGCAGATAAACAATGATATAACCAGACCAACACCACAATAATACCAAAATAATACCAGAATAACACCAGAAAGAGCACTTTGATTACTGAGAGCAATGTTCACTTGCCTCTTCGAGGGGCAACCTCCAGTAGAGCAGAGCTCTATTATAATAATATCCAAGACAAAAATTCTCATACCCTCTATTCCTATTTATACTAAACCTATCTATCCAAAAGAACAATCTAGAGGAAGATCCTTCTAGAAGCGGAAGCTTCTATTAGGTCTTCTTACATTTGACTTATTCCTCCTTATTGCCAGGCCTTATTAATATTGACCTTTATTACATGGAAATATATTATTCTACCCACTTGAGGGGTTAGATAGGTTAGGTCCCTAACATTCCCTCATCCTTATAATCAGCCTTGTCCTTGAGGCTTGAGATGAGGAAATTGTTGCAAAATGTTAGCGGGCTCCTAGATGGCATCTACTGGAGTTTTATCTTTCCACTAAACTAACACTTCATTGATGGTACGCTGACGAAGACAACGCTATCACTGGTCCAAAACTGCTTGTGGATACAACTAGATGGATCCTTCTTCATCCAACTCGGGAAGGTTGGTTTGAGTTTGTCACTTAGTTCCAATCACCTTCTTTAATCAAGAGACATGAAAAACGGGATGGATATTAGAATGATTGGGTAAAATAACTAATAGGGAACCTTCCCAACGTGCTTGAGAACTATATAAGGACTATAAAATTTGGGTGCCAGTTTCTAACAATGTTCGGCCTTGAGTGAAGTTTGTTTATAAGGTTGCAGCTGAAGAAATACCTAGTCTCCTTCAAAAAATTGTCGTTTTGAGAGACCTTGATTGGCTTTTTGCTTCATGTGATTCTAAGACATGACCAAATTCTCTTTGAGGGTATGAAGAATAACCTCACGAACTGTAAGTGTTTGGTCAACTGCCTCAACCTTCGATACACGTGGCATGTAGGAGAGAACTAAAGGTGGATTTTGGCCATATATTGCTTCAAAAGGAGTCATGCAACTAGTTGTATGGTAATAAGTGTTGTACCACCATTTAGCTAATGGTGACCATTGAGCCCATTGAATTTTCCTTTCAGAGGCAAAACACCTCAAATAAGTCTCCAAACACTTATTGACGACTTCAGTTTGACCATCAGTATGCGGATGATAGGTGGTGTTGAGATGAAATTGGGTGCCCTGGAGTCTGAACAGTTCTTGCCAAAAATTTCTAGTGAAAGTTGGATCTCAATTAGAAATAATAGAATGAGGCATGCCTTGAAGCTTGAAGATATGATCCATGAAAATTTGAGAAACAGTTGATGCGATAAATGGGTGTTGAAGAGCACATAAATGAGCATACTTGGACTGATGATCCACAACCACCATGATGACGGACTTATTTACTAGTTTAGGTAATCCCAAAATAAAATCCATAGAGATGTCCCTCCAAATTGTGGGTGGAATCGGAAGAGGTTAGAGTGTGTCAGGAGGTTTTATGGTTTCACCTTTGTTGCATTGAAAAACATCACATTCTGCTACAAAAGTGAAAACGTCATTTTTCATACCATCCCAAAACAAATAACGTTTGACCCGGTCATAGGTTTTGGTAAACCTTGAATTACCAACTGTGGGAGTAGCATGAAGCTTATAAAGCACTGTGGATTTAAGTTGTGATTGTTTACTTCAATACAAACAGACTTTGTAGCAAATTTCATCATTGTGCCAAGAATACCCTGGGGAAACTGGAGAGTTGGATTTCAATTGTTGGATCATATGAGATATTTTAGGATCATGATGAGGGGAAAAAGGGACCCTTCATCTTCATATTTTCGAGAAAGAGCATCAACAACCACAATTTATTTTCCTTTCTTTTAAATGATCTCATAATCATAACCAAAGAGATTAGTTACCCATTTTTGTTGCTCTGCGAGGAAGGTCATTACTCCAAAAAATACTTGAGGCTTTGATGATCTGTCTTAATTTTAAAGCATTGCCCCATGAGATAAGGGTGCCAAAGATCCACTGCATGTAGAATATCCAACATTTCCTTTTCATAAATTGATTGACCCAAATGGTGTTCCAACAATTTTTTTCTAGTAAAGGCCAAAGGTCTGCCTTCTTTCATAAGGAAAACTCCAATTCCTCTGACTGAGGCATCACATTCGAGGACAAAGGTTTTTGTGAAATCAGGAAGGACCAAGACCGGAGTAGTACACATAGTTTCCTTCAAATCTTGAAAATCCAGATCCGTTGTGAGAGTCTAAGTGAAAGAATTCTTTTTAAAGAGAGTAGTGACAGGGACCACAATATTCCCATAATTCTGAACAAACTTGCGATAATAGCCGGTTAAACCCAAAAAACCACGCAAGATTTTGATAGTATCGGGGCGAGTCCAATCCTGCATTGCTTCAATCTTTTTAGGATCCACCCTGATGTTGAAATATTGTAACTGCAAAGAGTATTCTATTTATTATTGAGTTATTATTCATCTGATCAATCCCCTTTTGTGGATTGATCATGTCGGGCATTGTAATTGACCAAATCCCCTTTTGTGGATTGGTCAAACGCTAATTGTATTATTCAAATTAAGAAGTTGGCCCCCATGCCTAATTAAAGTGGTTTTAACCACTAAGAAGACAAGTTGGCCTTGCCCCAATGAAAAGACACCTTTCCAGTGCCTGCCAACTTGTATAAATAAAGGAATCCAATGCCTCATTATCTCACTCACTCATCGAGTGCACAATTTTGGAAAGTCGCAATTGGGAGAAGAAGGAAGTGAGAGGCGTATTGCTCAATGTTGGATATTCTCTAGTGTTTTGGTTTATTGTCTTGGCATTGTATTGGCTATCTATATTAAGGAAGTTTTGCTAGGTTTTCTCCCCCATGAGGGTTTCCCAAGATAAATGTTGTGTATCTTGTGATTGTGTTTCTCTCAGTGATCCTACCTATGCTATTGTTATCTAGTAAATTGAAAAGAAACCTATWAATAKCTCAAAACTTAACATGGTATCAGAGCTAAGTTGAAGAGAKCACCTTTCACTGGATAAGCATAAGCRTCATTGTTGTTGTACAAGAAAATTAGGGCTTTTTTYGGGAGAGGAATTTTTGCCTAAAAACCATCTAGAAAAGTGTGCCCTACCCTAGTGAATATTTYGGCAGCTTGAGCRCACCTTTTCAATGGATAGAGCCTCTRGAGAGTCAAACCCTATTTTTTTAYCGGTACCAAAAAAAACCAGGAAACCAGAACCAACACCARAAGTACCAGTCYRGATTTCCACAAGCTCAGTTTCAARGGGTAAATTTTGGRTTTTCAGAAATCTGATTACACCAKCTYACTCRCCTTAGCTCARCGCATCTAGCCCCTGGATCAGAATTTCAAAATTTGAAGTTTGAAAAAWTAGGGTTTTCTCATAAAACMCTAAGTTACAATTAAAGTACCAGTTGCAGTATAAGTTACAGTTATAGCTATAGTTCCAGTTGCAGTGAAATATTTTGTAAAGTGTTGGCCAACCTTAAAGTTGACACACCTCTGATGTTTTGAAGGTTTGTTACCTATCACCGATGCTACTGGATGGTACCACCACTCCCTGATACTATCAGAGGTATGTACTTGCATATGTTTCAACTATCATCTATTTGTTATGACATTATTTTGACCTTATGAACATCTAGGTGGTATGCTGAAATCATACTAACCATTGATCAAAATTATCAGGACTGATGAAATTTGAGTTTATAGAGCTTATTCTCTAACTTATATTTTTGTCAAGATAACATATTTTCTTAGTACAGAAGACAGGTTGAAGAAAGTACTTGTCATCTTGAGTGAAGGAGACTTGAAATAAAAGCAACACACTCATTCTTGAGGAAAAAAACTCTAGGTTCCAAGTTTGATTGATTAAGTTGATAAGATTCAAAGTTGCACGTGACAAGTTGATAACTACCCCTTTACAAGTAAACACTATAGTTGAGGTAGCAGTCTTTGAAAAGTATTATAGAAGCATGTGAGCATATTGAGATAAATGATTAATGTAATCATTTACTAGATACAACTAGCATCTCCTCTAAGAGAAACTTCTTGTGTTGGTTCTAGGTTACCATAGATAAATGTTTGATCACAACACTAGAAGAGTGTTGATCTCATTTTGTATTGTATTTCTTACTTTTGATCTTTGTTTCAGACAAGTCACAAGTGATAGCTCTAAAGGAGCCACTGTGACGATTATTCGTGCTATTGTCCTATTTACTATTATCAAAAGAGTATTATTCTTGCTTGTTGTTTTGTTGACCTCATTTCAGGTCACATGTGATAACCCTAAGGAATCTATAGTGAAGGTTGAAAAAGGAAACATATTAGATGAGACATGAAGCAGACTATGTAAATAACCATATACATTCATGTACCAAAGAAGATGAATAAGAAGCTATATTTTGAGATCCAGAGTATCTCATATGGATATTGATTGTAAGGAGTAGAAGTCTCCAAAGATGACCGAACATTAGAACAAGAACTCACAGTAGACTTGTTCAAAGGATAATGAAGCCACCTTGACAGGAAGTAGAATTCACTTGAAGTCTGACTCAACTTTTCATATTTAGACTTGGTATTCAACACCAATTATACCCCATAAGAGATGATGAAGTCCTTGTAGACTTAGAATAAATAGAGAGTAAGAATGATCTCAGAAAGGATCAAATAAAGAAACAACTTCCATGACTGGGAGACAAATTCCATGAGAAGACTAGATCGTAGCTTCAAAAACTTCTAGGAGATATGAAATCTCCTGGGAATATTCCCTTGTTTCAGTGACATGGAAGGAAGCCAGTCGGAAAGACTAGGATACGGATTTTTCCATGAGACTACAAGAGAATTCATTATTGACTTCCAATATTGATCTAACAGATCAAGAATGTTGCAGATGTACAATGTATGATGTGTGTCTAGAGGATTCTCCCAGCAAGAGGGAGAAGACTATGACGAGATACTTAGTCCATTAATTTAAGAAAAAGTTCCAATATTCAATGTTCCAGATGTTGTTGATTTTGTTTCCCTATCTCTCTCCTGATGATGTTGTAGAATACCCTTCTTGTTAAGGGGGGGTGTTGAAATATTGTAACTACAAAGAGTATTCTATTTATCATTGAGTTATTATTCATCTGATAAATCCCCTTTTGTGGATAGATCATGTCGGGAACTGTAATTGACCAAATCCTCTTTTTCGGATTAGTCAAAACCTAATTATATTATGCAAATTAAGAAGTCGACCCCCATGCCTAATTAAAGTGGTTTTAACCACTAATAAGACAAGTTGTCCCTGCCCAGTGAAGAGGAACCTTTCTAGCACCTTCCAACATGTGTAAATAAAGGAATCCAATGCTTCATTATCTCACTCACTCATTCACTCATCAAGTGAGCAAGTTTGGAGAGCTGCAGTTGGGAGAAGAAGGAAGAGAGAGGCGCATTGCTCGGTGTTGTATATTCTCTAGTGTTTTGGTTTATTGTCTTGGCATTGTATTGGTTATCTATATTAAGAAAGTTTTGTTGGGTTTTATCCCCCGTGAGGGTTTCCGAGGATAAATGTTGTATATATTTTGATTGTGTTTCTCTTAGTGATCCAACCTATTCTATTGTTATCTAGTAAATTGAAAATAAACCTAATAATAGCTCAAAAATTAACACCTGACATCAGCCTTTCCAGCAATATGACCCAATTACTCTACTTCTGAGGCTCCAAAGGCACATTTAGAGCGTTTGAGGAAAATTTGGAGAGTAGATGGAGAATTTGATCCACATGGGAAAGATGGTGTTGCCAAGTTTTACTATAGATGAGAATATCATAAAAGAAAAATAAGACAAAATGATAGAGAAAAGGACAGAAGATATGATTCATGAGGCTTTGGAAGGTGGAAGGGGCATTACACAGGCCAAAGGGAATGACCCAAAACTCATAGTGACCCTCATGAGTTTGAAAGGCACTCTTAGGTATGTCAGCTTCTTTCATACATATCTGGTGGTAGCCAGAATGCAGATCAAGTTTAGTGAAGTATTGAGCACCACTCAGCTCATCCAAGAGATCATCAATGACAGGAATGGGGAGCTTGTCCTTGATGGTGAGGTTATTGAGGGAACAAAAGTCGAGACACATGCACCAAGTACCTTATTTCTTAAGTATCGTGACCACAGGGGAAGAATAAGGGCTAGTACTAGGGTGGATAACACCTTCTTGGAGCAATTCCTGCACTATTTTCTCAATTTCATTATTTTGGGCAAAGGGGTGATGATAAGGGAGAAAATTGGGAGGAATATTTCCAAGAACAAGGGGAATGGAATGATCATGAACACTATGAGAAGGAGGAAGTCCCTAAGGGGTGGAAAAAATATCTTGATGTTTGGAAAGGATAACTTGGAGGTCACGATGCACAGAGGGTGTCTCAACGGCTTGAATAGAATGGAGTTGAGCAATGATATCAGAGTGGCCTTTATTGAGGATATTTTCCACATGATGGGAACTAATGATCTCAAAAGAATCAACTATGAGACCTTGGAATTTATACCTTTGTACTTCATGTTGGAATTGCATGGTTAATTCCTTAAAATCCATAAGAATGGGACCCAAAGTGTGTAACCATTCAGCACCTAGCACAATTTCACAACTATTCATGTTAATGGTAAACATATGAGATTTCAGTTGGTAATGTCCAATTTGAAGACTAACATTTTCACAACACCCACCACATTTCATGGACCCACCATTAGCAATTAGGATTTGAAAATTATTGACATCATGAATATAGAAACTGGTTTCCTAGGCAATGCGACGATGAATAAAACTGTGGGTTCTACCACTGTCAACAAGGATGATGACCTTCATGTGATTAATGTATCCAATTATCTTGAGAATTTGTAGGGCCTAGAAGCTAGTGAGGGCATGCAAGGAAATAAGTGGTTCAACTTCAGGTGGGTCAACAGGCTCCTGGGTGGCATCAGGAAGGGAGGGTTCTTCAACAAGGGGAACTGTCACATCCTCTTCAGGAACATCTTCGGAAATGGCCATAAATAGTTTTTGTTCCTTACACTTGTGCCCTAGAAAATATTTTTCATCACAATTATAGCAAATACCCTTCAGTTGGCGTTCATCCTTTTCATCCCTAGTTAGTTTCTGGACCTTAAGGGGAGTAACAGGGGGGTTAGGATTAGTGGGTTGAGGGCGAGGAACAAAAGGGGTTTTTTTGTTATGGGAAAAAAAAATGTGTTGGGCCTCTTTAGCACGTTGAGTAGCTTCCAACCAAGTTGGAGGATGGGCCATGAGAACCTAGGATCGTATTTCATCCTTAAGACCACTAATAAATTATTTATGGAAGATCACATCTGACATGCCCTCTGTTTGAAAGGCCAAATGCTTAAAAGTAGTAATGAAGTCTTCCATTGTGCCTAACTATTTTAGCTTGGTCAAATGACTGATATAGTGGGTATCAGTATCAAAGCGGGCATAGAGCTCAGAAACAACCTAGGTCCAGGCAATATACCCCTATTGTGAATTTTTTTGCCATTTCCATCATTCAGGATCTTGATAGAGGACAGCATAGAAAAGTTTGGCCAACTCGTCAGTAATACCATGTAGAGAAAAATAATGCTCCATTTGAGTGACCCAACCCATAGGATCGGAGCCATCAAATTTATTGACCTCTACACGGGGAAGACAGGGTTCACGATGAAAGGGGTTGGATTGAAAATGTGGAGATTGAGAGGAATCAACAACATTGGGTTTGTCTTTATGAGGAAGGACTTGTAGGGAGGTTCAACAATTGATTGACAGGAGACTGGGGGGAGGTAAATTGGATTGTGAGGTTGGCTTCCATGTTGTAAAATTTTTCCTCTAATTTGTCAATGCAGGAATGGGTAGAATCCATCTAAGATGTGATATGTTCGATGGAGACATGGGCTTGATTCGTGGAAGCTTGGAGTTCTTGGTTGTGAGTGGTGGCCATTTGGAGAGGGGGAGTGTGGGTAAGAAAAAAAATGGGTGGTTGGGACCACAAAAAAAATGACTTAGAATTGATAGGCACCACGATGATTAGTGCGTGAAGGGAAATATAATGGAATAGGCGAAAAATAGGAAAAATGGGAAGGGGTAAGGTCCACTAAAACAAAAATGATTAAAAATGAAGGGTATGACTGCAATCAGGGAGAAAAGGGGAATCCAATGGAATAGGTCCCAAATATTGCGGTGATGAAATGCCCAAATGATTAACAGGAAGAAATGTGTAGTAATTTTGCAATTTGAATGCAAGAGACATAGTTGTGCGGCAATAGATCTTGTGTGTTCTATTTTTGTTTATGTCCCAAGGGTTAGGGTATTCAAGAGTTCTATAGACAAGGGTGTTCCCTGTGCTATATCTCTCTGATATACATGTGGGGTCCAACAGTAGTACTCGGCCCAATATCTCAGGGCACCAACTAAGGAGGTTAGACCGTGCCCTTAGCCATACTACCTGACTACCCAGGTACTAAAGAGTATATTCTCGACTGTTGTTCTAGGTGGCACTATATCATTCAGGTGACTAATCGGTTTATCTATGGAGGGATTCAAAAGATCTAGGTCGACCCTTATAGAGGTGGTTTCCGATGTGCTACCACTCGAAGGGGTACCAACAAGGGTTACAAGGGTGGCCAACAGATGTTTTCTTAAGTACCACTTGTATTTCTTGCATGTATGAATCCTTGACCATGGGTTTATGCATGTAATGATAGATCTCTATAGCTTAAAGACATCAAAATACGTCTCTACCCTGAAAAAAATTTAACCCACAACTTTCTATTGAGGAAGGTGCTTTGATACCACTTGTAATATTCTAGATATAAAATAGTATGCAGAACATAAATAATTAGCTAGAAATTGAAAATAAACAATGATATAACCATAACAACACCACAATAATACCAAAATAGTACCATAATAACACCAGGAAAGAGCTCTTTGATTACTGAGAGAAATGTTCACTTGCCTCTTCGAGGGGGCAACCTCCAACAGAGAAGAGCTCTATTACAATAATATCCAATACAAAACTTCGCATACCCTCTATTCCTATTTATACTAAATCTATCTATCCAAAAGAACAATCTAGAGGAAGATCCTTCTAGAAGCGAAAGCTTCTATTAGGTCTTCTTACATTTGACTTATTCCTCCTTATTGCTAGGCCTTATTAATATTGACCTTTATTACATGGAAATATATTATTCTACCCACTTGAGGGGTTAGGTAGCTTAGGTCCCTAACAGTACATGAACCTATACATGCTTCATATTATTGTGAGAAACAAGTTATTAGCTACTTGTATTTCACTTTGATTCACCTCCCAAAAAGAAAACATAAGCTCGCCCATTAGTCTGTGAAACCATATAGCCTATGTTCCATCGTTAATATAACCTCTATATCCAACATTGATGGTCAATAAAGAATATTTTTTTTCTTCTTACAGGACCACACTATGGGTCCAAATCCAAGATTAAAAAAACAATCAAAAGTCAACTTCAGGTCACCTTTGTCACCAACCCAATCAAAATTGGTATAATCGACCAACTAGTTCATATTATTGCTACGACACTTTATACCAAGCTTATGTGTAGCCTTGATATAACAAAAAATCATGTTTTTTCCTTCAAGCGGATTTCTCTCAAGCCTTGCATGGGCTTGTAGACCACAATAATGAAAAGGAAATATAAGGTAGCACAGGGATTATAATGGCCCATTTTGAATCACTTCAATGAATCCAAAGCATAATTAGGTTCAAATATAAAGATAGTTCCATCCATTTACAAGACTTGGATGTCCATAATAAATGCAATAGATCGAGGTCATTCATTTCAAAAATTATTGTCAATGTCTCCTTCAAACCCAAAATCAAGTCAACACTACCACTAGTGATGACAAAATCATTGACATATAGTGCAACTATCAAAATATCATCGTTCACATTTAAGAAAAACATTTTGATCTCATTCTTGGAACTTGAAACCAAGATTGGGTAAGAACTTATCAATCTTATCATACCATGATATGGGGGCTTGTTTCAAACCATACAAGGATTTATTAAGTGTACACACAAGATTTTCATCCTTATCAAATCCTAGAGGTTTCTCCCTATAAATATCGTCAGTCAAATCACCATGTAAGAAATAAATCTCAACATCCATATGATGTACCTCCCATCCAAATCAACGGGAAGTGAAAAAACTCAGAATTCATCTTGCAATTAAGGCAAAGGTCTTGGTGTAGCCAATACCTTCCTATTGAGAAAACCCTTTACTACTCAACAAGCCTTATGTATCTCAATAGAACCTTCTATTGTGAATTAGTCTTGTCAACCCAATCACATTCTTTCCTTACAAGCAGGGAGCCAATTCCCATGTCTTATATTTCATCAATAAATTGTACTCTCGTGCCATAAAACTCTCCCATTTAGGTCGTTCATATGAATCTGCATATGTATCAGGATCACATGCATATAACACATGTCTCATCAAGGCAACACCAATGCATTCACTCTTTCCTCTTTTCTTCCTTGAGTCATTTACATGATTGACATTAACACTAGCATCTTCAAATGTCGTATTTTCCCATCTAGAAGGATAGTTTCCCTTATAAAAGTAGTTGCTACAATAAATTCACCATGAGAGGCTATAATTGAATAGTTAGGAAATCCATTGATTGTCTTTGACTCTATCGAAGATCCAACTATTGGATGGAGACAATATTGACAAATAGTAAATTCAAAATCTTGTTTGTATACTTTCAGTAAATTCATTGTTAAACCTGATTCTACTTTATTACTGACACATGTTGATGATACTAGTATATTATGGCACGCTAGATTCAACCATTTGAACTTCAAATACATGAAAAAACTATGGAAACATGATATTGTCACTAGCTTTCCCAACATACACTTTTTGAAAGGATTTTTTCAAGCATGCATTCTTGGAAAACATTCTCAAGAGAAGTTTGAGAAAGGGAAGGCCAGGAGGGCCTCCTCTCCTTTGGATCTCATCCACAGTGATATGATGGGACCCTTTCCTCATCTATCCATCAACAAAGCAAGGCACGTACTTACATTATTGATGATTTCTCATGATACACTTGGGTGTATTTTCTCAGGCATAAGTCTGAAGTTTTTAAGCATCTCAAAGACTTCAAAGCACATGCAGAGACTCGGTCTGAGAGAAAGATCAAAATCCTTCACATAAAAAATGGGGGAGAATATGTGAACTGATATGTCCAAAATCTTTGTTCAGAGGAAAGTATACAACTACAACAGGAAGTACCTTACATTCTGCAACAGAATAGAGTAGTCGAGTGAAAGAATAGATCCCTCAAGGAGATGGCCACTTGCATGTTGCATGCAAGATAACTACCACCTAAGCTTGTTATCGCACAGTTTGTAGCTAGGTCAAGTGGCTATGAAGTAGAAGGCCAAACTAGCATAACAGTAACCTATCCCACCCAATGTCACCATGATGGAGAGGTTCTTTCTCTTTAGGGAGTTTAGGCCCAAGGGAGATGTCCCCGGTAACCTGGAGTTTTGAAGAGGCAAAAGTTTAGGAAGTCAAAGTAAAGTTCCCCCTTCACAGGTCACCACCAAAACAGATAGTCCCAGCTAAACAGCCAATAATGAAGTGTAGGCCCAAAGAAGAACACCTGCTCATAACAAAGCAACATAAAACCAATATATATACAAGCTATGATTCAATGGGTTAGTACTTCATAAGACTATCTGATATCAATATATAAGCAATTATAACAATAAATATTGACTAAGTCAATGTTTGTTAATACAACAATGAAATAATATCACTTCACCAATAAATATCAAGATGATGTAGCAATCAATGTATCCAATCAATCCCTCATTCAATAAATTCTTTAAACACCATCCAATTACCTAATAAATGAAAGTTGTTGCATCAAGATGAAATAACCAAGGGTGACATCAACCTTTTAGGGTTAGCAGTTAGTTAGGGTTTCAATTTAGCAAAGGTTTTGAGAGTTGTTTGATCACAAATTCACTCACTCATAGTGAGGTCTGATTTTTGCACCCTATTTGGGTTATTGGCTGATTTGAGGAAGGTGCACTTGTTGAAGGAAGAGATTTTTGGCATTCTATGGTGTTTTTCTTGAAGGAATCTGTTACAACTAGGGTTTGCATGGTTATTTTTGATGAATTGTAAGTATTTTTCTGCAAAACTTCTTGATTGAATGGTTGTAGTCTTATTTTCTTACATGTACTTATAATTTGTTGAATAAAAACCATAGGTGACAAGCACACAAGTAGGTCCTTATCTCATGTCCCCTAATAGAAAAGATTTTAGCCATTGAAGGAGAAGAAGAGAGCCTAGTCATAGCTACACTCATTTTTCTTCTTCCCTTTAGCTAGCCATACCATTTTGACTTCAAGAGGAATAGGACATCCTAGGCCTAGGTCATCTACACCTAGGGCCATTTTATTGTAGGGTTTGATGAAAGAGCCTTGCCTTAGAAACATTCTCCCTCTTTAAGCCCTCTTGTCTTGATTTTGTATTTCATTTGAGCTAGTTGTTTGCCGGGAAGGAGAAGAGAGCATGAGGCCTTTTTTTAGCAACACCGGAGTGAGCCTCTATCCCCTAGGGTTATGATTTTGAATCCCTTCTTTAGAAACACTTCAAAAATTATCCCTCTAGTCCTTTAAAATCTCACCTCCTTCAACTTTTGTGTCCTTCACCTATGACTCCATTAAACCCTAAGGCATTGATATCAAGCCTCAAACGTTGAAGTAGAATTGGATCTAAACACTCTCAAACCTTTTGAATTGAAACCCTAACTACACTAACCCTAGCCTAGACTAACCTACTAACCCTAAGTTATTGACGTCATCATTGAATATTCCATCTTTATTGCAGCAACGTTTTACTTTATGAGAAATTGAATGGTTTTTTAAGGCATTAATTGAGTTAAGTGATTTGTTGTATTGAATGTTGTATCATTCTAGTATTTATTGGTGAAGTGACATTACTGCTATTGCTATTTTGTAAACATTGACTTCGTCAACATTTACTTTTAAACTACTCATATTGAATACCAGATAGTCTTTAATATATATGAAGTACTAATCAAAGATTGCATGTATCAGTTTCCTTCTTGTATTGTCTCAAGCATGTGCTTTTATTTTCTTTGGTTATACCTTGTTATTGGCTATTTAGCCGGGACTTTCTGATTGGCAGTGATCTGTGAAGGGGGAATTTGTCCTTGTCCTTTTATCCTTTGCCCTTTCAAAACCCCAGGTCACCGAGGACGTCTCCCCTGGGCCTAGCCGCCCTAAAGAGAAAGAACCTACCCATCATGGTGACATTAGGTGGGATAGGTTCCTGTTACGCCAGTTTGGCCCTCTACCTTATAGCCTTTTATCCTAGCTACAAACTATGCGATAACCGAGCTGATGCGCTTAACTATGCTAACCACATTTAGAATATATATCCTCATAGATTTGTCAAGGATCGGACTCCCTTTGAGGTATGGAGTGGTAGAAAACCGAAAGTTACCCACTTCCAAATGTTTGGATCATGCACACAAGCTCATGTACCCTCTAAAAAAAGGAAAACATTATATATGCATAGTACCACATGCATATTTGTGGGATATCTAGATGGTGTGAAGGGTTACATGTTACTTGATCCCTCTACTAACAGGGTCATCATTAAATGTTGTGTTCAATTTGAGGAAACTCCCTTTCATGCACCATTGAAGCCACATGAATATACTTGTGTACCGCTTCCTACACCAAACATTGGTGATGATGAGTCCACTCACTTATATCGTGGTTTATATATGAGCTATGAATCTATTTCGAAAGATGATGAGAATGTAGATGTGGAGCCACCACATATTCTCAAGTGGGCATGAACCACCCTACAGGTAGCAAGAGACCGTGTGGGGGATCCAACAGATTAGAGGAGGATGAGGTCTCAGTTCGAGGATCCTCCTCACGCATTTCTCTAGCTTCAGACCCGTAGATCTATGTAGAGGCTGCATGGAAGCCCTTCTAGGAATCTGCTATGAAGGAGGAGTACAACTCTCTCCTCGAGAACTAGACTTAGGATCTTATTCCACTTCCTTCAAATAGGAATCTTGTCAGATGTAGATGGGTCTATAGGACCAATAAGGAAACAAACAGATAGGTGAACATGTATAAAGAAATATTGGTTGCCAAAGGTTTTCAACATATTCATGTGATAGACTATGATGAAACCTTTTCTCCCGTAGAAAATATGGACTTTATCTGATTGACCCTTGCCATTACAAGAGACGGGGTAAGAAGTTCACCATATGTACTTAAAAAATCCTTTCTTCATGGGGATCTATCAAAGGAGATTTACATGGAGCATCCCCAGGGGTTCATACATAACTCATCCTTAGTATGTCGACTGAAGAATTCACTCTATGGCCTCAAGTAAGAACCTATATCATGGCATGCAAAGATGGATGCATACTTTCTTTCTCAACATTTTGTTATATGCAAATCAGATCCAAATGTCTACATGTTGAGAACCTCATACTCCTTTTTTATCATAGTTATCTATGTTGATGAATTTATGATCACATGAAGTTTGGCCTCAACAATTGTTGAGGTCAAATATATTCTACACCAAAGGTTCTCTATGAAAAACTTGGGCCCACTGCACTATTTCCTTGGTCTCGAGATCAATCGGGATGATTTATCCATGAAGTTATCTCAGACTAAGTATGTCAGGGATCTCTTGGTTAGATTACATATGATCGATTCCAAGTCGATAGCCACACAATTTATGTATTGGGTACATCTTGAGGATGGAAGGGATACACCTATCGTGGAAAACACCTTGTATCGATAGCTTGTGGGTATCCTTCTATATCTCACCCACACCTGGCTAGATTTCTCATATGTAGTAGGGGCAGTTTCCAGGTACATATAGGAGCCGCATGAGCTACATTGGAAGGTTTCCAAGTGCATCCTTAGATATGTTCAAGGCACCACAGGTTATGGGATCCACTATGTATCAGGTTGTACATTGGATCTCACGAGATTCATCGATTATGATTGGGTTGGAGATAGCACAGATCACAAGTCCACTTCTGGATACGTGCTTAGTTTGGGTTCCAGACCAAACTATTGTTAGAGCAAAAAGCAGTCAACTATTTCTCTATCATTAACAGAGACTGAGTACAGAGGAGGGATCAATGTCACCATTTAGGGACTTTGGATTTAGAACTTCCTCACTGATCTTGGCATCCAGTTCCACCATCTGAATGTCATTTGTTGTGAAAATCAGAGTACTCTTAAGTTTTCGAAATACCTAGTGGAGCGACAACAGACCAAACACATAGAGATCCATATGAATTTCATTAGAGAGTTGGTACATGATAGGATCATCGATTTATATTGTTTTCCATCCGTCGAACAAACTACATACATCATTACCAAGACATTTACTGAGCAGAATTTCCACCTTATGCATCATTGTCTTGGAGTGAAGGACACATTTTCTTAGCAACTTCCTTTCTTCCTTATTTTTGATGCATTGTACTCTGTGGGGGGGGGGGGGGGAGGTTTCCATGAGGTTTTCCCTCTTTCCTCTATTTTCAGTGTTTCATTCATAGATGCATTGTACAATGGGTACCTAGCATGGCCTTGGTTTTCAAGACCTATTCATCAGTTACACCATAGTAGTGTTCAGGGGGGTGTTGGAGATATTACACACTCACCTCATATTTATGTTCCTATGTTAAGGGTGCCCCTAGTTATAGATATTCTCCCCTATATGAGGGCCCCACATCCTCTTTATTCTTGATTCAATTACACCTCAGTTAGACTAGTGGAGTGGAGTCTTGCATGGAAACCTCGGTATTATAACCAAGTGTTGCATGCATGCCTTAGTATCATCATCATGAATGTGAACTTACCTTGGAATCATTACCAAGAAGGCACTACACATGTGTATGCATGATTATCTCCTCACTCCACTAGTGATTAGTTAGTTAAATGATAACCACATTGTTAATTAAATAGGACTAGGTGGCAGTTCACTCCAGTGTCTTTCAGTGAGTGTCTAGATCTCTCTATATCACTACAATGCAACATTAGTTTGCTCATGTGGAGTATATCATCTGTAATTTTACCATTACTCATTCAATTAATACAATTCATTATTTTTCTCTCCTCTCTTCTCTCCCTAGTAAGTTTGTGTGACTTTTCTACTAGCTAGGTTCACTGTGAAAATTTCACGTGACTTACATTTTATAGCAGGAATTGTCATTGTTAAGGGTTGACATCTTGCTTCTTAAGATTGCATCTTTAGGTTTGAGTTTATCCATTATAAATTTGGCACATTTGTTGGTATCTTTGTGGCACTAAGATACTATTTAAACATTCCTACACTACTTGATATATTTTATTCTTCAACATCCATCTGCAGAATGGTCAGATTGTTGTCTTAAAGTTTTCTCTCTTTACAATGTTCAAGCATACTTGACATAACAAGTATACTTTAAACCATATTGAAAATATAAATAGTGTAGCAACCTAATGTTTGAGTGAGACAACTTGCATCTTAGCATTTAAAACCATACTTAAGGGTTGGCATCTTGGTCCTAAGGTTCACTTTTTCAGATCTGATTTTACTTGTGAGACATATTATTTCTTTAGCACTTGTGACATGGGTTTACATACTTCCAAAATAATCAGATTTTGATTTTAATGCATCATTTCTTGACAAAATTTTAATACATCTGATATATCAAGTGAACCCTCAAACAAATAAATTCAAGAACGACATGGTGTTTAGTATAATAATTTGGAAATTTTCAGTTCTTGTTACATTGCCTGATGTGGTTTGAAATTGTGTGCATATATTAAAACACTCGCACTTTCTCATCATTGGTACATTTTGATGTTCACTTACTTGAATAAAAATTGTTGGCACTTGTAATTTTTCTGGTATACTTTAAGTATTTGCTTCATCATAGTAACAAACTATCCTAAATCACATAAATGAATATGCCTTGAATGCTAGTAATGGTGTTCACACTTCTCATGGTAAAAAAAAGCATTAATGATCATAATAAGGTTGTCCTCATTGTTCTCTAATACACTTTTACTTTTTATGAGTACTGTTGGAATAAGGGATTAAAATAACTTTACAACACAATGGTAAATGTTCTCTACGTGTTGATATATTTTGCTAATACATTTCCCAAACAACAATATTGTGGTGCTCCAACTTAGTGGTGTGTGGACAATTTATATTGGTTTCTCCACGTAGTACTATTGGAAACATGCCAACTGGGTTTAGCTCGGGTGGTTGGGAGGAATGATTGTTATCCTCCTGATCCAAATTTTATGAGCAGAACGAAATGACTACAGATTATTAACAGGTGTTTAACACAAAATAACAAAGATACAATAAAATTGGTTTTATATTCAATAAGGAAATAAAATGAAACTATAAAATGCAGTGGAAACAAGCTTGTTGGAATGGTGGCGGCTTATCTCTGGGAAGAGATGTGACAGTTGCGCTCATTTGCAAGAAAACCATTTCAGAAAATTGCCAGAAAATTGGTTTGAGCCAGTTGGAAAAGGTGGGTGGCCACCGATATCCACCTGAATCAATCCTCCCTCCTTAGGAAGCAATGGTATCCATTGCATTGAGTTCCCCCATCAAATGAGGAAATTTCTGTTGAATTTGGCCTGGGTGAGCCACTTTCCTTGGTGCAGGAGTTGCCCTGCTTTGACGACTCGATAAAGCTAGATCATTTGTTGTTGAGTGCCCTTGATCTATTTCCACAATCTGATCATTGGATCTCTGTTGTATGTAGTCGGGGTTGAGCTCTGTTGGTGTCAGTTGTTATACTACGTCGGAGGTGTCCAATAATGGTGGGAAATAAGGATGAAGAAGAACCACATTGAACACTAGGTGTAGGCCAAGGAAAGGAGGAATGTTCAGCTCAAAATAATTATCCCCCATGGCCTTGGTGATGGTGTACGGCCCATAACAGAGTGGGTGAATCTTCCAATGGGGTCTTGTAAGGCATTCTTTATGCAAGTGCAACCAAACTTTGTCGCCCACCTGAAACTTATGTGGCACCCGATGTTGATCATGGTGTTGCTTGTACTTGTAATTGGAATTTTGTAGGATATCCTGAACCTATTGGTGGATGTATTAGATCCACTCAATGAACTATGTGGATTTTCCAGCTTCAGTTGAAGCGGGAGATGAGTCGGTTGAGGTGACCGCAAGGGGAAGTGAAACATCTATGGGACTCAATGGTTGGAATCCCAACCCCACCTGAAAGGGGTTGTGGTCGGTTGAGCTATGCATGGCTCAGTTGTAGCTATGTTGGACATAGGGAAGGCTCACATCCCATGTGTGAGGGTGATTTGAAATATACATGTGAAGGATATGCACAATCATTCTATTTATGACCTTAGTTTGGCCATCTATATGGGGGTGGAAGGCCTTGGATTTGGTGAGCTTGGTATCAAGCAGTGACCAAAGGATCGACCAGAATGTTCTAAGAAATTGACTACCTCGATCTGAGACAATGGTTTTTGGGATTCCAAAATGTACCCAGACTCATTCAAAGAAGAGCTTAGCAGTGGCCTCTGTTGTGATGTTCTTCTTACAGGCAACCAGAATTGCCATCTTAGAAAAGTGATCAACAAGCACAAAAACACAGTCATTTCCCCGCTTGGTGGATGGGAGGCCTGACATGTAGTCCATTCAGATGGATTTCCATGGCCTATCAGGAGTAGGAAGAGGGGTGTATAGGCCCTGCTTCTTAGTGGTCAGTATGGCAATAGCGCAGGCAGTGCAGGACCTAATATACTTATTGACCTCGTGTCGAAGTTTCGGCCATTAGAAATGTTTTTGTAGCATCACCACTATATTTTTGATGTCGAAGTGTCCTTCCACCCAACTGTAGTGGGCTTCCTAGATCAGATTCACTCACTCACTTGATAAAACACAAATATGGCCCAGGCGACACAACAACCCATCCTGAAGATGGAAATTATTGACAATTGTGTTTGCACCCAACATTTGGTAGGTGGTGGTGAAGTCTGGGTCTGTCTCATAGATTTGGGGCCATCCAAAGGTCTCATGGCCAAAAGATTCTGGCACCGTGGTGAGTTTCACGACTGGAAGTCTGTTGAGGCAATCAACGACGTAATTGGTGCTTCTTGTTTTATACTTGATGTTGAGGTGCAATTGCTGCAAGTATGTGGACCACTTTTGATGGTGATCATTCTGCAATTTTCCTTGTGTCTGCATGAACTATAGTGGCTTATGATTAGTGTGGATGAATATCTCCTTCCCAATAATGTAATGGCTCCACTGGCGGCATGCTTTCACAATGGAGTACATTTATTTGTCGTAAATAAGGTACTTACTGACAACATATGATAGTGTCTCACTATGATAGGCCACGGGGTGGTCGTGTTGAGTGAGAACGACACCCACCGCATAGTCTAAAGCATCTATCTCGATCTCAAAGGGTTGTTGTAGGTCTGGTAGTGAAAGTACTAGGGCTGAGCACAAGCCCTGATTCAAATCATTGAACTCTTTTTGTTGGGACCGACCCCACACAAATTTCTCCATACCACCACCCCTGGTTATTTCACTGAGGTTCCATGCAATATGGGAGAATCCCAGCATGAACCTGTAGTAGAAATTGGCAAGTCCCAAGAAGATTTGAAGCACAGTGAGTGTGGTTTGGGTTGGATCCACATGTACGCCATGTTGATCAATGATGTAGCCTAGGTAATGGACCTTGTCCATGCCAAAGGAGCAATTTTCCAAGTTGGTATATAGCTTGTTATGTCGCAGGGTGTGCAGAACCTATTGAATATGCTGCAATTGTTTGGCCCAGGTCTTGTTGTAAATGAGAATATCATCCAGATACACCAATACAAAATTATTGGTGAATGGTCATAGGATATCGTCCATCATCCTCATGAAAGTGGTTGGAGAATTTGTCAAACCAAAGGGCATGACCAACCATTCAAAAGGCCTTCCTTTGACTTGAAGGTGGTTTTCCATACATTTGTTTGTTCTATCAAGACTTGGTGGTAGCCAGACTTCAGATCAATCTTACTGAAGTATTTGGCCTTGGTGAGTTGATCAAGGAGGTCGTCAATTTGGGGAATCGGGTACCAGTTTATGACTGTTATTTTATTCAGATCTTGGTAATCAATGCAGAGTCATCATGTTCCATATTTCTTCTTTACCAGCATGATTGGGCTCCCACAAGGTGATGAGATGGGAAGGATGTGACCCTTGTGGAGAAGTTCTTGGATATGTCACTTGATCTCCTCGTTCTCTAACAGAGAGCAGCGATAGAATGTCCCATTAGGAAGTGGTGTGTTGGGGGTAAGATCGATGGGGTGCTTGACCTGGCAGTGCAGAGGTACCCCAATAGGTGAGGAGAAGATATCCGAGTATTCTTCTATGACCTTATCTACTTTCTTCTGCTATGTGGAGAGGTCGGTCGCAGAGACCCTGGATGTGCATGTGATCTTTTGATTATTCTAAGAGAAAATCATGAAGAAGACAAACTTCCCCGTCTAAGAGATTACCTTCTTGCATTACTTAGCAGAGATCAAAGAAACAACACTAGGTGGGATTGCCTCAAGTATCCTATACAATTTCCTGTTCAAAGTAATAATAACACTACAAGGCCTAGACTCATATACAACATGACGTTTCCATAAATAAGATTATCCCAAAAGAACATCACAAACTTTGAGAGGAGCAACATCACACAATACCTTGTCTTTGAAGGGCTTGATGTTGTATGATAGTCGGCAGTATTAGATGACGACACTATTAGATGATGCGGAGATTGCTTCCTTGGTGGATCCATCCAATGGTGTAGGGTTGTGGGTGTGGAGTTGTCGGCAAGGCTAGCTGCTTGATGATCTCTATTGAGATGAGGTTCTTCTGGCTACCACTATCAACAATGAAGTGCAATGGGGTGCCTTCTACCCACATCTATGAATGGAAGAGGCATTCTCCTTCTTCTGGCTTGTCTGGTTCACCAGGATGGAGCTTGGTCATAGCAACGGTGGCACTGGGTTCCACATCAATGATCCATCTTCCCCCTTCGGGTTCTAGCTTAGAGTCAGAACTCGCATCTGATTAAGAGGCTTTCACTTCGGCCACCAGTGACTACTTTGAGCGGCAGTCGACAGTGTTATGCCAAGGGCTCTTATGGAAGTCGCACCACTTCCCGGTATCTTTCTTTGTCTTTTTGGTGTCCTTATTTGCTTGCGGCTTGGATTAGTTGTCCTGATACTGTCCATATTTACTCTGTCCTTTGTTTTGTGGGTTGGGGCCTCCCTTTCCTGGATTTGTTTTTGGCGGGTTCCCAGACCCAAATTGCCGCATCTTTTGTTTGAGCTTCTGATCAATTTTGACAGCATATCGGTAGGTCGTGCCCAAGGATGAGATGTCCAGAAATTCCATTTCAGTCTAGATGTATCTATGTAGAGGGTCGCGATACTTGAGAACCAGATGTCACTCTAAATATTTGATACCCAACTTGGTGCGCAAGGTATGGAATATATTTGTGAAATCTGGCACTGATTGGTCTCTTTCTTGTCATAGTGTGGTCCATTTGGTATACAAGTTGTCAAAACTTCCAAAAGGGTAGTATTTTTCCTTAATAGCATCCCTGAAGGATTATCAAGTGGTCATGACTGTAAATAACGAGGGTTCCTCTGTTTCCTTTTTCTCACAAAAATTTTCCCACCAATCTTTGACATGGGGAACGTCTTTGAGGAGCGCAAAAGTAATCTTTTCTTTATTCGAAAAGGTATGGACAGAAAAATACCCTTCTGGTAGATTCAACCACTTGTCTAGAGCATCTGTATCTATATGACCTTCAAATATAGGAATATTGAATTTTATTTGTACCTTGAAGGGGTTGGCACCTCCGCTCGAAGAAGATGTGTCACATGTTGGTAGCCACCGAAGTATTTGCACAAAATTATCCATCATCTCGTTCCTTTGTTGCGTGAGGGCTTGCTCAATCAACAGTTTGAAAGGATCTCCTATCCCGTCATATTTCTTTTCTCCTACCATGATAGGTCATCTGGGCATGTGAGATTTTTTCCTCAAGAGAAACAAGCTCGAGACCCAACTCTTTGTACTCCGACCTCATCGGGGACATGCATTAAGACGACAAAGAGCAGACCGCTCTGATACCACTAATATGAATTTTATGAGTAGAACAAAATGACTACAGATTATTAACATGTGATTAACAAAAAATAACATAGATACAGTAAAATTGGTTTTCTATTCAATAAGAAAATAAGTTGAAACTGTAAAATGCAACGGAAACAAACTTGTTGGAATGGTGGTGGCTTATCTCTGAGAAGAGATGTGGCAGTTGCGCTCACTCGAAAGAAGAAGATTACAATGAGGCTCTAAAGGCCTTTTTACAATAAATAGGAATTTCAAAAAACCCTAGACATCCAAAAACCTAACCCTAGGAGATGAAGCGCCAAAAGTCATGTGGGCCCTGTCTAGGTAAGTTAGTACATCAACTTCCTGGGGTCGTAACTTTTGCATGTGATCTTCGTTTTAGGCGTATGATAACTCGTTGGAAAGGTATCGTCAAGGAGATTCATTTTTGGGGCTCAATCATGCCTTTGTATATAATTGAGAATCTTGATCCTGAAAAACCTTCATTTAGGCCCTCAAAATGGCCCTGGAAGTTAAAACTGCTAAAAATAGTAAATTGCCAAAATTACCAAAAAATTGTTTTGAGCCAGTTGGAAAAGGTGGGTGGCCACCGATATCCACCTAGATCACCTACCCACACAAGTTCAATTCCCACAAGTGACATGTTGATATTAGTATATTATTGTAATGGCTTCCAACCCTATTGTTGATCAGTCATGTGCCCTAAAGAATCTAGGGTTTACCTTGGGTACCATCCTCGAAATGAGGGGAAGTACTCAAGGGTTTTCCCTGAGCTTTGTAACTAGGAAAAAAAAGGTACTACTGGAAAAAATGTACGTTTGACCAACATACTTAATATTTACACAGAGTTCCATGCCTGATTAAACTTTGGTGACCTTTGAACATTCTACTTCACTTCTAGGTGCAACCGAAAAACAATTGTTGTGAATGTTTATGGTTGTATGAAATTCTTAATACGCTTTTCATATTGATACTCTATCCCAGTAAATTCAATTGGAATTATTCATAATCATTGTTTGATGGGTTAATTTATTATATGAATGTGTTGTGGTGTACTCCCTTTTAATGTTGTTATCTTCACATGTGTTCTCATGAAAATACATGCATTATTCATTGATGTTCATTATGGAATGATCCAAGTTTGTTGTCCATGATCCTCTGACAACAACGGAGCATGTGATGATTTGGATCCAATGTTTCAAGTACTTAAACTGTTGGTTATAAATTGATGCAATCTCTTGGTTTAACTATGCAACTGAATACATGTCTGACAACTTAAAGATATTTCATGGTTTATGATCAATGAGCAAGATTTCATTTCACTTTCCAAGCATTAGTTTAAATATATTTGAACTTTTTCATATTTATAATTGTGATCCACTATCCACACCTACCTAAGCTCATTCACCTTGAGAGTGGGTAGTGCCAAGTGGCCATAGCCAAGTCGAGTTAGAGAGACTTATTCCTTACTCAATGACCTAACCTTTCTTGAAGATTAGGGACTCCCCCATTAGGTTAGGAAACCTTCTCTTAGCCTTAAAGTGGGAGGCAAGGCCATTGAGGTGACAATGGGTGGTTTGCCTAGTAGTTTCTTTTAGGCTCTCCCATTGGATTAGGACTTTTCCCTTAGGAGAGAGTTTCAGTTTAGCACACCCCTCGTCCAAATTAATGCCAGAGATATCTACTACCAAGGCATTTTTGTTGATGTATGTAGCATCAAACATGTACTTCCACATCGACTTTGTGTCTAACATGTGGAAGTCATCCTTAATACCTCTCGTGACTTGGTAGATTCACTTTAATAAATTGATTATTAAAGTGTATGTAATTTTGTAATTTTGTAATTAATGTGAGTTTAATTTAATTAAATGCCTAATTATTTGGCATTAGTGAGTGTTAACCCCTAGATTTTCACCCTTGAAAATATTGAGGGTTAAGAGCCAGCATGCATTGTTTTGGTTGGCATTTTGAGATTCTCCCAAAGTTTAGCACTTGTGTTGAGCAAGAGGTTGGTTCCCATTAGAGGAAGGTATGATCGATAATTGGTTGTTTGGTTCAAAGTTAGATTTGACTTAGTTTCCATGCATATTTGAGAGAGATGTATACATATAGTAGGTGCTGCTATTTTTTAGGAAACACGGTTTGAGTGGGTCTCTTGATAGTTTGGAGCAGTTTTGAGCATACAATATGAGTCCTTGCATGATTATAGGCCCGATGACACTTTTCGAGGTGACGTGCCAAAACTTTCTATTTTTAGCAGGTTTTACTCCAGGCCCTGAATTCAGATTTTGAGTGTGTAGTATTGATCCTTAGAACATCCAGAGTCTTTAGGATCTTGTTTGGGATGTTGTGGCACAATTTACTATTTTTAACAGGTTGAGCACGAGGGATCACATGTCATTTATGTTTGCATATTCAGATCCCTTGTGGAAAAGACGAGATCAACGAGTATAAATTCAAGGGAATTCAAACGACTTTGTATTTTTAGCAGTGTCTATTTTTAGACATTGGCATGTGGCGGTGTTCTCCCGGTCATCCTGGGTGATGTGGACAGTTTCCTAAAATTTAGGAACAAGATTCTATTTTTAGAAATGTCTATATTTAGAAGGTACATTCATTGTCCACGCAGTTCCAAGTGGAACCCACAAAGATCAACATGAAATAGAGCTACAAGAGTGATGTGGCATCCACCTAAGCATGGGTCGCATATTTCCAAGACATGAGCATAAATAAATAATTAATTGAGAAAAGGGAGGTGCATAACAGGACCTAAATTTAGTCGTATATTCCTCTATATAATCACCCCTCCACTTTCCATGCATCAACTCCTTCAAATTTGCCTCCAGTTCAGTTTAAACCGCAATTTCCTAAAAAATAGGGAATCCCTAAAAAATAGGATGAAATTCCCCAATTAAGGCTTAATTTTCTCACTATTTTTTCCTCACTCGACATATATTCACTTTCCATGCATTAATTTCCTCAAATTTTGCTTAATTTTCTTTTAAACGCAAATTTCCTAAAATTTAGGAAAATTCCTAAAAAATAGGACGACTTTTCCCCTTGGCTAAAACTCACTCATTACTTGGACAAATTTAGCATTTAAACATGCGTTTAATTCCTAATTTATTCTCCCATGTGTTAACTCTCTTATTCTTCACATGAGTTAAGTCTCTTTCCATTCTCTCATGCGCATTAATTCCTAAATTTCTCACTCACACTTATTCCCTCATGCGCTTTAACTCCTATTTTATTCACACTCCTCTCCTATATATTGGATGTTTTTCATTGATTATGTTGGATCATTGCAATAGCAACATAGTGTCTCTCTCATTCTCTTCTCTCTTGCTCTCTAGTCTAGTAGCTCCTCTTTGAGAAAAGTATTCATTGTATCGGTTGTAGGCTTGCCAAGTGTGGCACAAATAGTCCTCTTGTAAGCTTCATCAATAAAGAAGTGTGTGTTTGTCTTCAAACCTCTTTCTTGACGATATTATGGTAAATTTGTGATCTGATATCTCATTTTTTGAATTGTTCATTATGATTAATTCTGATCTTTTTGAATAGTTTTCTTCCTCCTTCCAATCTATTATCATTGTGTTAATCCTGCAAGTTCCCCCCAAGCCTAGAAGATTATTTTTCCTCATCGTTTTGGACTACTTTTACACGTTTTCCAAGATGAACAGATTCTTGTTTTGTAAGGTTTTATACACAGAAAATCAAACTTAAAGACAATAGCAAGGCACTTCATCATTCCTAGGGACTCCCTAGAGGCTAGCAAGCACTAGCCTAAATGAAGAGGGGTTTGTTCAGTGACAATTGGGGCCCTACTCCTTTAATTAGCTAAGTTTTTGCCATTGTTTTTACACATATATCAACTCAAAATTGGAGGATAAAAATTTGTGCTAATAGTGAGTTAAATTAAATCCTAGACATTAGATCATAACAGATTCATTTTAATAAAGTGATTATTAAAGTGAATGTACTTTTGTAATTAATGTGAGTTTAATTTAATTTAATTTCTAAGCATTTGGCATTAGTGAGTTAAATTAAATCCTAGCCATTAGATCATAAAGTGATGGTAAGATCCAATCTCAGTCATTGATCACTTTGGAGATCTAGGGTAAATTCGAGATTATAGAAGATAGTGTAAGTGAGAGGAGTAGACACACACAGAGTGAGATAGGAGATCTCATTGATTGAGTTGAGAAGGACTTTCATCCAAGTGTGCAAGGGCAGGGTTCGAGGAAATGAGAAAAGGGGAAGCAAAGGAGTAGTAGCCAAGTGTGATAGGCTAGGTTATTTTGTCGATTTGTATTTTCCTCGGGTATGTCATTATCCAAGGACGGGAGCCAAAATTTTATCAATAAAATCAACAAGGTATTGGTTTTCCCTTAGGGTTATTTTACCCAGAAATTGTGTGTGTACTTTGTGTGTGGTTTCCTTATTTGTGGTTCCACTATAATGTTTCGTTAAAAACTCAACTATGTTTTTATCCAATAGATTAAGAGAAGTAATTTATTTTGGAATTAATTAACAGGAGTTGGGTTAGATAAATTAACATGGTATCAAAGCGTGATCTCTGAAGAAGGAACCAGGTTGCACCAGACATGAATTTTATTTTTAATTGTAGGTCTATAAGGTAAATTAAAAAATAATATAGAAAAAGGTATCAATTGTACGTTCGTCGTACAACGTATGGTCGCATGGCTGGGTAAAGGATTGGGTTGAGATTGAGCTAAATCTGTGTGGAATTGTGGGAGATAGTCTGCAAGCGCTAAGTGAGTTACAGTTTGTTGATATTATGGTAGCTGCAAGAGGTATTAACCTCTACATGTAATCTTTGACGAGACTAAAATATTTTGGGAAGCAAGAGAAACCCTAAAACTTTGGATAATAACCCTAGAAGACAAGTCAGCTCAAGAGAATAATTAATATTGAGTTATTAGTCTCCAAGAAGAGAAGTCTCCCCAGTTAGGTCACTTGGAGGACTATAAATAAGAGGGCGCTAGAGATCATTTGTCACTCTCACTCTCACAATTGCATAAGGACTAGTGGTGTGCAAGTTTGGAGAGGGAGTGCAGTTTTAGCTACTGCAACTGGCATCTTGGTTATGGTTTGGACTTTCTACTTGGTTTATGGTTATTCTTTCTTTGTGAGCTACCCTTGGAGAAAGGTGATCTAGGCTTGGTTGGTTGTTGGTCTGCTACCGGAAGTATTTTTTCTGTCAAGGTTAAGGTGCTTGGGGGTGTCCTTTCTACCTATGGTTGGGTGACAATATTATTATATTGTCTATGGAAAAACGAGCACATCCCTTTATTTTCTAACAAGTTATGGGCCCACACTATATTCAGACAGTCTAACCACTGGAAGATAGATTGGGAAGTTATTTGTTAAGCACGTTATGGCACCAGTTACAACTACAACTAAGTTTTTTTATTATGCAGCTGCAACAAACCCTAACCCTTGTGTTCGGACACTTATGGTGAAGAATTTGACCTAATTCCTTGACATCCTAGTGTGCCCTAGCCTAGCACACCTCTTGGTACTCTTAGCTAGCAAAAATGTCAGGTTTAAATCTTTGGTCAAAGTCAAAGGTTGATTGGTCAAAGTCAAAAGTTCACCTTTGGACAAATTAATATTTGTGGTCAAAGTTGAAATTTTAGATTTTCTAGCTTGTTCTAATCATTGAATCTTCTGATTGAGTTTCTAATATCTTCTTATCAAGATGGTATCTAGTTTCGGATTGGAAGACAAGTTGGACGATGCTACAGTGTTTCAAAGGTACGCACTTGTATATGCTATCTAAGTTATATCATCTAGAAAAACATGAGTGTGTTTGCAGGGAAATTACTAGAGATCTTTTCCAAGCTATAATCTTGGATTCAGTGCATTCAGAAGAACAAGTGCACCCTCCATAGAAGTTAAGGCTTTAGGTTCCAGGTTTGATTAAATTGTTAAGCTTCAAATTTGTGTATATCAAAGGTGATAGTTACTATATCACAAATTGTGAAAGCAGTCTTTGAAAGATTCTATTATTACTAGGTGTAATGAATACTCAACTGCATATGAATACTATTGATATAGATGCTTATTGTACCTATTTGAAAAAATGAACTAACACCTACTCTAGAAGATATTTATTGTTCTTGTTCTCATACTAGATCATCTTACTAATGCTACCAAGAAAATATCCTTCATATGAAAAATCTTGTATCAGAAACATTGTTGTTATTGTTGTCTCAGGTAGTTTATTTCATGAAGGCTATCATGAATATGTCTTTCCAAATGGGCATCAATCAGAACAGATAGAAACAAAATTAAAGACACTCAGAAGAGTCAGAATCGAAGGAAGTCAGAAATCAAAAGGAAACCAGAACATGATTATGACACTCTGTAGAAAGAAAAGAGATATGTAGCATATGGAAGCATGGACTCTCTCAGATGGAAGGAGTTGATCACAGAATTCCAAAAGAAGAGCATGCATTTTCTCATTCATGCATGAAGCTAGGATTAGGAGGGAGCTAATCCCCAACGATATGATCCATTGAAGAATCTATGAATACCATGAAGTAAATGTCCATGTTCTTCATTGGAAGTAGCAGCCATGATAAGTAGCACGTGTTCAATTTGACTCTAGAAGAAGTATTCTTCAAAAATAAGCCTTGAATATCCTTGGTTGTCCATCTACATTTATGTTCCTATGGCGAAAGGTTTGATCCTTCAGGAAAGAAGGGCATGTAATTTGAAGAAGATTCCATGGACTCCAACATTGAAGATAAACATGAGGAAGAACATGAAGATTCCAAAAAATAAAGAAAAGTCAGAGAAACCAATTGAACCAGTTTGAACCCACTAGAATCAGTCAAGCAGAAGTAATGGAAGGAAGTTGTGATGAAGAACAATGTAGGTGAGAAACTAAGCATTGATAGATACAAGGTGAGACTCGGGGCTAGAGGGTTCTCCCAATAGGAGGGAGAAGACTACGATGACAACTTGTTCTAGTAACCAGATATACCTCTACCTAATCCAGTATATCTCATGTAGTATCCATGGGTTGGATTTTACATCAAATGAATGTAAAGATTGTTCTTCTCAACAGAGTAATTGAAGAAGAATCATATGTAGAGAAACCTCTAGGTTTTGAGCCATATTAGAAAGAGGCCCTTGTATGCATGTGGAAGAATACCCTTGTATGGATTCAAGCAAACTTAGTGTAGAACCTATCATGTACAACAGAAGCATGGTGAAAACTTCCTATGACATAGGAAGTATATTGAAATGGTTCTTCAGGAGTCTGGGATGATGGATTGAAAATCCATGGAAAACTTCCATGATGATAGATCTAAAGAATTTCATAGACTCTGATCCAGTAGACCCATATATGTATCAACAACTGATTGGCTCGTTAATGTATTTGGAGAATACTCAACCATATATTTTCCTTGTGGGACATTTGAGTTATGATATACATTTGCATGGATTTATCGATTCAGATTGGGAAGGGAGTGCATATGACAGAAGAAGTTATACTTGCATATGTTTGAGTTTGATCTTTGCCACGATGTTATGGGATAGTAGGAAACATAATTTTGTTGCACTCACCATTGCAAAATAAGAGTATATTATAGTTTTTGATTCTTGTACGGAAGCAGCGTGGCTCCGCAAGTTGGTTTTTGGACTGTCTAATCAAGTGTTGAATTCGACCATGATATATTGTGATGATTAGAGCTATGTGAAGCTTTCAAATAACTTAGTGTTCCATGACAGGTCGAAGAACATTGATATCAAGAATTATATTCTTCAAGATAAAGTCCAAAGGGGAGAAGTGGTTCTCCAGTATATCTCCACAGATGAGAAGATAGCAGATATTTTGGTAAAGACTATGTCCAAGATGAAAAGATTGTGTACTTAAGGGACAAGATGGGGCTCGTGGAGATGAATTCCTCATTGAAAAAGGAAGATATTACTCTAAGGTTGGGAGTGAGCACTGATATGTTATTGATTTATGGGAAGTCATTTTCTAGTTTAAAAAATGGTCCAGGTTGGGAAGTCACCTTCCAGTCTAGAAAGTGGCCCAAGATTTCTGATGGAAAGGCATTTTCCAGTTCGAAAAATGGTCCAGATCGGACAGTCATTTTCGTAACGAAAATGATTCGATAGATTGATGATGTACCATAGAGAGTGATTCTCCTTGTGGCCAGTGTAGGGGAATGGTCTAGGACAGTCATTCTTCTTGGTAGACACTTTGAGTAGTGGTCAAGTAGAATGGTCTGCCTCGTCGAGCAGTGAGTCTTTCAAAGTTCAAAATTGTGAGAAGTTTCAAAGAATGGTTTGTTTTGGAGGTTGGTGCATGACAATCATTTCCATAGGAAATGGTCTGGATAGTCATTCCCTAGGGAAGACTCATTCTCTCCATGTTGCACTATGTTTAGTACCGGAGGAATGGCGCAACTAGGTGAATGGCCCAGGTTCAGTAATCAGGGATAGGAATCCTCTAGGGCAAACTCATTCTCTCTAGGTTGCACTATGATTAGTGTCGAAGGAATGGCCCAGTTAGGTGAATGGTCCAAGCTCAGAAATCAGAGATAGTTATTCTTCTATGTTTGGGAAGAATAGTCCAGATATCCCATGGCTGATGACAGATGGTTTACTTTCTGAGGGTAGATGCTCTTACATATCTCACATATGTGAGTGGAAGAATGGCTCAAATGACTCAGTTTGTATCATGATATTGTTATGCAAGTTGATATTAGATGATATGTTTGTTGTGGAGATTGTATGTCTCTATAAAGTAGTTGTATGCTACTATGGTGGATGTGTTCCACTGGTTGTGATTATGTGTCACTGGTTAGTAGCCATGTGCTACTAGGTGTGGTTGTGTACCATTGGATAGTATTTATGTACTACTATGGATAGATACAGTTGTGTTGTATTGGATGGCATTGTTTTGATTTCCATGGAGACTATCACTAGTGTTGGAGATTATTTCCAGCTAGATGGATAGTCAGTATGTTGATGGGCAGACATTCTCCAGGCGGAGAATGGTCTAGGAAGGACTGATTATTGGTGTACAGACATTCTCCCTATGAAGAATGGTCCAAGTTGACAGATTGTTGATGTACCATGGAAAACCATTCTTCTAGGACATATGTTTGGATTAGAAGAATGCTCTATCTCCCTGAGTTCAAAGTAGTGACCAAAGTGTAGAGATTGGTACAAGACAGACACATTCCCTGAGTTCACAGTAGTGGTCGGAGGGAAAATGGTCCAGGACAATCATTCTTCTAGGACGTTTGTCTAGATTAGAAGAATATTCCTTGTATCCCATGGTGTGGCCTCCAGAATCTGTTGGAACAATTATTCTTCTAGGACATATGTCTAGATTAGAAGAATGGTTCTTGTATCACTCTATGGAGTGAGTGATTCGACATCATGCATGATTACTTAGATGGATTATGGCTTCGAAATATGATGTAGATGATGTTATCAGATGATACTGATAGTGATGATATTGATAGTGAGTTGATCTACATGATCATGAAATAGTCGGTGTGGCTATGATGATGCTACTAGTTGAATGGTTTATTTGTGCTCAAGGCCATTACCTTTAATAACTCTCTAACTAGGAGGGAGTGTTGATATTATGGTAGTTGCGGGAGGTATTAACCTCTATGCGTAACCTTTGATGAGACTAGAATATTTTGGGAAGAAAGAGAAACCCTAAAACGTTGGATAATAACCCTAGAAGACAAGTCGGCTCAAGATAATAATTAATATTGAGTTATTAGTCTCCAGGAAGAGAATTTAACCCAATTAGGTCACTTGGAGGACTATAAATAAGAGGGCGCTAGAGCTCATTTGTCACTCTCACTCTCACAACTGCATAAGGACTAGTGGTGCGCAATTTTGGAGAAGGAGTTCAGTTGCAACTACTACAAGTGGCATGTTGGTTATGGTTTGGACTTTCTACTTCATTTTTGGTTATTCTTTCTTGGTTCACTACCCTTGGTTAGCTATGGTCTGCTACTGGAAGTATTTTTTCTTTCAAGGTTAAAGTGCTCGGGGTGGCCTCTGTGCCTATGGTTGGGTGACAATATTGCTATATTGTCTATGGAAAAACGAGCACATCCCTATATTTTCTACCACAGTTTGTGTTGGAGCTGAGGTCCACCACTAAAGAAAGGTTGGGTTGTGGAGATACCTACAGAGGAAATGACGAGTGAAAAAGAGTAGTCAGCAAGTGAGTCGCATGTTTTGGTGAAGTGGTGTCATTGATAGAACGTGCAGTAGTGGTGGGGGTGTAGAAGCATTCGACAGCCACAGCCACATCTACAAGAAAAAGTGTAGCATCCAACATGCAGGGAGTTGGGTAGACAGGGTGGCGGAAGGCGTAACACAGGGCGTTGGGAGTTGGGCAGACAAGGTGGTAGGAGGCATGGAGTTTGGGCGAGGGGTGACAAAGTTGATCAGGGAGCAGCTGCGGAATATGTGACAATTGAAGTTCATGGGTACAACAACTGATAGGGACCAATCGCCAATGAGTAGGGTGTTGCCCGCCACAGTCATCGAGGATCATAGCAAGTTCGACCTGGAAAAGATAGGCCCCCATCCACCATAACCAACGACGATAGAAGTAGGTTCAGGACAATCGATACAATCCGCCAGCCAATAGTTTCCATCACAACTAGCTAGCAGAGCCATCGAGTAGCCCAGGAAGCCTCAGGAAAGCCCAGGAAAGTCATCGGGCAACCCAGAAGGACTGGAACAACCCAAAGAAGTACCCAGGCAACGAGAAGTAGGTATGGGAAGCAGGAAACAATTTCGAGCAGGGGAAAAAATTCCAAACAGCAAGGGGTCTTGTTATCGTAGGATTTGTACTTGTGCAAAGCTCAACATAAGTCCCTAAATCTACGTAACTACAATCTTACCACTGTCACCTTATTAATAAATTCCCTTGTTTTAGTGATGGAGGAGGTCCACCATAGGGGAGGCTTCCCCGGTGACCTCAAAGGATTAAAGTAGCCAAATCCTATTGCTCCCTCTCTTGATCACCTAAAGATTAGTCTAGGTCAAGGAAAACTAAGAGGTATAAGGATGTTTGAGTAGCTGCCTATAACAAGAACAATTTATAGCATATATGTGATGATTTCCAAGTATAAACATGCAATTAATCCCTCATAAGACACTAGACAATGAAAATTGCAATAGCTAGTACAAATTTGCAGCAATACAATAGTTTTATAACAACAATATGAATTTGTAATAGCAGTAATAAAAAGAGCTTAGAATCTCAACTATGACCAAGAAAATTAAGCATGCATCACATAGAACATTATCCAATTTCTTAAGAGAAAATTTGAGCAAGTTAAACCACCTTTACAAGGGTGTATGCAGTAGATAAAAGTGTATTAAGATGGTTGTAGAAAAATTTTGCAATAGCCACAAGTTTATTATTGAGTTAGTGAGTGTTAGTGTTAGCAAAATTAGTAGAAAGATTGAGAGAAATAAGAGAGTGTTTGTTGATCAATTTCACCTTAAGAAAGATGTAAATAAGTGCATTTGAGGGTTAAGGAGTCTTTATAACATCAATACAATAATGCTTGAAGATTGAAATGTCAAAGACTAAGAGGTAGGGCTTAAACTCTAAGGTGCTCACACATTAGGGCCTTAGGGTTTAAGCCTTAAAGAGAAGGATTGCTAGAGTGCAAGCACTTTTGGGCTCTAGCAACTTTTTCTCCCTTTTTAATACTTCAAACAAGTCAAAAAATCAAATGTCTAGGGTCAAATTCCTAAAGTGATAGCACTTTAGAGTTTCAAGAGTCTAACCTTAGCAAGGATTCCTTCACAAATTTTGGACAAAATTAATATTGTGACAGGATGAAGCACATATGCTCCTCTCTTAGGGTTTCACCAGGAAAGACGTCTAGCATGAAAAAGAAAAATTGTCATGAAGCATTGATAGCACAAATATAAAATTGTGGAAATTTCACTTACTTCACCAAGGTAGCATGAGATAAAACCCTAATTGTATAAATTTCATCCCAAAAATAGAAAAAGAATCCACAAATTGATCCTCCAAGCAAGTCACATAAGTGTAGAAGAGCAAGATAGCCAAGTAGGGAAAAAAATTTAGAGTTTCTCTCACAAATGGTCAGTAATGAATGATGATAAATGAAAATGAGTTGGTCCTCTATTTATATGAGGCCATCTAAACCAATTTTTCCACTTAAAATTGTCAACAACAAATTAGAAGAGGATTGACCCTCTTCATTTGCCTTTGCAATATGTAAAAATGAAAAATACATGGAATAAAACACTAAAAAGAGTGATGTCATACCCTAAAATGGTGATGTAGGGTTGAAAAGTGAGACGACAAGCATCAAGAAGAGAACTGTGGGCCTCCAAAGGCCATGTGTCATTCTCTCATGTGCCAAAGTTCCATACCATGTGTATTCTCCTGTCAAACCACCTCTGGGACCCATCATCCATCAAACCCTAGCCTCAAAGATGACATCAAGTGATAAAGGGTGATGTCCTCAGCCTCCAAAGGCTATGTCCAAGCATAGAAGGTGACATCATGTGTGTTCCATCATCCTCCACGAGTCAAGATCCTATGAAAACAAACAAGTAGGCTCTCCAAGTGTCCAAAATTCATATGAATCATGCCAAGTAAGTCACATTTAATAAAAGAACCACCCAAACAAGTTCATAAAATCCCCCCTTTTCAAATTAAACAAATTCTCAAAGACCTTATAAACTTTTCCAAATTTAGGTATGGTAGGGTTTTCATGGTGCCCTATGTTGATGTTATGGTAGTTGCAGGAGGTATTAACCTCTACATGTAACCTTTGACGATATTAGAATATTCTGGGAAGTAAGAGAAACCCTAATTAGTTGGGTAATAACCTTATAAGAGAAGTTGGCTCAAGATAATAACTTATATTAAGTTATTAGACTCCAAGAGAAGAAGTCAGCCCAATTAGGTCACTCGGAGGACTATAAATAGAGGGTGCTTGAGCTCATTTTCACTCACTCACTCTCACAACTGCATAAGGACTAGTGTTGTGCATGACGGGTGGAGAGTTGTAGCTGCTACAGTGGTGACTTGGTCTTTGGCTATGGTTTGGACTTTCTGCTTGGTACACTAGCTTTTGAGAGAGGTATGCTACCTTGGTTGGCTATTGGTTCTAGTGATTGCTTCTAGAATTATTTTGTCTGTCAAGGTTAACGTACTCAGGGGTGGCCTTTGTGCTTATGGTTGGGTGAAAATATAGTGATATTTTCTATGGAGAAATGAGAACACCTATTATTTTAACAGGTTATGGGTCCACATTACGTTCGAACAGTTTAACCATTAGAAGGTAGATTGGGAGGATTTGCTTAGTTGCAGTTGCAGTTGCAATCAAAGTTTTGTTGCAGCAATGAAACCCTAACCCTCTTGTTGAGGCACCTTAAGTGAAGCATTTGACCTAATTCCTAGATTTCCTAGTGCACCCTAGCCAAGCACACCTCCTGGTACTCTCAGCAAGCTAAGGCATCAAGTTTGAGTATTTGGTCAAATTCAAAGGTTGGCCAAGTCAAAGTAGTCCTGACTTACTTTATGAAGTCAAAAAACAAGTTAGAAGGGGCTTTAAACTTCAAAGCATGAAAGACAAGGATTGAGCTTATCCTTGCCAAGAATAAGTTCCTAGATATCGTGAAAGGAAATATCATGGAACCACAATTTGAAGTAGGAAAAGAGAAGGAACCTAAGAAAGTTGCAACACTATAGAAGTTAAAAAATAATGGCATTAATGTTATGAGTATCATAGTGGACTCTGTAAAGGATCACTTGATACCCTACATTTCTCATCTTGACTCATCCAAGAATATGTGTGATTCCCTTGTTGATTTTTTTGGTAGCTGTGGGAGGTATTTACCTCTGGGATAACTTTTCTTATAGAATAAGTTTCCAAGACATCAAAGGAAAACCATTGAAAGAATTAAAGAAGCCCTGGGTTATTTATATTGCTCTAGAAGTCAAGTCGACATGCTAGAAAAAGATAAAGTAAATATATTTTCTATAAAGGACAAGTCGGCCCCACTGGAAAAGTTCACTTGTCAGATTAGTATAAATAAGGGTGGCGCCCTTCTCATTTGACACACTCTCTCACATATCATAGCGCAAGTTTGGAAGAGAGTTGCAACTGCAACTGCTGAATCAAGGAAGGTGCAAGTCTTATATCTCTCAGTCTTGGTGGTATGATAGAGGTGGACGAGTACTCTAGCACTATGGTTAGGGTTTACAATGTTGAGTTATATCCATGCTTAGATAAGTATTGTTGGATTCTTTCTTATTGGTTTTCTCTAGTGAATAGATCTTGTTCTTGGTTATTATGTCTTTGGCATGGATATTCTCTATAAGAAAAAGTGTTGGGCTTTCTTCCCTTGTGTAGAAGGGTTTCCCAGGATAACTATTATGCTTTGCTCGGGGTGGCACTTGAGGATGCCTATGGTTGGGTGGAAATGAAAGAGCATTTCCTATGGAGAAATGAGCAGACCCATTTTTTTCAATTTGTGCTTGGTTAAATCTTCTTGAGATCATGGTTTTTTACTACAGTTGTGAACTAGTCTAGTATTCAAAAATTCAACAACCCTAACAAACATTTTCTCAATCAGAAATATTGGACAAGTGATGAGTCTGAAGAATGAACTCCGAGACACAAAGATGACAAGGGAGGATACCATAGCTTCATACTTTGTGAGGATTTCTAATTTGAGCGATCAACTACAAGTTATTGAAGAAGCCTTACCAGAAAAGGAAGTTGTGAACATATCACTCGATGGTATTTCTAGATCATGGGATGCATTTGCTACAAGTATGAATACAAGGAAGGAGTTTCCAACGTTAGAAGAACTTTGTACATGTTGTGCACAAGAAAAGACAAGGTTAAACTCCAAGGGAAAACCTTAGAAGGAAGAATATCCTCAAGCCTTTGCAACAAAGTTTAAAAGACATGGAGGTAATAAAAGATCTAATTCAAGAAAGAATTTCAAGAGAGATATGTCAAAGGTACAATTCTTTGAATTCCATAATTATGGCCACTACAAAAGGAATTTTCCTAAACTAACAACGAAGAGAAAAGAGAGACATCATGCATCAATTGTCAATGATAAATAATCCTCAAAGAAGACAAAGCATAATGAGATAGATTTCTTCTATTACTTGACCCTTACTGGAACCGTTGAAGATGACATGTGGCTGATTGATAGTGGAGCTTCAAGGCATATAACAGGTGACTGTAGGAATTTCTCAAGCATGAAGGAGAAGGAGACACCTCATAAAGTGGAGCTTGGAGACAATAAATCTTATGCATTCAAGGGAATTGGATAAGATACTATCAAAATGGAATCAGGTAACTCTATCCATCTTAGTAATGTTTTATATGTTCTTGGTTTGAAAAAGAATATAGTATATATTTCATGTTTGGAAGAGAAAGGAGACAGAGTAGCTTTTGTGGATGGAAAATTTCTTGTATGGTTTAAAGACTCCAAGATATAAAACGCTAGAGTTATTGGAACCCGTGAAGGAATGTTATTTATACTCCTAGGTCAGAATACTCAAGCCTTAGTACATGATGAAATCAACCCCAGTGAGTTATGGCATAGAAGGTATGCTCACCTTCACTATTAATCCTCGCCATCCCTGAAACAGATGGTTGTAGGAATACCAGAATTACAGTAAGTACATGAAGGTGTGTGCAGAGGATGTTCACTTGGGAATAACATTAAGAAACCTTTCCTAAGCAGTGAGAATAGATCCAAAGGGATCTTAGACCTAATACATTCAAATGTATGTGGACCTATTCCATTGAAGTCTCTGGGAGGATCTCTTTACTATGTAACGTTTATAGATGACTTATCAAGAAATACATGGTTGTATCTATTAAAAACTAAGGATGAAGTATTTAGAAAACTCCAATAATTAAAGGTTTAACTAGAGAACCTAACAGATAAGAAGATCAAGACAATAAGATTTGATAATGGAGGGGAATACACCTCCAAGGAGCTCGTTGTCTTTTGTAAATAAGTTGGGATTAGGAGGGAATTCATTGTCCCTCAAAATCCTCAACAGAATGGTGTGGCTGAAAGAAAGAATAAAACCATTGAAGAACCAGTTAAGGCAATGATGAATGATCAGAACTTATCTATGTTCCTATGGGAAGAAGTAGCTATGACAGTTGTTTATGTTCAAAATAGAAGTCCACATAGAATATTGAAGAACATGACTCTAGAAGAAGCCTTCTCCAGAAAGAATCCAAGTGTTGAACACTTGAGAATMTTTGGATGTCATGTATACATTYRTGTTCCCAAGGACAAGATAAAGAAGTTGGAACCCTCAGGAAGAGAGGAATATTCATTGGTTACAGTGAATCATCAAAAGYGTATAGAATCTATKGTCCAAGTCAACAGAAGATTGAAATAAGTAGAGACGTAACTTTTGATGAAAGGATTGCATTTAAGAAGTATATAGAAGAACCTATAGAATCCAAYAAAGAAAAGGAACATGAAGATACCAAAGAAGAAAGTRCATGTTCTTCATAATAATCTAATGAAGAACAAGAAMCACCACATGAATATGTGGAACCAGTGATTATACCTAAGAYAAGAAAAAGACCAGCATGGCTTGAAACTACTTTGCAGGAAGCAAAAAARCATAAGGCTTMTACCTGTACTTTYARACAAATRAAGAAACCCAAAAGGGTCACTAGTTATGCAGCACTCATGACAATTTTGGTTAATGCAAAAYMTTCCWCCTTTGAGGAAGCAATTAAGAAGAAAGAATGGAAGGAGGCCATGATGGAAGAATACCAATCCRTCATGAAGAATGATGTATGGGAAGTTGTGCCAAGACCTAAATAGAAKTTTGTTGTCACTTAAAAGTGGGTGTATAAGATAAATCATGTTGTAGATGGAAGTATTGATAAGTACAAGGAGAGATTTGTGGCTAGAGGGTTCCCCCAACAGGAGGGAGAATATTATGATGAGACGTTTTCTCCAGTTTCCATATATACATCTATCAGAGCCATAATATACCTAACAGCTTCCATGGGTTGGAGTTTACATCAGATGGATGTAAAGACCACCTTTCTCAATGGAGTGATTGAGGAAGAAGTATATATAGAGCAACCTCAAGGTTTTGAGGTACACCCAAAATAAACCCATGTATGCAGATTGAAGAAGGCCTTGTATGGACTCAAGCAAGCTCCAAGAGCTTGGTGCAGAGCCTCTCATTATTCAGTATAAGGAAGAGTTGTCCACTGAATTTGATATGAAGAATATTTGTCTCATGCACTACTACTTGGGACCAGAAGTGTGGCAGAAGCGTGGTGAAGTATTCCTAGGATAAGGGAAGTATGTTGTAAATATCCTTCAGAAGTTTAGGATGAAGGATTACAAATCCATGGCAACTCCCATGGCAACAGATTTGAGGAAGTTGAGAGACTTTGATTATGATCCAATATATTCGTCCATGTACCAAAAGTTGATTGGCTCCTTGATATATTTGGTAAATACTAGGTCGAACATATGCTTTTTTGTAAACATGTTGAGCCAGTTCCAGGTGGAACCTAAACAAGAGCATTGGGTAGTTACAAAGCATACCTTGATATATCTTCATGGGATGATAATGTATGGTTTGATATATGCCTCAAACAGTGAAGTAAAGTTGCATGGATTTACCAATTCAGATTGGGCAAGGAGTATGGAAGATAGAAAGAGTACTTTTGGACTGTGTTTTACTTTGGGTTATGTTATGATTTAATGGGCTAGCAAAAAACAGAATTTTGTTGCACTCATCACTGTGGAAGCAGCATATATTGTAGCTTGTGATGCTTGTACAGAAGCAGTGTGGCTCCATAAGCTGGTTTCTGGACTGCTTGATCAGGTGTTGGATTCAACCGTGATATATTGTGATAACCAGAGTTGTGTGAAGCTCTCATAGAACCCAGTGTTCCATGACAGGTCAGGAAGAAGTGGTTCTCCAGTATATATCTCCACTGATGAGCAGATTGTAGATATTTTGGTGAAGCCTTTGTCCAAGATAAAGTTTTCATACTTGAGGGACAAGCTAGGGATCATGGAGATTTCTCCCTTGGTTGAAAGGGAGGAGATGACTTCCTCGGTTGGGAGGGAGCACTGATATGTGGTATCATGGACTGTCAGTGAGTTGCAGATCTGTATCATGCTAGTACAACTTAGAGATGATCATACAGCTTAGAGATGATTCTTGCATCATGCTATATGATTATGCTATTATAGCTCATATATGATACGGATGGTTGGAGTTGTTGATACAATGGCCTGAAAAGCATCATGCTAGTACATCTTAGATATGGACATACAAATTAGAGATGATGATTGCATCATGCTAGTTATGTTCATTCTAATACAACTTAGAGACGATGTTGGTGAGTTGCGTCATGCTAGATATGATCATGCGAGTACATATTAAAGGTGGTATACAACTTAGAGATGATGCACTGGCATCATGCAAGATATTTCATGCTAGTGTGGCTTAGAGATGATGCAAGAGGGTTCATGTCATGCTAGATATGATCGTGCGAGTACAGCTTAGATATGGCATATAGCTTAGAGATGATGCATTCGCATCATGCTAGATATTCCATGCTAGTACGGCTTAGAGATGATCATACATCTTAGAGGTGACACAGTGAGGCATTGATCTACATCATGCGAGTACAACTTAGAGGTGGACATACAACTTAGAGATGATGCATTGGCATCATGCTAGTTATGTCCATGCTAGTACAACTTAAAGATGGTGTAGATGATACTTTGGATCACGCCAGTACAACTTAGATATGATGGATGTACATCATGCTAGTATGGCTTAGAGGTGATGCAGTTGATGACATTGTTGATGCAGGATGATATCTGATAATATGATTTTTGTGGAGACTATATGTCTCTGGACAGTAGTTCTATGCTACTGTGATGGATGTGACCCACTCGTAGTGACTTCATGTCACTACTTAGTAGTTGTGTGCTACTAGGAGTGGTTGTATACCACTGGATAGTAGTTGTATACTACTATGGATAGACACAGTTGTGTTCTATTGGATGGAATTCTGATTTCCATGGAGACTATCACTAGTGTTGGATAGTGATCATGAGATAGTCTGTGTGGCTATTAGTGTTGCTACCAGATGAATGGTATGTTTTTTCTCGATACCCTTGCCTGCAATACCTCCCTAGATAGGAGGGAGTGTTCATGTTATGGTACCTGCAAGAGGTATTAACCTCTACATGTAACCTTTGACGAGACTATAATATTTCGGGAAGCAAGAGAAACCCTAATTAGTTGGGTAATATCCCTAGAATACAAGTTGTCTCAAGAGAATAACTTGTATTAAGTTTTTAGCCTCCAAGATAATAATTTGGCCCAGTTAGGTCACTTGGAGGACTATAAATAGAGGGTGCTTGAGCTCATTTTCACTCACTCACTCTCACAAATGCATAAAGACTAGTTGTGTGCATGACTGGTGGAGAGCTGCAGTTGTTGCAGTGGTGACTTGGTCTTTGGTTATGGTTTGGACTTTCTGCTTGGCACGCTATCTTTTGAGAGAGGTACACTACCTTGGTTAGCTATTGGTTCAAGTGATTTCTTCTAGAATTATTTTTCTATCAAGGTTAAGGTACTCAGGGGTGTCCTATGTGCCTATGGTTGGGTGACAATATAGTGATATTGTATATGATGAAACAAGCACAGCTATTATTTTAACACCCTATTGGGTAGGCCAATCCCCAAGTCAAGGAATGTTTCCCAAGGAGACCCTATATACACCATGTAATTAGTATGAGGTGGATTGGGGCAAGACTCTTGGGCATGGGGTTATTGAGATATCAAGGGTTCATATTGTCTCATTTATGGGTGCCTTCATGGAGGGTGTGCTACATCTTTAAGTTTCCCTTTGTTTGCAATGCAACTTTTTTCCAAGCCATTTATTTTATTTTTTATTAAGTCTGAACATTAAGTGTTATGTGCAATGGAAATAAAAGAGTATCACAATGCCACTTGAAGTTAGAACACAATGGGTGTTCTATGCACTGGAAATAAAAGAACACCACAATGCACTCCCCCATCAAGCGGGACGCTTTTTCCTTATTCATTTTTGTTTAAAATTCCTTTATTTATTCAAAGAAGTGTTTCATGGCTCTCAGAACTTTAGGGCGAGCATTTATGTATGATTTCAACTACAACACCTCTGGGTCATCAACCCTTCTTCCCATGAAATGAGGTACAAATCCTTCTTGGGGTCAATGCACCCGAAGACCCAAAAGATGAGGAAACAAAGGGAAAGGAGAGTGGAAAGTGGAAAGTATGAGTGGGAATGGTACAATGATCCTTCAAGGAAACCCCCAGTATCAACCCTTTTCCTAAAGGTGACCAACTTACTAGGATACCATGCCAACCACCAAGCTGTAATTAGGAAAAATATATAATTTCCAAGCAAACGTTACATAATCAAGAAAGGACTCTTTGCAACATGATTAAATGCTTCAAATATTAAAGTAACACTTACCATGAGACTGGACTTGTTACCTCATGAAGAAAGACTTGTTGTCTTATGGGATCCAAGCTAGTGTAGTGGACGTTTCTCTGTTGTTGATTTGATGGTGAAGTAAGGTGTAGATGGTGATGGTGACATTGCACTCCATGTCTTCCACTTGCAGGCCTTGAGACATCATCTCCTTACTTACCCCTAGGTTGGGGAGGTAACAGGTCCCAGAAATGAATCCAAGAAACAAAAGGTCAAGTTTTTTTCTTGAGGGATTGAGAAAAAAATTCTTTAGTTTTTGTGCCTGAAGGACTGGGTACATTTTCAGCAGTTTGTGTTATCGATCAAATTTCTGATTTGAAGATGGTCGCAACATGTTTGAGCTTTATGGACAGGCTAGATGATGCATCAAACTTTGTGCCTTGGAAGGCAAGGGTCACATTGTTTCTCATGGAGAATGGGTTGTGGGAGTTTGCTAACTACCCAATTGACAGATCCGAAGGACCTAGCCGCCCATGAGTTAAAGGACGTGAAATCCAGGACGATCATCTTAGGTGTGATGAAGGATCATTTGATCCCTCACATATGTGAGTGTTAAAATTATTCTTAAGCAGTTAAGTGTGTTCAATATTCTTTAACTTTATATTATTAAAACAATAATTGCATGCATAAGGATCACTAAAATAAATACATCCACAATATACACAAGATTTATCCTGGAAAACCCTCGTGGGGTAGAAAACCCAACAAAACTTCTTCAATATAGATTCTTCAACAAGTACAATGTCTCTCTCAAGAGAGATCTCACCAAACAGGAGATAAACTAAAAAAACCTAACCATAATAGAGTAGCGCACCACTATACCAAGATAGTCATCCAACAGATAACCAAAACCCTTCACCAAAACACCCTTCCTATGTAGTTGCATCACCCTTCCTTTGTAGCTACGTCACTCTCTTGGACTTGTGCACTTTTTTGTGTGAGAGAGATTGTTGTGTGTGTTATTCAAATGAGGCACCTGGCCTCTTATAGATACAAGTTGTGCCCTCCAGAAATTAGGTCAGGGCCAACCTATCCACTTTATCTTTCTAATTTATAATTGACTTGACAAGGCACAATAGGGCTGACTTAACAAATATAATATAATATCATTCTCTAGGGTTTTTTCTTGGTCAAATACAATATGACTATAATAGTAATATATTATGAAGCTACTCAAACTTCAACACTCCCTCTTAGCAAGGAAGGTATTATTCTCGCACAATCATCACGACTACTTCTGCTCTTCTGTATACTTGACCATTGACTTGTTGAATTTCCACAAATATATATTGAAGAATTTTTGTAACCACATAAGCATTGAGGGTCTCATCATCCATCTGGGATTTATGTCATCATGGGGACTTCACTCTCCAACTCACAAAGAGTCTGGCAACTAGTTCCACAATGAAGTAACCTCTGGTTGGTACACCAAGCAATTAGTCCACAATGACCAGGCATATAATCACGAGGATTAGGAGATGTAGTGCACACACACTACCCATCTAGCCCAAAGCTAGGAAACACCTCCAACCACAAAGGTTGGCCCACCAACTTAAAAAGTCGGATAACTAACCAGCCCTTAAGGCATGGCATATGTTGACCTTCTGCAAGGTCATGTTGATTGGTTCCATAGTCAATAACTTGCATACTAGACTTTTTCATTGTAGTAGCAGTAACTTGACGTACCAGAGTTTTTCATTGTAGTAGCAATAACTTGACATACCAGACTTTTTCATTGGAGTATCCCTTTGCGTACTAGATTTTTCACTGGAGTAGCAGTAACTCGGTGTACCAGAATTTTTCACTGGAGTAGCAGTAACTCGACGTACCGGACTTTTTCACTAGAGTAGCCCTCTGCGTACCATAATTTTTCATTGGAATAGCAGTAACTCGGCATACCAGAATTTTTCACTGGAATAGTCGTCACATGCCCATGAATGACCACCCATTGCTCTTGCCACATGCTAAATTTTTTTCCCTGAATTGAATTTGTTGCCCTGGATCGCAACTGTAACTCATCACTCCCTCTTACTAGGGACATCCTTCTGGACCACACCAAGATTGTCTCTAAAGTAAAAAAAAATCCACTCTCGACAGAGTCTTGGTCAACACGTCAGCTCCCCTCTGTACCATATCTATATTATAATGGTACATGATCTCGATATGCTTAGATTTTTCATGGACATTGGGTTCTCTGTTAACTTCACACAACTCTAGTTGTCACACCAAATACAAGTTTGAGACGAACAAAGTTTGTCATGCACAAATAATCCAAAATATCTAGAATATAGTAATCAAATCCATATGGACAAATATATATGTAATAAGAATGAATAGTAAGATGATTTACAATTGAGAATGAGGGCTCATTTATATACCCACGTAGGGGTGCCCTTAACCAATAGTCATGTCCTTAGAGACATGCCCTTTCATTATTAATAGTTATTAATTATTAATTAGTTATTATGTTATGAATATATATTTATATGTATATTTATGTTCATAACATTGCCTTCCCCTTAAAAATGCTTTGTCCTCAAAGCATACTTTATGGAAGACTTATTTATTGCTCTAGCTTGTAACTACTGTCGCATGCTTCTTCATTATTGACTTATTAATCGTTGAATACCGGAGACGATAGGATCTTTTAAGTGTTGAGCAGAACTATCGCATTGTAAAGGAGTCTGCCCATCCCAATTCGATCTTCTACATTGGGAGTTTATAGGGTTCTTGGAAATAACTTGATGTATTTCGACTCCCATGATAACTTCTATTTTGAGCATCACTTGTAGCTGAAGTAATATTCTTCAACATACTGGTCATTTGTTTCTGTTGATACAAGGATTGGCTAAAGTATTGATTTTTGTGATTAGGATGTTGATAAGGAATCCTTGCAACTTGATCCTTACTTCGTATACTTGTAGTTTTTTGTTGATTAAACTTTGGAATTGAGTCTTCTTGATATTTCTGGCTTGTTTGTACCTCGACATTTGAAAACATCTTTACATCAGCTGGATTTGCCTCCTTTTGAGTTGTAAGGTTGATTGGATCTATCATCATTTCCTTATCGACTAATGATGTTTTTCAATCTATCTTTTCTTGTAAAGTTTTCTTATCATGCTTCAACTTTTTAATCTGAGTTAATAAATCTTGATTATGAACCCTTAGGCGTGAATTTTCGTATTCATCTTCTGATTTGCCTATATTTTTTTATTATAGATTCTTTTTTCTTTCATCCTTTAAGATTTTAATTTGTTCTAGTAAATTCTGATTAAGGTTCCTATATATTGCTCTAGCTTGTAACTATTGTCGCATGTTTCTTCATTATTGACTTAGTAATCGTTGAAGACCTGATACGATAGGATCTTTTAAGTGTTGAGCAGAACTGTCGCATTGTAAAGGAGTCTGCCCATCCCAATTCAATCTTATGCATGGGGAGTTTATAGGGTTCTTGGAAAGAACTTGATGTATTTCGACTCCCATGATAACTTTTATTTTGAACATCACTTGTAGTTGAAGTAATATTCTTCAACATACTGGTCATTTGTTTCTGTTGATACAAGGATTGGCTAAAGTATCGATTTTTGTGATTAGGATGTTGATAAGGCATCCTTGCAACTTGATCCTTACTTTGTATACTTGTATCTTTTTGTTGATTAAACTTTGGAATTGAGACTTCTTGATATTTCTGGCTTGTTTGTACCTCGACATTTGAAAACATCTTTACATCAACTGGATTTGCCTCCTTTTGAGTTGTAAGGTTGATTGGGTCTATCATCATTTCCTTATCGACTAATGATGTTTTGTGATCTATATTTTCTTGTAAATTTTTCTTATCATGCTTCAACTTTTTAATCTGAGTTAATAAATCTTGATTATGAACCCTTAGGCGTGAATTTTTGTATTCATCTTCTGATTTGCCTATATTTTTTTATTCTAGATT